>OX030951.1:62621538-63084038 GCA_943735915.1 Pherbina coryleti
TTACTACAAAATCTAGTTTAGATGATATGAAAATTTGACAGCTGCCAAATGCCATATCTACACTTTACGAAACCCGAAATACATAACCCATTACATTACCATATACCTTAGTACAACGTAATAAATCCATGCAACGAAGTTGCTTTACATTACTTTACTATCTCCATGTTTAACAGAAGGGTATCTATTTTTTTGGTTCAATTCAGTATTCTTCTTTCTCCATACTTCATTTCTACATTCTGGTACAAAAAAGTTAAATTTTGTTTTATCGCTGAATATTACTTGTGACCAAAAGTCATTGTCGTTATTTTATTATTTTTTTTCGAAATTCTAAGCGTTTTTTATGAATTTTTTCAATTATGAATGGTTTTATTCGGGAAGTTCTTCTATCGTAATCGGCAGCTCTGAGCGTCATCCGAACAGTTTCTTTATTTTCCGTAATATTATGGACTTATTGGTCTACCTGATCGTTGTTTAACATGGAACGGGTTCTTTTCTAACATACTCAGCCCTATTATGAAAAATTTTTTCCCGGGAATTGTAAAAGAGCTCTTTATATTTAAGTTTATATTTAAGCGCTCTTCTGCAGCTTTCAAGCCAGCTGTTTTTTACTGAGAAACCATCAAAGCCACCAATTGACCTCAATAATAAATTGTTTCCTTTTCACAGTAAGTCAACCTCAAAAGCAAGAAAAAAAAACAACACAGCCGACGATGCCAAAATACATCAGAAAAGTTTCTTGCACAGAACTGCCAACTGAAGCAACAAATTCATATGCTACAAAAATACATAAATTGCTTTGACATCTCACCATATTGCACCGCAATCTTGCAATGAAGTGAGTACAGAAAAAGTAATCACAACAAAATTGAAACACGGTAAGTAAATAAATATAGGGCAAATAGAAGAAAACATTGTATTATAAACCCTGTTAAAAATTTCTGCAAATTCTAGAAATATTCGGTCTAGCATCAGCACGCCATGAATTTGTTTGAATTTCACTTTAAATTCCCAACTAAAATAACGCTGTTAGCAGAACGTAAATGAACAGCCTTAAAGTAAATTCGAGCAGTTTTACGCAGTTCAAAGTTTACGATTCAGTAAATATAAGTAAAAGACGAACAGGTGTACATAACCATAAGTGGTAGTTTGAGAAATGACTCTAGAATGCAAACAAAACCACTCACCTAAGCTCTCTCCCCCAAGCTCCAGCAGCTTATTTAAAAATTTGTAATTCCAAATAAATATTTACTTACAGCTCTAACGTCCAGTCGAGGAATTTATGTAAGCCATTCTCCAATGGTTTGGTCTGGAACCAATTTGTATGGAATGGCATCATGTACGGCGCCTTGTTCTGCTCATAGTAGCGTGAGAAATCCTCCTGCAGCCATTCGAATATTTCATTCTCATCCAAATTGTGCAACACACACTGATCCATGTAGGGACAGTGGCCACCCTCAAAGCCATCAACATAGTGGGTGTTCAATGGCACCTCCCAGACACCGGGGAATATTCTCGATGGACATGTGCCACTCTTGCATTCATGCGATATCTTAAAGTCCAGGGTGTAGGGCCAGACGGGGACAGCAACTGGTGGCACTGTTATTGAACTGTCATAAATGTAGCCAAAGTCTTCGAGTACCTGTAGAGTGGAGAGAAATGTTGATGAGTAAAAGTAAAAAACAAAGAATGTAAAAGCAAAAAAAAAAAAAATAAAAATGTAACATAAGCAAATAATGATTACACTATGCAACAAATATGCACTGTTGTTTGGGAATAAAAAACTAAGAACTGTTTTGAGTTAATTATTTCTGGCTGCTGATTACGAATCCGATGAAAATTTCCCTATAATCTATGGAGATAGATAATTCTATCCTAAGGATTAAAGTAAAAAAAAAACTAAACTAACTGAAGTTACGTGGTGGCCGTGGTGCAGTGGGTAGAGTACGTGACCCATACGCCAGAGAACCCTGGTTCAATTCCATCCGACACAGAAAGTTTTTTCAATTGCCTTAATTTTTCTGTTCGGCTGTCACCTCTCTGCAAACAATGGCAAACCTCAGAGAGTAAATATTGCCATGTAGAGCTTTTTATTTTTCGATAGTTGCTACTTATATTTCAGGCCTCATAATGAAAAACAAATATTTATGCTCGATATTGATTTTATTGTTTTTCTAAATATTCTCCATAAATATCAATACACTTTAGAATCCATGGAGTTTTACTAGAACTAACTCCTCTTCACATTTATATTCAATCCCAGGCAAAGAGGGCTATTCTAAGGATGACTAATGAAGATATCGGGATATAGGATTGCGTAACTCGAAAGAAGTTTGATATTCTATCTAGGCAACATCCTGAAATAACAATACCGAGGGACAGCTTGTATCCAGAATTCAGTTTCACTTAAAGATTTGAACTAGGAAATTGAATTTGAAATAACGAACTGAATTAGGCAGCAAAAAGAAATGGGAAGGTTTATCTGAAACATTGAAGATAAAAATCTCTACAAATCTCTAACTGAAGAAGGAACCGTAGCAGGAGTCTACGGGCCAGGGATCAAGTACTTTTTCCCATGGGCAAAAACAGTTGCATATTCCAGGCGGAAATATACATGATAGACAGGTACGTACACTTTAACCTGGAGCATAAATACCGGAACCATTTGGCGGCCATTATGGCACTGAAATCTTTCCAGGTAACCTTAAAATTGGTGATGGAGTGTCTTGGCAAACAGAATATGCTTGGACTACAGAGCCAAGTCTGGATCCTATGGGTACCGGGACACAAAGGTAAAGAAGGAAACAAAATTGCTGATGAACCTTTTGTTGGTCCGGAACCATTCTGTATGATAGACAATGCAATTCTCTCTTTTAATAAAGAAAGAGGAAGAAAAACAAAAAGGAAAACACTGGAGAAACTTACCAGAGTTGAAGCAATCTAAGTTACTCTTAGGGACATACTACCTAAAGAGATTCAAAGAATGCATGAAGCTAACAAAGAATGATCCAGGAATCATCACAGGACTGCTAACAGGTCACTGTAGGTTGAACTATCACCTTTTAAAACTGGATATTCTTAATGATAACACATGTAGGTTTTGCATGGAGGACGAAGAATTTGCGAAGCACATCCTAGGATAGTGTCCCGCACTTATTCAAATTTGACAGAAATATCTGGGTTATCACATAAAACCATAAATCAAGAGATATAGGACATATACTAGCATTTATCTCAGAGATTGGACAAAAAATAGGTTCTTTAAGTCCACGAAGGGACACAATAGATCTTAAAGGTCGCAGTGCAAATTTCAATAATAATACTTATGGGCATGGCTAATCTAAACGGCATCTCTCAAAAAGCCGTATATCCTTGTTTTATGGGTATTTTTTGCTCTTTATCAAAAAAGGGTCAAAAAAGGCCAATAAATTGAGAAGTTAGCGGGTTAAAATATTTCACAAAAATATTTCTCGTAGTAATTTACATAAGTCCTCAGAACACATCCTATACCCAAAATGTAAGGGTATGTTTACTCCTCCAGTCTCCCGATCTTAGTCCCATTGCACGCTTGTGGGAAATTTTGGACAAAAATATAAGCAAAAGGACTATGTCATGCAATATCTTAAAACGGTATTGACCATAGAATGAACAAAGATCTCGGCAGCAGTGATAGAGAATTTGGTAAAGTCAATGGGAAGAAGAGAGAAAGCTCTTACTAAGGCTAGATGTGGACCAATAATTTTAAAAAATTTTCTCATTTTTGCGAAAACTATTTTCGACGCAAGAAGAACCATTGATGCGTTCTAAAACTATGTTTTGGATGTGTCTCAAGCGGAATGGGATAAATGTTATGACAAATGGTTCGAACGCATGCAAAGATGTATTAATCATAAAGGTGAATATTTGGAAAAACAATAAAACTATTTTCAATGAAAAAAACAAAATTCGGTCTCTATATTTATTCCCGAAATATATGGAGCAATCTTCGTATTCGTAGAGAATTTTACAAATAACGGTTCGTATGCCGCTAATGTATCTTGGTGAGAGCATTATTTGGGATATGAAATAAAAAACAAATTCGGCCAAAGACCATATTATATGAGATAGTGTATCTTGGGTAAATTTGATGTTGTAGGATCTTGTCTAATAAATAATATTGTATTTCATAGTGCTTTTTTGAATTTATCTATTTATTATTTTATTTTATCTATCTATAGACTCCGATAGTATATGATCGATAAATAAATATGAAACGTCAAGGGCAAAGCAAACAAAAAAAAATATCACTTGGCGTTTTGTTGTTGTTTTATCTTCCCATGTGATGCTCAGAGAAATCATGCTATCAGAAATGCATGCGACAAAACATATTGGACTGCTTACAATGTTCTCAAAATTAAACTGTAAATGTTCCGTTACAGTTCTGAAATGAAAGTATTGTAACAAGTGAATAACAACGAGTTTTTTTTTTATTAATCTCCTTTTGTCAGTGGTCCAGTGACATTGATAAGAAGAAGGTAGGCGATTACGAAGTAAATATTGAATAATTACTAGCTTAGCTTTTATTTTATGCATTGATTCTAAGATGGCTCGGTCAAAATACAACGCAGAATTCAAAAAGTTAATTAAAAGAGAGTTTCTTAATGGTTTACCTCAAAAATATATTTGCAAAAAGTTTTCAGTACCGAAACAAACCGTAAGTTTTATTATAAATAAAATAAATAAAAAAATAAATAACTGGCCATTTCAGCCCTTGAAAGGACTTTGACCTAGCTTCTTATGATCAATTGTGTTGTGCGTGTTATTAAGTTTGTACACAATTCACCGAGAAATGGACCCACAGGCTTAACGCCGACTCCGAACGGCGATGAACGGAATGTTCTTATTCTCAAGAAGCTTTACATCAGAGTTGTAAATCCCAAGCTCAATTAGCTCTTTTAGCTCACTTACAACAACTTCAATATTTCAGCGTTTGTTGTAATTCGAAGAAATGACTGTCGGCGCATTGCGCTGTGACAGCAAGAAAAAAAGTGTGCATATCATTGTTGTTGTTTGCTCGCGTCGAAAGATATCAAGGTTATTGATGCTGTGTATATTTTGTTGGTATTTTCTAATAGCGCACACTCAAGTAGTGGCTAGTTTTTTTGTTGTAACATTTTCAATTATACTTGTTTTTTATTTTTTAAGGACTATATTAGCTCAGTGTACAGATTTTGTTTTTGTTTTTTATTTTTTTCGTCGTCATCGAGGTTCTAATTTTTTTTTTTTTTTTTTTGAAAATTTTTAATCCAGCTCACTGCCACGACACCACTGCTTTACATGGCATTTTGATTACTCTCTGAGGTTTGCCATTGTCTGCAGAGAGGTGGCGGCCGTACAGTAAAATTATTTTAATTCAAATAATTTTCTGTCGCTGCTGGGGTTCGAACCTGGGTCTCCAGGTTCTTTGACATAGCGGCCACGCACTTTAACCAACTACGCCACGGACGCCAGTTTTATTATAAAAACTTTTAAAACCTCGGGCAGAGTTGCAACCATTCACTGTGGAGTCCGTCCAAGGTGTACAAATTCGAGGGATGACACGAAAATTGTCAGAGAACTTAAGAAACATCCAGAAAAATCGGCTGTTTTGTATTGTTGTATATTGTGAATGCACTTAAGCTCACAATAAGTAGCAGGACAGTTCAGAGAGGGCCTGTGATGCTGAGCTGAAAAGTTACCGTGCTGCAAAAAAGCCATTTATTTCACGTAAAAATCGACTGGCTCGCTTAAAATTTGCCAGGGAGCACATCAATTGGTCCGAACCCAAGTGAAAAACAGTCTTATTTGCAGACGAATCCAAGTTTAACTTGAAGCATTCGGATGGAAATATTCGAATTCGTAGACCGCCTAACAATAGACTAGATCCCTTCTACTGTAAAGGGACTATGAAGCACGGAGGCGACAATGTAATGGATCTTTTTCTGGATCTTTTTCTGGGTAGGGTGTCGGGCTTCCCCATAGAATAAATGGTATGATGGACAGGTTTATGTACCAAAACATTTTGGAAAATGTCATGTTCCCCTACGCTGTGTGGAATATGCCTCTGTCATGGCAAATCCAACTTGACAATGACCCAAAACACACAGCGAAGTATGTCAAAAATTGGATTAAAACTGAGCAGATCAACGTTATGTAGTGGCCAGCACAATGCCCAGAACAGGAGGATAAATCGCGAAGGAGTGGATGGAGATAAAAATAAGCTTTTCAAGGCCACAGAAGATGCTTGGAAGTCAATAGACATGAAAACAATAGATAACCTGATTGCTTCCATAACAAAAAGATGCAAGGCCGTGCTTGAAAATAAAGTATTTTCGACCAAATATTAATATCATTGTTTAGTCCAATATGTTTTGTTGTGTGAATTTTTGACATTGTTGTTTTCGTTGAATAAATTTTTAGTTTTATTTAATTTTAATAACCTAAATTGCTGATTTCTTATCAAACACACAAACATTCTTGTAATTTTAATACAATTGGTGGTACACTTCATTAATAGTTTCATGGATTTTGTTGATTTATCAAATGTACTAATATTGTCCAATATGTTTTGTCCAACACTGTATCTGTTTTAAAAATGGATTTTTGTAAAACATAAGAATTGTGGGGTAAAAGAGGTTGGGAGGGGGGTTTATCTTTTATCTATTATTAATAAGTTTTTACCTATTTATAATACTTTAAAGCATAAAATGCATAACAACTTGAATTTCGACACTTTAAGTAGATTCCCGTTAGATAAGTTTCTTACTCTAAATGCCATTTTAAGCAGAGTCCTGATGTAATGAAGAAATATTGATGACAAATTCGTGTGCAGGAACCTTGAATTAACTAAAAACACATGTTAGTTACTTGCGCACATTTCGGCTGTTGCACTGTGTTATGAAAAATGTTAGCTTTAAAGTTTAAAGCGTACTTAATTTGTATTGTTGTAATATGTTGGTTAACTCAAGGTTAATAAACTCTGGGTTCGAGGTTGTAAATAAAGTTATTGCTGTTTTTTGTTTTTTTTTTGCTTTTTTTTTCATTTTTCTATTGTTGTTGTCGTCTCTGTCTGTGTTCAGTTTATTTATACGTTGTTCGTAAAGTTTATTAACACATAATTAATAGAGTTCATAACGTTAAAGAGGTGTGCAAAAAAAGGTCTAAAGGTGCGATAGACATGGAAAGGACAAAAGAAATTAATTACGTGTTAAACGAGTGCTTTTATAACACGAAAGAATGATGTGATTATTTATCGATGACACGCTGGTTTCAGAGATATTTCATGTGGGAAATTAAAGTAAAGTATATCTTAATATGCCATCAGATTTTATCAAATACCTTTTTCGTGGCGATGTTGGTTTTTATTTTTTTCTGCAAGTTAATAAAAATGGAATTGACGGTTCTCTTGGTCACTCGTCTTTTTAATTATGACAGAAAACCGAGGTTATAATAAAAAACTTTTTACAAAAAAAAAAATTTTGTTAGAACATTGTTTTGAGTATTGATTTCTTGAAGACAAATGTCTCATTGTTCGAATATGTACTATAGACTGTGACATTTGCAAAAGTATCTCAGATACTCCCTCCGGAGGTAGATCCTGAATATATTTTACGAAAATCACTTTGATGTATTTTTCACTTTTCTATTTGTCTATTTCTACTTTTAGTATTTCTACAATTTGCTTACCAACAACTGGATTTAAATCAAACACTCACTGATTACAGCGATTTGGCACAGATGGTTCTTCTTTTTCTTGGAGAGATGTCATTAAATTCTAAGAAAAAGTTTCGCGACATAAAGGTAGCAGGTACTTTTTCGAGAGAGCGAATCTGTTGGGATTTTCACTGCGACTTATATTTAGATCTTTTGTGACCCTTCGTGGACTTAAAGAACCTCTTTTAGTCCAATCTCTCAGATAAATGCTAGTATACATATGTCCTATATCTCTTGATTTTAATGACTTATCTGGTATTATGTGGTAACCCAGATATTTCTGTCCCATTTAAACAAGTGTGGTACACTGTCCTAGGATATACATCGCATATTTAACGTCCTCTATGCAAAACCTACATGTGTCATCACTGAGAATTCCCAGTTTTGTAAGGTGATAGTTCAAACTACAGTGACCTGTTAACAGTCTGTGATAATTCTTAGATCATTATTTGTAAGCTTCATGCATTCTCTGAATCTACTGAAAAATGAGTAGTTTAGAGTGCTTTAACCCTGGTAGATTTCTCCAGTATTTTTATCTTTGTTTTTCTTCATTCTTTTTTTATTGAAAGAGAGAGGATTCTTTTGCCTATCCCACAGAATGGTTCCGTACCAACAAGGGGAGTTAATGCTCCTTTCATTGCCAATTTTTCAGCTATTTCGTTCCTTTGTATACCTTTGAGTCCCGATATCCATAGGATCCAGACCCGGTTTGTAGCCCAAGTGAATTATGTTTGTCAATACACTGCATTAACAGTTTTGAGGTTACCTAATGAGATTTCAGTGCCTTGTTGGCCACTTGACTATAGGAAAGACATATATTTCCGCTTTCAATATGCAACTTCTCTTGCCCATTAGCTCGAAGTATTTGATCCATGGCCCGAAGACTTCTGCTCCGGTCCCTTCTTCGGCTAAAGAGCCTTCATTATACCATGTAACCATATACTGGTTTATCTTAAAGTTTCAAATAAACCTTTGCATTTCTTTTTACTACTTTGTTCAGTTGGGAATCTGTTAGTAATATGGACTTTTGGATACATGCTGTCCCTCGGTATTGTTATTCCAGGATGTTGCCTCTATAGAATATCAAACATCTTGCGAACTACGCAATTTCTAAGCCCGATATCTTCATTAGTCATCCTAAGACTAGCCCTCTTCGCCTGGGATTGAGTGTAAATGTGAAGAGGTGTTAGTTCTAGTATGACTTCCATAGATGCTGTTGGACATGTTCACATAGCTCCGGTGATGCACACGCAGACCATTCTGCCCAGATAACTAAGCCATTCGCAATCATGGGGCGCACGATCATTGTATATATCCATCGCAGTATTTTTGAGGGCAGCCCCAGCTTTTTTCTGGGATTGATCAGCAGATCATAAATCTCTAACACCCTACTCGATATTTCACTTAAATGTATTTTCGAAAGTAATTTTTGGTCTAGAAATACTCCCAAAAATGTTACTTCCCTTTGAAATTATATTTCTATTCCTTCTAGCTTTATAAGCTTAAGGTTTCTAGTTTATATTTCCATGTAAATGGTAGAATGGTGGTTCTTGTCGGATTTCTTTTCAGCCCCACTTTATTGTACCATTTTTTTTGTCACTTTAAGGCACATGCAAATTCTATTCCCCCTGCAGATAATTACTAAGTCATCCGCATAACTCTGGAATGTAAATCCAGTTTTAGTCAATTCTTCCAGTAGTACATCTACTATTTACAATGCTCCACATTAGAAGAGATAATACTTCTCCTTGTGGACAACTCGGCGTGTTCTCACGAGTAGCCTGTCCAAAACCAGGATAAAGGAGGATGGTCGCAGGCAACGGTTTCGCCCTAGCCTTTGTTAATGTAGAAGGACTACCCAGATCCTGGAGCTGGTCGCCCAATGTGGGGAGTAGTTGAACCGTTTGACTCGATCAACGGTAGCGTATGCCTACGGAGAAATAGCAATAATACTTAAAATTTGTTAGTACGGCGAGAGTCTTTACGCTCGACAGACGTACCATTACAATTTGGATTTGTTTGCCATTACGTACCGGCACATTGGAATTGTGGTTTCTGGATAGTCTTATTAAGACTGGTTTAAACGGTGGTTAATATAGTGTATGATTTGGTGTACAAGAGGTGTCAGAATTGGTTACTGCGAGGTGAAAAGTATATCTCAGTAGCCTCGCCAAGAGTGCCAATTTGCAAAGGTGCAAAAAAGTGGTGACCATGTGTCACACACAGTCAGAAGTGATGTGGTCTACGCTGTAGCACGTCCAATAGTGGTGGCTTTTGCCATTACAGTCATGAACGATGAATGCAGGTGTGTTTGTGTGTTTTGGTGCGTGTCGAGGTAAATCCCTTTTTGCCCGGGGAAACTATCGCAGGGCTGGGCCTTCGGGAAGTATTGTGCTGACTGTGGTAGTTCCATGTTGCGAACAGGTCTGTGAGATCGGTGTGGAGTTGCGCTTAATCAACCTGGTGGCAATGCCCATAAATTGTCAGAGATGTTAGATGCGTCTTTATTTCCACCAATAAATGTGAATGGTGACACAACTAGTCATTCATATTTGGTATTGTTGCTTTCCAGAATTGGTTGCTATCCATACATACTTATTAAATGAAATATACACTTAAGTCTGGTGTCTAACAGATGTTGATTAGCATGGTCCTGACAACTTATCTGCTGGGTATCAATTCAATGAAAGGTGGCGGCCGTGTGGCAGTGGGTAGAGTGCGTGACCAATACGCCAGAGAACCCTGGTTCAATTCCATCTGACACTGAAAGTTTTTTCAATTGAATTAATTTTTCTGTCCGGCCGTCACCTCTCTGCTGGCCATGGTAAACCTCAGAGAGTAAATAATAATGCCATGTAAAGCTTCTAGAGAATATGCACATTAGCCGTTCGGAGTCGGCATAAAACTAGTAGGTCCAGCTCTCGATCAATTGTGTTCAAACCTTTAATAACACGCACAACACAATTTGATCATTAGAAGTTCGGTCAAAGTCCTTTCAAGGGCTGAAATGGCCAGTTTATTTTTTTTTATTTTATTTTTTTTATCAATTCAATGAACTTTGACCCCGTTGCCATGTGGCAACCTGAAATTAAGCCCATATGGCAGGTGTTAACGTTTCAATGAAAAGGAATCACAATCCTTTTTGTGGACATCCTCTTCTTATAACTGCTGCTATAGTGTTCGTACTAGTTTGTATTGTCCTAGTACTGAGCATTTAACCATCCATTTCGTATGCATGTTGTTGACCACTCTGCGGGCATGAGTTTTACTTATGGCTTCATGAGAAGTTTTTTTAAAGACACCTTATATGCCGAGAAAGGCACATAGTGACAGTTCTTTGATTTCTGAGGTTTCCTGAAGTACATTTGTCAGTTGATATAGTGCAGTCTCTGTTGATAAAAATGTTTTGTAAGCATGCTGACAGTGGTACAAGGAGAATTAGGACTCTGTTCCTTACATGGTTATCTATAACTTTTTCTAGAGTTTTTAGTAAGAAGGATGCAATACAGATTGGCTTGAAGAATTTGTTTCCTTATACTTAAGAGAAAGTTTTGTACATAAACATAATAAAGGTTTCCTGAACAGTAAATTTTTGCCTTAAAGTACTTTTTTTATCTTCTGTTAAAAAAAAATTTAAAAGCCTTTTTGTAATGATTTAAATAGACGTAAACGAGATTAAACTTATTTCCATATCGTAAGGCTTATTATACGATCGCTTACCTTGTATTGTGTATTACGTCCAGGCTTAAGGAATGGCGCACGCATACCGACGACATCATTAACTGTTACATTGGCAAAGTTATGCAGAATTTCACGCATACCAATCATCTCACCAATCCATTCCTCGTAACCCTTATCCTGCAGACCTTGTTGCTGTGAAATACTTTGAGTGGCAATTTCATGTCCTTCATAGGCCAAATGTTGTATCTGTTGATAATTGCTGCAAGTTAAAAAATAAAGAACAGTTTCAATTATTATGTAAGAGACCGAGTGTCGTACAAAGAAAAACAAAAATAAAAAGTAACAAATAATTTTGTGGCTTCACATTGAGCTTAATGCGTGTGTGAAAGAAGCCAAAACAATTTTATAACAATTTTTAGTTCTTTCTCTGTTATGCATTAAATAGTTTGTGAAGGCTTTGCCTGAAGCTATAAAAGCTTTTCCTTAATTTCATAATTAACTTTTTGATCCTTTAGGGATTAAAAGTAATATTAACACATATTAATAATTCAAAACTCATCCTAACACACATTGTTAGCTAAAGCATATATAGCGAACACACACACACACACACACACACACACACACACGCAAACATAAGTTAATAGATAGTAAGTAGTATGTGCATGTGTACATCAAGGAAATCTCGAAGAAATTATTGAATGAATTTTAAAACAAAAAAAAAAAAAATGTGTAGTAAGGAAACATTTAAAAAATGGGGATATTTTAATTTTGGATTTTTTATGTTAAAATTTTACGTTTTGCAGCTTTCCAAAAAAATTCAAAAAAACATTTGTTCAAAATACATCGGCATTGCATGGAGTTCTTACTCAATGAATATAGGTGTTATGATAAAATACATAACACAAAGTTTTATCTTTGATTTTATGCCAAAAATGAAAAAAAAAAAATTTAAAACATCACACAGTAGATCGTGGACAGAAGTGGATATCAATAAAATATGTTAGACAATTTTATTTTTGTAAAAAAAATCTATAAAAAAAAGATACAGTTGTTTCGACTATGTCATAACACAAGACGTAGAATTATTCAATTCGCTTTTGATGCCTTTTTTTTTAAAAAATATTTAGCAAAATATTTATTCCATACACCTGAGCATATGACCTTTAAACGAGTGCCGAAGAGGGTTCATATGTATGATCGACCACCATTACTTTTGCAAAAGGAACATTTTTGCCTTTGACACCTATTCCCTCCGACCCCTCCTTAGGGGGGCTCCCATACAAATATTATTGTGTTTGTGCCGGAAAGGCTTAATATGTATCACCGACCCCCATTACTTTTGCAAAAGGAACATTTTTGCCCTTAACACCTATTTCCTCCGACCACTCCTTAGGGGGGCTCCCATACAAATATTATGGTTTTTGTAAATGTATTCCATACACCTGAGCATATGACCTTTAAGAGAGTGCTGGAGAGGGTTAATATGTATGACTGACCCCCATTACTTTTTCAAAAGGAACATTTTTGCCTTTGACACCTATTCCCTCCGACCACTCCTTAAGGGGTCTCCCATACAAATTTTATTGTGTTTGTGCCGGAAAGGGTTAATATGTATCACCGACCCCCATTACTTTTGCAAAAGGAACATTTTTGCCTCAATACCTATTTCCTCCGACCACTCCTTAGGGGGGCTCCCATACAAATTTATGGGTTTTGTTTATTTATTCCATACACCTGAGCATATGACCTTTAAGAGAGTGCCGGAGAGAGTTAATGTGTATGACTGACCCCCATTACTTTTGCAAAAGGAACATTTTTGCCTTTGACACCTATTCCCTCCGATCACTCCTTAAGGGGTCTCCCATACAAATTTGATGGTTTTATCGATAAAACTGGAAACTGTCGATAAAAAGGTAGCAAGTTTAAGCAAACAAAAACATCAAACGTTGGCTTTATATTTCATGTAATTTTGTAAAATTGATATAAGTTAGAGAGTTCTAACATGAATTTTTGTCGCATTGAGGATCAAGCAGACCAACAAGTGCTAACATCAACATTGTACGATCAGTACTTTAGGCCCACCAAAGGCTCAAAAAGTGATATAAATACCGACACCTGATCACTATCAACCACCCTACTTAGCTCCGAGAATGACGTATTCTACGTCAAAATTATTTGTAAACAAATTTTTCAAAACATCAAAAGAATATTATATTTTCATCATTTGGAAGAAAAGAATTAAATGGGATTTTTTTTCACAGGAATTTAAAATTGATAAATTTTCAAAATACATAGTTCATGTATAAAATTGTAATATACTAGCTGAACCCCCACCCGTTTCGCCAGGGTTTTTCCGAACAATTTATATAAAATTAAAAGATTTAAGGCAATGCTTTTAGATACACAACATTTTTGGCAGTGGTGGATCTAGGATTCTCCAGAGGAGGGGGTGGAGGGGGTGAACCTACAGTTTTGTATGCCAAGGGGATTGGGCTGAAATGTCTTTTTGGATTTTTTTCATTTATTTCCCATACAAAAAATTATCCAAGGGGAGGAGGGGGCTAAAGCCCTTTCAGCCCGTATGTAGTATCCGCCATTGATTTTTACCCACAGTTCGCTCTCACACCGAATTCGTAAAAATAAAACAATTTTAAATGGTAACTCTATGGACAAAGCGTTAATTTTTAATTCTGACGACGGATTTGGATTCAACGACCCAGTTTTAGCTTAGTTTTCGGTTTGCCCAACACCAAATTCATAAAAATTTAAAAATTGCATTATTTTTGAAATTCTGACAATGGATTCGGATTCAGTGACCCGTTTTTAGCTAGTGTTCGCCTCACGCAGCGAAGTTTCAAAGCGAAGGAAGGTCAAAGTCCTTTCAAGGGCTGAAATGGCCAGTTATTTATTTATTTTTTTTAGGTGGCAGCCCTATAGAAAAAATTCCGTAATTTTGAATTCGCAAAAATTTAGGTGGCAACCCTATAGAAAAAAAATGACAAAATTTTTGAAATTCTAACGGATTCGGATTCAGCGACCCACTGTTACCTAGTGTTCGCCACTCAATTCGTAAAAATAAAAAAAAATTAGGTGGCAATCTTGGCATCTAATTAGATAGCTTTAAAATAAAAAAAAATCAAGGTCAGTAGAGGGAAACAAACGGGATTTTTTTCACTTTTCTAATATATAAAATTCTTCTGTCACGGTGTACGTAATCGAACTCCTCCGAAACGGCTCGACCGATTTTCGTGATCCTTAGCGAGGATATTAGTCAGGGGGGAGAGTCGGACAACATCTATTTTTCATCCCCCTAAAATAAGGGGGCGTGGCACCTCCCATACAACCCAAATCTACGGTAGCGAATAGCTCTGAAGTTATAGGTCGCATAGTATCGGAATTCGGTGTTCTATCTCAATTTACAAGAGCCGTTCCACACGTAAAATTTTATGGGCGTTGAATGTGGGGCGTGGCAATTTTTCAGCCAAATTTTCAGTATAACTTTCAAGCTATAAGTCACACATTAATGAAACTCGGTTAGAACGTTCTATTTAGTCGTGTCTTTCGACTTGCAAAATTGAGCCAGTATAGGCCAAAGGGGTGTGGCACCGCCCATACAATTAAAATTTATGATATCGAATAGCTTTGGAATTAAATGCCGTATAATAATGAAATTCAGTATGGAGTTGCCACTTGGTGATATATCTACTATAAAACTGGGATGGGTTTTGAAAAAAGGGGTGTGGCTCCGCCCATACACTTTAAATTTTTGATATCAGATAGCTTTGGAACTAAATGTCGTTTAACAACAAAATTCAGTATGGAATTAATATTGGGTGATATTCTTCTACTAGAAAACTGAGACGTCATTGAACAAGGAGGTGTGGCTCCGCCCATACAAGCCAAACTTGCGATATCGAATAACTTTGGAATTGTAAGTAGCACAGCCTCGAAATTTGGTTATCAATTTCCACGAGTCTTTCCAGTTAGAGATAGAGATAGAGATAGAGATAGAGATAGAGATAGAGATAGAGATAGAGATAGAGATAGAGATAGAGATAGAGATAGAGATAGTGATAGAGATAGAGATAGAGATAGAGATAGAGATAGAGATAGAGATAGAGATAGAGATAGAGATAGAGATAGAGATAGAGATAGAGATAGAGATAGAGATAGAGATAGAGATAGAGATAGAGATAGAGATAGAAATAGAGATAGAGATTGAAATTGAGGTTGAGGTTGAGGTTGAGATTGAGATTGAGATTGAGATTGAGATTGAGATTGAGATTGAGATTGAGACTGAGTTTGAGATTCAGATAGAGATAGAAATTATTTCCGCTACGACAGCAACGCGTCGGGTACCAGCTATTTACCTATAAAAATGTTTCCTAAAAATAACATACATGGCAAAACAACGTTTGCCGGGTCAGCTAGTTTTTATATATAAAGATATATTAGTCCAAGGTAGGGTGCCATTAGGGCTTAACCGTTTTCGACCATTTTTAGTACACATCTATTGCTCTATTTTTCTAGCATTTTGACAAAATTTCATTGAAATCGGTCAACTTTTGTCAACTCTTGTCAAATCGGTCAACCTCACCAAAGTTTTTTTCAAATGATTTTGTCCTCAAAACTATTTTTAATTTCAGAGTGTTAGTGTTAATGTTATTTAAAGCATGTCAAACAGCAAGTTTACAAAACTTATCGAAGCATGTTATATATAAACATATTATGACAGACATTTTTATTAAACTAATTTACATAATTTTTTTTGTTTTTTGTTAAAAACAAACCGAAAGCCTCAAAACCAAATACAACAATAGAGGCAAACCCCAACAGACCAACTAAAGGCTCGTGTGCGTGTGTTTGAGAGTGTGTGTGTGTGTGCGTTGAGGCGAGTAGTGTTGCCACATGAAAAATAATCTACACAAAGTTTGTAGAGCTAAAAAGCAAAATAAAGCTTTGGTCCCGTGTGACCAACAGTGCTTGCGTAGCAACAAGCATGTCTATATCCTGTGTAGTAATGTTGTTCCTGTACATATAGTACTCGTATGTATTTATGTTGGTCGTAAGTTGAGTTAGTGTTTTAATGTGTTGCATACAAACACAAAACCACTCAAAATTAATATTATTTTAAAGTTTAAATTTTAGTGATAATAAGCAGAGCACGTACATAGTACTCGTTATACAACTTACTCAACCCCATAATATAAAAAAAAAAGCTTTACTACACACAAGCAGATATTAATAATGCATTTTTTTTTTAATTTTCCATTTAAATGAATAATGGAGTCACAAAGAGCGGAGATCACAAGAAATTTATGAATCGATCTAACATACAGTAAGATAGAAACATCAACCAAATGCGGACCAAGTTATTGTTCTGATTAAAAAAGGTTATTCAGCTAGAAAAAAAGGCGAAAAACTAAATATAAGTAGACAAACAGCAATAAATTTAAAAAAAGGCAACTTATAGACGGAGTGAACGCTGACGGTGAAACGCTGGATGACGCCCAGGGAAGCATACCGATGGAGATGTCTGTGCTATTGAGCGATTATTGCGAAACAATAAGTGAATGACTCTTCGAGAATCTGTTGCTCAGTTAGATCTTCAAGCGAGTACATGGACAGAACTACGTTCTTTGAATAATATAGGTATGGGTACCTATTACTGCTGTTAAGCAAAAGAAACCTACTTTGTTTGAGCGGAATGTTAAAGTAAGACTTCAGTGTTGCCAAGAATGGAAGGATTGGACAATTGAGGACTGGAAAAGAGTCATTTGATCAAATGAGACGGAAATTAAGAGCTAAAAATTCGAAAATGAAGATCAAGAAAAACTTAAGCGTGGACAGGTAAAACACAGTGTCAAATAAGGTGGCGGTAGTTTGATGATTTGGCTATGATGCATATGGTGGCATGGTGGTCCCTTATTTAGAATAAACCAAAAAATACATAAAGAAATGTATCTCCACATTTTAAGCCTAACAGTTGTCTGTATACGTGGATAAATGTGCATATCTAGGGTAGAAAATAGTTTTCAAACAAGATGGAAATTCAAAGCATACTGCAAAAATTGTCCAAACCTGGCTATAAAAAGAAATATATCAAACTTTGAAATGGCCAGCACAAAGTTTTGACCTTAACCTCAATTTGTGGGAAAATTTGTGCGAATGTAAGCGTCGGTGGGCTCAGTATCAAAATGAACCTTCCAACATGAAGGAGTTGTAGAGCTGGATATGGACGGAGTGGACAAAAATAACGCACTCATTTTTTGGAAACTTGATGAAAAGTACAGGGTTGCCCATATTCGACGGACCCATGTTTTTGTTAAAAAAATCAAAGAAAAAAATAAAAATTTGGCGGTTGGCAATCTTAATCATTTAATTTGTTCCAAGTAGATTTGTTTACATCAATTTTTGAATATGATATCTCTCAAATGGCCGCCTCTGGCGTTGATGGCGTATTGTGCCCTTTTTGCAGCATTTTCCATCGTTTTCGCCAACATTTCGGCCGGAATAGCGGCTATTTCTTCACGAATGTTGTCCTTGAGCTCTTCTACGGTCCTTGGCTTGTTAACGTAAACCTTTGACTTCAAATATCCCCACAAGAAGAAGTCAGGCGGCGTCAAATCGGGCGAACGCGGTGGCCAGTCCAAATCATCACTTTTCGACATCAAACAGCCCGGAAACAAATTCTTCAGAAAATCGATTGTTATGCGACTTGTGTGCGGTGGAGCGCCGTCTTGTTGAAACCAGAACTGCCTCATACGCTTTTGACGAATAATTGGCATCACAAAATTGGTCATCATGTCGCGATAACGCTCCTGGTTGATGGTAACAGCATGGCCATTTTCATTTTGGAAGAAAAACGGCCCAATGACCGTTTTCGCACTAACGCCGCACCAAACTGTGACTTTTTCGTCATGAAGAGGCACTTCTTGAATCTCCTGAGGATTTTCAGTGGCGTAAATACGGAAATTTTGCTTATTTACGGTCCCATTCAATGTGAAATGGGCTTCATCGGACATGATAATTTTGTTCCAAAATTGCTCGTCATCTTCGGCCATTTCGATGACTCTTTGGGCCCATTCCGCGTCAATTGAATTTTGTACGGGAACAAATGCAAATCAACGCGAATAATCCGTTGTAAAGTGGACCGAGCCATGCCCAACTGCTGAGAACGGCGTTTTTGGGATGTTCTTGGGGACCTCTCAACACTGGCTCGTACGGCAGCGATATTCTCGGCCGATCGCCTTGGTCGACTTTTATTTGGCCTCTTCGGATTAGAAAGAGCCTCACCAGTCGAAAATTTTTCGTATAAACGCTTAATGGTGTTCTTAGAAGGCGCACTTCTCACATTTTTTAAGTTTTTAAAAGCACGTTGAGTTTTCACAATTGACTTCTTCTGTTGAATGTAAATTTCAACTATTTCAGAGCGCTCGCGTGGCGTGTATTGTTCCATGGTAAAAATCTGCTTGGACTGACGCTTCAAACGCGGTATGTCATTAAGCGATCTGACATCTCTGTCAAAAGTTATGGCGTTGCCAGATGGGTCCGTCGAATATGGGCAACCCTGTATGTCAAGACGCAAAACGGTCTAAATATTTAATATAAGGTGGCGCAGAGTTAATCATCCAATTTGGTTTTTGAATAATTTTTTTACTAAATAAAAAAAAAAAAAATCTTTAAAATTTTTTCTGTTAAGTGGAAAATATGATATCCGTCAAGTGGCTGCCACCAGGGTTGATACACATTTACCCGTTTTATCGCATTTCCCATAAGTTTCAACAAGATTTTCGGTGATAACTGTTCGCATTCGAAAATTCTCCTTAAGCTCTACGGTTACCTGAGGCTTGTTGGCATAAACCTGCGACTTCAAGAAGCCCCAAAGAAATAAATTTTGGATGGTTAAATCGGCCGATCTTGCTGGCCATCCCAAATCGTCAAAATGGGAGATTACGCGACCAGGAAACGCTTCATTTACAATATCCATTATGACGCATGCTGTGTGTGCGGTAGCATCGTCTTCTTGAAACCACATGTTCATCAAACCCCGCTCATCTAATTCTCTCAGTGAGAAGACATTTATCATAACTCTGTAGCGTTCACCAGTAACCGTATTGCTGATAGCGTCCTCAAAAAAATACGACCCAATAACTTTTTCCGCGTGAACGCCGCTTTGAGTGGATGTAATGGCTTTTCGTGCATCACACGCGGATTTTCAGTGCCCCAGAAACGAAGATTTTGCTTATAGACGTAAAGGTTAAGTGGAAACACGCCTCGTCGCTCATGATGATTTTTGACCCAAAATCATCCTATTCGTTGTTGATATTGAGGCTTGATAGTAATTCACACGCGACTGACGGTAAGCAGACATTAACTGGTGCACTTTTTACACTTTGTACGGGAACATGTGTAAGTTTTTCACCAAAATTCGCTGTAGGGTCCGTCTGGTGATGCTCAATTGCGTGGCCAGTCGTCTGATTGATGTTTCATCATTCTCAGGGTAATCGGTAGCCACAGCCGCAATGTTCTCGGCCGAACGACCAGTTTGGTGGTGGCCACGCCTTGCAAGGTCTCATGTGGTTCCAGTCTGTTCGAGTCGAGCAGCTAAGCGACGGAATGTTTACCCAGTTGGCGCTACACGATAAGGTAATCGACATCGAGATTCATAGAATAATGATTTGTGAGAGTCTTGTACCAAACGAGCGAAATAAATTTCTTGAAGCTCACAACTCACATTAACACTGCATGAAGCAGAAAAATAAAAACAAACAAAGAATAAAAAAGCAAAGGAGAAACTTAAGAATTTTCAACACAAAAAAAAAAAAGAAAATGGAGAGTTTGAGGGAAGCATTATTTTTTAAAGAGAATAATTAAAAACATTTTTGAATGCAGTGAACAATATTTTTAGTTAAAAACTTCAGCTGCCTGCACACATGCATACATACAGGGTGCACCACATTATGTCGGTATGCAAACATTAAATAACTTTGACATTTCGTCGTTCGCAAATTATTGTGTTCTATATGACAAAAATGTTTTTTTGGTAAATCAAGTTTAAAGTTTAGTAAAAAACTGAACCGAAAAATCTGCCGCGATTTTCTTACCAATGAAAGTTCAAGAGTTTGTGGTTTTTTCTGTCAAAAAAAATTTTCATCTTTGGAAGCGTTTTTTAGAGTAAGATGCGTTTAAAAAAAAATAATTTGTTCTATATGCACTTATTTACGAAACTATTCTTGTTTTATAGCATATAGAACAAAATGTAATATGTCTTGGAGAAATGAAAAGCAATGTGATTTCACTCAATAAAAACTTTATTTCATATATTATAATATTAACTTAATTTTAAACTTAATCTTATAAATATGTTCTTATGAGTCCACTTAAATCAATACCTGTTAATTTCTTAAAAGGTAAGTTTTGACTACAAAATCAAGTAAAAAATGAACCAAATTCATTTGACTTCGATTCCACGAAGTTCATGCTTGATTTACGGAGATTTTTTTATTGAAGCGAGTTTGTTAAAAAGACGAAGACAAAAAAGTGTACCTATATTTTAACTTGTATTAAACAAATTATTAAGGGTATTCACGGGTTGATGCGAAAATGCAAGATTGCGAATTTTTTTTCATTCCAACAACAAACAAATTAGAAGTAATTTTGCAACTCTTCTTGAATTACGCACTGCTCAAACAGCTGATTCATGTTATGGGTGTTTTCAAGCATAGTTGCCATCTGGGTAAAACTTTAAACAGGCTAAGTTTTTACGTTGTTTCAAATAAGTAAAGTTACAATATTGATGTTCACGCGTTAGTGCGAAAAATATGTTGCATTTTCGCATTCTTGCAATTCGCATCAACCCGTGAATACCCCTATTGTAGTATGCCACTGCATCAAGCGATAAAAAGTTGTATAAACTTTTCACATCATTTACTTTCTCCAATGATATCTTCTTATCTATTGCTTATCCATTCTTATTCTTAGTATTAAGCTTTTTTTAAACGTTGTTGTAAAATTTAACTTCTAACTTATGTTATTTATGATGGGTATTTTCTTTTCTTTTTTGTTTCATTATATTTACCAACTGCAATCTAAAGTGGGTTTTTTTCTTTTTTGTTTCATTTCATTTGCCAAGTGCAATGTGAAGCTAAGAAAAAAACCAGAAAAAAAAAAACAAAAAAAAAGCAAAATACAAAGACCTCCAAATAATAACTTTAATAACTTTATTTAGACTTGCATATAGAACAAAATAAAAAAATATTTTTTTTACTTAGTATTTTTGCTTCGTTTTTGTTCTATATGCACGATTTTTTGCATATAGAACACAATAGGTTACGAAGCCTGTCACAACAGTGTTGTATAGCACAAAGTCGATGTCTCATATTTCGAAAACTATAAAAGATAAAAGCAAACTGATGACACAGATTGATAGATCTCGAAAAATTTGCCTATATACCAGTCTTATCTCAATTTTTTCAATTTTGTGATATAGAACACAATAATTTACGAACGACGATTTATTAGCTGATTGAACTAATCACACAGTTTTTTGAAAAGTCAACTCGGTACAATTTTAACCATGAATCACTTCACACCGAAATCATCGCTATACTGGCCGAGATGCTCGAAAAAGTTCAATACTCAAGAAGATCTTAAATAAAAAAAAAACTAGTAAGAACTTATCTCCAACCGGGCCGAAGTTAAAATACCCCCACGGCCGAACCAAAGTATATTCAAAGTCTAAGCAGTCAATAAAATATTTATCTGTAAAAACATTTTCGTCATAGTTTTAACCGCAAATATTCGCTTTTGTTTTTTGACAAAGTCACTTTGTATGGGAAGTAGGCGTGGTTTTCACTCGATTGTATACTCAGAGTGGAATATATCAAGATCATATATTAATTTTTAACGAATTAAAGGAGATTTTACCTTCTTGGTAAAGTCACTTTGTATGGGAGGTAGGCGTGGTTTTCATTCGATTTGGTTGAAATTCATACTTGGAGTGTATATTAAATATCAATACTCGTCTGCAAGCTTTTAAGTCAATATAATAATTTTTGTGAAATTCTAAAAGATTTAATCGTTTTGATAAAGTCACTTTGTATGGAAGGTAGGCGTGGTTTTCATCCGATTTGGTTCATTTTCGAACTGCCAGCGGTTTTCATTCAGTAAATTTTAGAAAATGTAATATTTTTAAAAAAAGACTTGACGTAATATTTATACAGGGTGGGCCATCTGGTGGTTTCTTTTTAAATTATAGGTTATTTTGACATTGACAGCTGTTTCCCGCTCGAAATCTTGGCATAAAGTCAGTATCATACCTCCGCGAAAAGAAATGAGTCACTTTACGCTTGAACAATGTTGGGAAAAATTGGAAACTTATTTCCAAAGGGAGTGCTGTGTAGCCCAAACAGTGCGTTATTTGAAAACAAGATGATTTGGGCGAAAAATTTGGGCGAAAAATGTGGGCATTTTCATCTCGGCGGCTACATTAACAAACAAAATTTCCGCATCTGGGGCTCAGAAAACCCGCACGTTATTGTCGAAAAGCCGATGAATCCACAGAAAGTGACAGTTTGGTGCGGATTGTGCAGTGTGGCCATCATTGGACCATTTTTCTTGAAAAATGAGGCTGGAAACAACGTTTCGGTAAACGATGGGCATTAGAGAGCCATATTTATCGACTTTTTTTTACTGAATTTAGACGATCTCTGGTTCATGCAGTATAGCGCGCCATGCCACACACAGCTCATGTCACAATCGATATTTTGCGCACTACATTCCCAAATCGTGTTATCAGCCGTCTTGGCGATGTCAATTGCCCGCCTCGGAGCTGTGATTTGACCCCTTTGGACTTTTTTTTGTGGAGAACCGTGAATGATGTTATGTCAACAATCCGGAAACGATTGAAGCACTTAAGGCCAATATCATCCAAGCAATCCGTGAGCTACAGCCCGAAACCATCGACAAGGTCTTGGGAAATTGGAGTGATAGAATGCGCTACTGCGAAGCCAGCCGAGGCAGCCACTTGAACGACGTTTCGTTGCATAATTAATGGGAATGTTTGGCCCACCCTGTATATTATCTGACATTCAACCATTATTTTATATAGGTATGTTAGTTTTTAGCATGAAATGTTACATAGAAATATATATTTGCTGGCTTAACAACAGTTTTGAAAGCGGTAAAAAATACCTGTAGCTGCTCGACTGCATGAACGAGGGAGTTTCTGAATGTATGAGTGCCTGTGTTACATACACACACACATGTGTGTTATGGACTATTATATTTCCATGTTTTTGCATGCTTGTTGCTCTACTTACATCACTCATGGGTCAATTTTTGAGTAGTGGATGTGGTAAGTAACAACGCACACACACACTCACACGAAGCAGACAATTTTAAGAACATTTTGCACATAATCACACAGGCTCTGAC
Source organism: Pherbina coryleti (assembly GCA_943735915.1). NCBI lineage: Eukaryota > Metazoa > Arthropoda > Insecta > Diptera > Sciomyzidae > Pherbina > Pherbina coryleti. Next base: position 62,645,392 of record OX030951.1, read on the forward strand.
GGCCGAGGCATACACACATCAGCTTTAATCTTCTATAACTCGTCCTTGTTGTCATTGTCGTCGTCGTCGTCGTCATCATTGTCGCTATGTTTGTTTTGCACTTGTATTTATCTATTGTCCGCCGCACATCCGGTTTGCTTAAGAGCGCTGTCAGGAGTGTACGTGAGGAAGTACGTACATTCATTTCTTTTGGTATGAGTGCCCAGTATGTGTGAATGTTCTCCTTAGATAAGAATGTTTCACCCATATCAGTCATTTTGTTTGAAACCAAAAGTATGCAGTTCTAGGTTTTTGTTTTATATAATTTTGATTCTTTGTCCTTACTTTTTCGTTTAATTACTCAAGTTTGGAAATTTTAAATAAGTTGAATGTGTAGGCGGGATGTTTGAGAACCAGATGCCATATGAAATTTCGGCTTAAAGTTATTTTAAATTTTATTCAAGTCAACTATACTATTTGGCCCAAGTTCTGAAAATGGTCCTCAAATTTTCACTGATGATGGCTTGACTCTGATGTTGGCTCCACGATGACATGTTCACTGACAATGACAACTGAATTTCCTAAAGATAAACATGGGAATGGAACACTAACAGTGCGACTGATGCTGCTGCGATCATCATCATCAACACTAACATCAGCAGCAACAGCAGCAGCAAATGGTACAAGGATGTGCAGCAACAAGAACCACAATTATAACAGCAACAACAGCAGTTATGAGGAAGATGTAGAATATGGAAGAACATTAACAGCAACAACAGCAATGAGTTGAAAAACAAACAAACAAACAAACATGTCGGTCGTTGCAAACAAACGAATTTTGGTTGAATGTAGGTTGAACTTTTGGTCATATGAGGCCAAAATTATTAAAATGCAAGAATGTAAAACAGCATTTTGAGAATTTGGCAAGATTTTGTCGAGCCATAAACAAGCAGATAGACGAAGTGATGAGCTGACTGACGGATAGTCAGTCAGACAGATAAACAGTTAGACATGCATACATTGTATGTTGTATCGAAAAAGGTGGGCAGATAGCTTTGTGTAGGTAGATGTATTGTAGAAGTTGTTGTAATCGTTGCTTCTTCTTGTTCTTATTCTTCTTCTAAAGCTACACATCCTCATGTGTAGATAATGTAGACAAAGTTTAAATAATTTTTACAGTTCACTGAATTCATTTTGCAATAAAGATGTTTACAAAGGCCAGAGTGCTTAGAGTGTTCTTAAGGCAAGAAACAGGTGGGCTGGACAAATATCTTGAAATTATTTTTAGAAAATCATGTCTGCAAAAACGGCTCCTTAAAAATTGCAATGAAATAACTCGAAATATTAAAATTCATCATTTTGAGTTATTTCATTGCAATTGTTAAAGAGCCGTTTTTGCAGACAAGATTTCTAAAAATAATTTCAAAGATATTTATCAAGCCTACCTGTTTCATTTAAAATTCATCAAAATGTAAGCATTTCAAAGGAAAATAAAAAATAAAAAAATTCAATGAATTTCTATAAATTTAACTCAAACTCTTTATAACAAGAAACTTAAGAAATTTTGAAAACTATTTGTCTGTGACAAAAAAGGATATATCCAAGGAATTAAAATAAAATGCAAGGTATTTTTGTGGACGAAAATAAAAATTCTCTTACGTCAAGAAATCTGAATGGAAGAAAATGTGTAGCATTGTAAGGTAATATTTTGAAGACATTTTATATGACAATTGCTGTCTTTGTCACGAAGAAAAATTCACGAAAATTCACTTAAACGTAAAAAAAAAAGAAAAACTCATAAAATGTCAGTTCGAACAATATAAGGAAGTATTTAAGTAGGCCAATTACTGCCCGTTTTTTTAATTTATTCAGAACATTTTCAAATTTAGTCTATTTTCTGCTACATTATCACAAATATACAATAACAGACCAAATGCATCACATGAAAAAAAAAAGAGTCAAACAAGAGTTTCCATGTGGTATTAACGTTTCAGAACGGTCGTGAAGACTTTTAAGATGACGAGCCCACGAGTCGTCCTATCATATTAATAATTCATGAAAATGTGAAAGAATTGATTATGAATGATTGGCGAATATTAGAGAAATTGCTGATGATGTTGATGATGTGTACCTCCTCAAAGACATATTCACAGAGTTATATGTTAGAAGAAATTTATCATAAAAAAGAAAGAGTTGGCTGTGTCATGGACACACCCGTAGGTTTTGACGTGACGGTTTTTCTTGTTGTTGTTGGTGTTGTTGTTGCAAGGTTGGTGTTGGTGTTGATGTTGATGTTGATGTTGATGTTGATGTTGATGTTGATGTTGATGTTGATGTTGATGTTGATGTTGATGTTGATGTTGATGTTGATGTTCATGTTGATGTTGATGTTGATGTTGATGTTGATGTTGATGTTGATGTTGATGTTGATGTTGATGTTGATGTTGATGTTGATGTTGATGTTGATGTTGATGTTGATGTTGATGTTGATGTTGATGTTGATGTTGGTGTTGGTGTTGAGGTTGGTGTTGGTGTTGGTGTTGGTGTTGATGTTGATGTTGATGATGATGTTGGTATTGGTGTTCGTGTTGGTGTTGGTGTTGGTGTTGGTGTTGGTGTTGGTGTTGGTGTTAGTGTTGGTGTTGGTGTTGGTGTTGGTGCTGGTGTTGGTGTTGGTGTTGGTGTTGGTGTTGATGTTGATCTTGATGTTGATGTTGATCTTGATGTTGGTGTTGGTGTTGGTGTTGGTGTTGGTGTTGATCTTGATGTTGATGTTGATCTTGATGTTGGTGTTGGTGTTGGTGTTGGTGTTGGTGTTGGTGTTGGTGTTGGTGTTGGTGTTGGTGTTGGTGTTGGTGTTGGTGTTGATGTTGATCTTGATGTTGATGTTGATCTTGATGTTGGTGTTGGTGTTGGTGTTGGTGTTGGTGTTGATCTTGATGTTGATGTTGATCTTGATGTTGGTGTTGGTGTTGGTGTTGGTGTTGGTGTTGATCTTGATGTTGATGTTGATGTTGATCTTGATGTTGATGTTGCTGTTGGTGTTGATGTTGGTGTTGATGTTGATGTTGATGTTGATGTTGATGTTGGTGTTGATGTTGATATTGATGTTGATGTTGATGTTGATGTTGGTGTTGATGTTGGTGTTGATGTTGATGTTGATGTTCATGTTGATGTTGATGTTGATGTTGATGTTGATGTTGATGTTGATGTTGGTGTTGGTGTTGATGTTGGTGCTGATGTTGATGTTGATGTTGATGTTGATGTTGATGTTGATGTTGATGTTGATGTTGATGTTGATGTTGATGTTGATGTTGATGTTGATGTTGATGTTGATGTTGATGTTGGTGTTGGTGTTGGTGTTTGTGTTGGTGTTGGTGTTGGTGTTAGTGTTGGTGTTGGTGTTGGTGTTGGTGTTGGTGTTGGTGTTGGTATTGAGGTTGGTGTTGGTGTTGGTGTTGGTGTTGGTGTTCTTGTTGGTGTTGGTGTTGGTGTTGGTGTTGGTGTTGGTGCTGGTGTTGGTGTTGGTGTTGGTGTTGGTATTGAGGTTGGTGTTGGTGTTGGTGTTGGTGTTGGTGTTGGTGTTGGTGTTGGTGTTAGGGTTGGTGTTGGTGTGGGTGTTGGTGTTGGTGTTCTTGTTGGTGTTGGTGTTGGTGTTGGTGTTGAGGTTGGTGCTTTTCTTTCAACTTTTTTTCTTGCTTCCCCATTGGTTGTGCTCTAATTTCAATTAATCCAGCAAAAGTGATGCATATGCGTTATATTAGGCGGTTCCCTGAGGGTCTTTGACACGCCATCAATTTTTTTTTATTTTTGTCATATGCCCGAAGACCTCACCTTCGTTTTCGTTCCTTAAAATTTACCGTTGCACCAGTAGTCACAGAGTTTAAAATCCATGCAACGTTTTTTCATGGCTGTAGCATTTTTACTGCATTATGTGATTGCATCCCTGAAATCATAACAACAAGAATTTTTTTTGTAATTTAGTTGTGAAGCGTAATGACACATCCATGCTGACGTAAATCAAAATTTACCGTAGCACTCCTCCTAAATAAGTAATAATTCCATGCAACGATATTACATTTCTGTTACATAAGCGGCTATATTCACGACCTGACGACGCCTGAATTTTTTTTTTTAAAGGTAAAGGTGAAGGTAAAGCCATGTATAAAACCTTCATATTTCTTTTTAAATTTTTATCGTAGGTTATATACTCATTGAGTAAAATTCAATGCAACGCCGCTGCATGAATGTTGCATTATCGTTCTTTGAGCGGCTCTCTCAACGTCAGAAATGAGAGAGCCGATGGCTACAGAAATTTTTTGTCTAACTTTGTTGTGAGGACTTACAGCAGGCCTTTATTGGCGTATCGTATTTTTAATCCTAGCACTAATACTCAGCGAGTAATAATTCCATGTAACAAATTTTCAGTTGTGTTGATTTAACAGTTCCCCCTGCGGCCCGATGTCTTGAATTTTTGTTTTGTTTTTAAAATGAAGTCAAAGAATTAACCTTTACGGTCATACCATTTTTTTAATCATAGCTCTTATACTCAGCGAGTAACAATTCAATGCAACGCAGATGAATTTTTAAAAAAATTCATTTTTCAACTTTTTTGGAAACCTGAACGGTACAACGTAACTTCGTTACGTCAAAAAAGTATTGCATATTTTTTAGGGGGCATGCTTTTTTAACAGAATCGAGCACTACCTATTCCCGTTTAGAAAAAGCGTCAGCGGAGGCGCGGCTGCAGCATGGATTTATAATTGTTACTTAATTGTGAGAGGGGAGGGTTGAATTTTGGGGGAGGCGGGGCGGGGCTGCGGTTATAAAATTGTTATTTTAAATGCAAGCTAATAGTTGTAAGTCATTGAATGCGAAATCTACCACATAAAACCACCCAACAAAACAAGTTGAAAAAATTGTACCAATTTTTTCTATGTTTTAGTATCAATAAGAAGTGTACACCTCGATTGTTTCTAATTTAAGTATTTATTATATAATTCTACGTCCTTGGCAAATTTCTGTGCTAGTTTTCTAGTAGAAGCACATCATCAGCGATAACTCTATTCTGAGTTTCAATGTTCTGTGACTTTTACTTCCAAAGCTATTCGATATCAAAAATTTGGCTTATATGGGTAGAGCCACACCCCTTTTTCCAATGACAGTCACGGTTTTCTAGTAGCTGGATATAAAATGGGACATCATTGGAACACATATTGAGGTTCATTGTTATACGGCATTTAGTTTCAAAGCTATTCGATATAAAAACTTGGAATTGTATGGGTGGTGCCACGCCGCCTTGCATAATTCTCGTTCAATTTTTCCAGTCCAAGAACACGACTAAATAGGAAGTTCTTACCGAGTTTGTGTCACAAATAAATGTGACGAAAATTTGGGCTGCTGAAAAGTGCCACGCTTAAGTGCCTTTTTTACCCTTCGAGCCACACTGGTGCTTTTCATCGCATACTCCTTACGAACACCTGGGTGTTCACAACTTTACCAACTTTACTCTCAAGCAATTTAGAAGGTCAGGGATGCGTTAGTGTGTCGCTGGCATTCGTTTGAAATCGACTGGTGCTCTCATATACCCCACGTGTGGCTTAGTGTATATTTTTAGAAATAACTGAAATATTTCATTTTATTGAATTTAATTATTTTTTTATTGTTAAGGTCTGTATGAATATAGATTGATAAATTAAAATAAAAAAAATGTATTTTTGTGTAAACATTTTTAGGTCTTAAATTAAAAAACTGTAAAAGTTATGAAGTTTTTAGTAAAAGAGCTAATTTTTCACGTTTCTCTTACTTGGCCGCGCTCCTAAAGCCAGCTATTTTTAAAATATTGGAAAATAACTATACAAAATGTTGAAAAAGATCAAAAATAACCATGTAAAGTTTTAAGCTTATATATCCAAAATTCGGGATTTTGCAACGATTTTTTGACGTTGGGCGATGACATACCCCCATGTGGCTGTATGATACTGGATTGAGGATGTGGCTCGAAGGGTTAACGCCCATAAAATGTAACCAGTGGAATAGTACGTGTAATTTGGAATACCGATTTTCGAGGCTGTGATATGTATAACACTAAAGCTATTCGATATCGAAAATTTGGGTTGTATGGGATATGCCACGCCCACCATATTTATTCGGTGCACTCCTTCTTCCCATTCTTATTGATTTAAAAAAAGAAATTATCAAAATCGGTTCAGAAACACGGGAGAAAATGAGAAAGAATTGTGTTATAATTATAATTGTCATCATCATTGTCATTATCAGTATCATTATCACTATCATTATCGTTGTCACTATCAATATCATTATTATTATTATTATTCTGTAAAGAACGCATTTCCATATGCCTCAAGCATTTCGTGCAGTGCAAGTCACACGACCAAGTGGCGCGAACCTTCTTACTTGAAGTTTCAGCGCCACCTAATTGAGAGAACTTCGTGCATTCGATCGTGTACACGTTTCGATTCTCGAATAAAGCTATCGAGTCTCACCAAGCGTGGTACTACATGAACGTCACTGATGTAGATTTTGTATTTAATATTTAATTAAAAAAAACCTGAGTATTTCATTCAACTTAATCTTAACAAGTTTAAAAACATTTAACTTTAAGGGAAAATGTTGGTTTTACATACTTTGTTGAAAAACACTTGTCAATAACGAATTGTTTATTATATTGTGACGAGCAAAACTTGGCCACGCAACTTTTGCGCACACAAAACGCTGGCCGAAACACCAGCAGAGTATTTTTGATATATCTCCTTATATTTTATTTCTTACTGTATGAATTAAACCTATTTAAAATCCTTATATTTATATTTTTCTAATGAATTAAAGTTAAGTTACTTATGATTTTATGTTTGATTACCTTTGATAAAAATCGCTTATATTTTTTTTTAAAAGTTAAGATTTAGTTATTGTACTTACCCTGTATAAGCTTTAGCTATGTATAGAATCAATAATCATAATTACATATTATGTTATATATTTAAGAACCAAATTGTAAAAACAACGATGATGGGATAACGGTCAATGCGGCAAAATATCGAGCAACAACATAGTGAGCGAAAACAGAGGGACAAACATACACACAAACAAGCAGACACAAGCTAATGTAAACGGTCAATGCAGCAAAATATCGAGCAACAACATAGTGAGCGAAAACAGAGAGACAAACATACACACAAACAAGCAGACACAAGCTAATGCAATTTAAACACCAAGGATCGGAGTACGAGAAATTGAGTGCAAGCGAAAGCAGAGAGACAAACAGACACACAAACAAGCAGACACAAGCTAATGCAATTTAAACACCAAGTTTCGGTGTACGAGAAATTGAGTGCAAGCGAAAGCAGGGGAAGCAAACAAACACACACACAAACAAATACATTAAAGCACTCGATGCGATTGAGTCGATCGAGCTTGATGCTAGCCGGCAAAGGCCGCAAGAGTTAGTTGCTGAGGAACCACGGAGACGAGCAGACGCTCTAAAGAAGAGTTGCTGAGGAACCACGGAGACGAGCAGACGCTCTAAATATTAAGTTGCTGAGGAACCACGAAGACGAGCAGACGCCCCAAATAAAAAGTTGCTGTGGAACCACGGAGACGAGCAGACGCTCTAAATAAAGAGTTGCTGAGGAACCACGAAGACGAGCAGACGCCCTAAATAAAAAGTTGCTGAGGAACCACGGAGGCGAGCAGACGCCCTAAATAAAGAGTTGCTGAAGAACTGAAGAAGCAAATAAGTTGCTGAGGGACCACCGAGCGCACAAGACGTGCAAATATTAAGTTGCTGAGGGACCACCGAGCGCACAAGACGTGCAAATAAGTTGCTGAAAAAGGAAAAGGCCAGGCCGCTGGACTGAAGAATTGAGCACAAGGACCTGAAGGCTACCGGCAGGTAAGGTGTGGACAACATAGGACGGAAGGACAGTCAGGACCTAGTTAGGGTTTAAACGTATTACTTAGGTATCAGTGCTCTGGGTCGTCAGATCAGGATCACTTAAGTAGGACTAGTGTCAGGAGTAGGGATCATTAGATCCAAAAATAAGTAGGAGAAGTATCAGTGCTCTGGGTCGTCAGATCAGGATCACTTTAAGTAGGAGCGTATCAGTGCTCTGGGTCGTCAGATCAGGACCACTATAAGTAGGAGAAGTATTGTAAGCCACATTTAGGAGTTTGTATCAGTGCTCTGGGTCGTCAGATCAGGATCACTTTAAGCAGAAGCGTATCAGTGCTCTGGGTCGTCAGATCAGGACCACTATAAGTAGGAGAAGTATTGTAAGCCATATTTAGGAGTTTTGTATCAGTGCTCTGGGTCGTCAGATTAGGATCACTTTAAGCAGGAGCGTAAAATAGGGGTACGGAGACAAACCAATAGACCGACGGACACGAGCCACACCTACTGCTGGTCGAAACCAGCGTTGAGTTCCCGCACAACCATCGTCGCAAGACCGCACGTAATCCCATCATCCAGGGAATAAAACTAGGGAATAAAAACCCCAACTTAAAATAAAACCCACTACTACTGCACGTTTCATTTTTTTTTATTAATATAAATTTTGTATCGGACCTTGGAATCCCGGCGAGCTTACCTCAGCTATAGACCCGGAAGACCGGGAGCTTCGTTACATGGCGCCCGAGCAGGGACGTGCAGATAGTAGTAGATAAATAGATAAGATTACGTGCGAATCTTCGAAAAAATTGGGAAAAAGAAGAATTTTCGAAACGCTTATTGCGCATCCTAAACAAAAAAAATTTGTGTTTGAAGATAGAAGAAAAAAAAAAAATTTGTAATTACATTTTGAAAAAAAGAACATTTAATATAAAAAAAAAAAAAAAAAAAAAAAAAATAAAGAACGAATAAACAAAAAAAAAAAAGAAAAGAGATTAAAGGTGAAAAAAAAACCAAAAGAGATAAGAAAAAAAAGGGATAGAGAAAAAAAAAAATTTAAGATAAAGACCAAAAAAAAAGATTAAAATTTAAAAAAAAAAACAACAAGAGAACTGAAAAAAAAAATTTTAAAATCATCTTTAAAATCATCATGGTCAAGACCGCCTGGATCTATTCGCTGAGGCGAGAGGATCTGCTCAGCTACGCAGATGAGTTCGGCTTCGAAGCTGAAGGCTCAGTGGAAGAGCTGAGAAAACGTTTCGGGTTTTTTGTCAACGAAGCTGCACTGACTCCGGACAAAGAAAAGCGCTTAGCTGAGTTGGAAGCGAAACACAAACGTGGGAGCTCACCAGGAGGAGCGGCACCTAGCACAGCTAACGGAATCCCTCCTATAATGCTGTCGATACCATCGCCAGAAATTACTGGCACGCCAAAGGCAGAAACACTACCAGGATCTACTGAGGACACGCAACGATACCAGCCACAATCATGGGCCTATCCTGATGCCCCAAGGGACAATCCTCGAACCACCTATCATGGAGATGTCATTGACAAGGTGAAGAGATGGTCAGTAAGGTACCACGGTGATGAAGACCCACTAGCGTTTGTCGAACGCGTCGAGGAGCTGGCAGAGGTCTACAGCGTTGACACCAACTGGTTGCCTAAAACAATGCCTGAGTTGTTGGATGGTCAGGCACTCTGCTGGTTTCGAAACAACAACAAGCACTGGCGAAGTTGGGTAGAATTCAAAGCCGACTTCCTGGAATTTTTCTTGCCAGCCCGTTTTTTTGAAAGGTTGGAAGACGACATCCGTCAGCGCCAACAACGCTCCGGTGAGAGGTTCAAGGACTACGTCATAGCCATGCAGAATCTAATGCGGCACGCCAGTCTAAGCGAAAAACAGCGGCTAGAGACGATCTACAACAACAGCAAACGTGAACTGCAATTCTACGTAAAACGCCGAGAATTTAAGAGCCTCGCCGAGTTGATCAGCCTGGCCGGTGATTATGAAAACTTGGCTGAACCAGATGAGATGCAGAACCACCGACCAGAAGTAAAAAGACGAGAAGGGCAACCGAGACACAGCTTTACCAGAACCGACGCCTATGTCGACCCTCGAACAGCTTGCCGACGATGTGGGCGAAGCGGCCATTTAGCCCGAAACTGCCAGGGGCCTAAGCTGGATTTTTGCTGGGATTGCGGCCGCAAGGGTACGCAGACTTTCGAGTGTTGTCGTCAGACGCAGGGAAACTATCAGGGGCCCCTCCACCCCGAGGAGAGCGGGGTCCAAGCTCTGCAAGACCTCGACAGCACTAGACGACTTGCGAGCCGAGGGGGGTCGCATCATCGCCACAGTAGCGCTTGACGAAGATTGGATGGAGGCGACTCTGGATACAGGCGCCACGCGTAGTTTCATAAGCATGTATTTTGCGGACAAACTACGGACTCCCAACGACACCGTTCCAGTTACGACACAGATTTTTCTCGCTAATGGAAGTATGCAAAAAGTTACCGAAGCACTGATGATGGAAGTTTCACTAGGAAGCCATGCTGTTCAAGTAGCGATTCTCATTCTCCCGGAAGTAATAGATGACCTCATCCTTGGAATGGATTTCCTCTGTGGCATTGGGACATCTATACAATGCGGCGATTTCTACCTCAAACTACAAAATACGCCAAGAGAGGGTACACCAATAGAAGCCAGCCACCGAATCGTCGCAGCGAACCTGCGTCAACAACTGCCATCGCAGCAGCACCTGCATCATCAACTGCCGTCGCAGCGACACCTGCGTTACCAACTGTGAAGAAGACAGCAATAAGTAGAAAGAAGTCAGCCGTTGCAGCAGCACCTGCGTCACCAACTGCCAGCGCAGCAGCACCTGCGTTACCAACTGCCGTCGCAGCAGCACCTGCGTCAGAAACTGTCGTCGCAGCAGCACCTGCGTTAACAACTGCCGTTGCAGCAGCACCTGCATCATCAACTGCCATCGCAGCGACACTTGCGTTACCAACTGTGAAGAGCACAGCAACGAATACGAAGAAGCAAAGGAAAGCAGTAACTCCTGCATCATCAGCTGACGTCGCAGCAGCACCTGCGTCAACAACTGCCGTCGCAGCAGCACCTGCGTTACCAACTGCCGTCGCAGCAGCACCTGCGTTACCAACTGCCGTCGCAGCAGCACCTGCGTCAACAACTGCCGTCGCAGCAGCACCTGCGTTACCAACTGCCGTCGCAGCAGCACCTGCGTCAACAACTGCCGTCGCAGCAGCACCTGCGTCACCAACTGCCATCGCAGCAGCACCTGCGTCAACATTTGCCGTCGCAGCAGCACCTGCGTCATCAACTTCCAGCGCAGCCGCAACTGCATCATCAACTGTAAAGAAGAAACCCACACCTTCGGCGAGAAATAAAATGAAACAAACAAGGGCAGCAGCACCTGCGTCATCAACTTCCAGCGCAGCCGCAACTGCATCATCAAATGTAAAGAAGAAACCCACACCTTCGGCGAGAAATAAAAGGAAGCAAACAAGGGCAGCAGCATCTGCATCAACAACTGCCAGCGCAACAGGACCTGCGTCATCAAGTGTAAAGAGAATAACAACACCTTCAGCGATGAAAAGGAATAAGCCAAGAGAAACAACAACACCACGGACAACAAATACGAATAAGGCAATAAAGGCAGCGACACCTGCGTCAAAAACTGTGTGGAGGTCATCAAGGGCAGCGACACCTGCGTTACCAACTGTAAAGAAGAACATGACAAGTGAGTACAAGCAAACAAGGGCAGCATCACCTGCGTCACCAACTGCCAGCGCAGTAGAAACTGCATCATCAAAGACGAATGAGCGAAGGAGAAAAGTGGCGACTATAAAGAAAGCAAACAGGGCAACAACAAATGCGTCAACAAAAGGCATACCTGTATCAACGAATATGAAGAGACCATCGAGAGCAGCGACACCTGCGTTAACAACTGTGATGTCGCCCATCAGTCACAACATTGACACATGCCGACTGCAACAAATAACAGAAAGTGAGAACCAGAAATCGACACGTTCTTGAAGGCAGAACTAAGCAGCTTCAAAGACATACGAGGGGTATCAAGCATCACCACACACCGCATAGTCATGCGTGATGACCGGCCCATCAAACAGAGGTACTTTCCGAAAAATCCGGCAATGCAAAAAATAATCGATGACGAGATCGATGAACTGTTAGCAAAGGGTTGCATCGAGCCGTCGAGAAGTCCCCACAGCGCGCCAATAGTATTAGTTAGAAAGAAAACGGGGCAGTGGCGGCTATGCATCGACTATCGCCAGCTGAACGCGCGATCAGTACCAGACGCTTATCCTCTTCCGAGAATTCACCACATCCTCGATCGACTCAGGAATGCCAAGTTCATAAGTAGCATTGACCTGAAAAATGGATACTGGCAAATACCGATGGAGGAAAGCAGTAAGGAATTTACAGCGTTTACAGTTCCAGGCCGAGGACTCTTTCAGTGGCGAGTTATGCCATTTGGGCTCCACTCGGCTCCAGCCACCTTCCAGCGAGCCCTGGATCGAGTCATTGGTGCCGACCTAGAGCCGCATGCCTTCGCGTATCTCGATGACATCATCATCACTGGATCAACATTGGAGCAGCACATGGATAACTTGGCTGAAGTGTTCCGACGATTGCGCGAAGCCAATTTACGCATTAACCCTGAGAAATGCGAATTCTTTAAGAAGGAAGTAAAATACCTCGGACATGTCGTAAGCGAAGAAGGTATCCACACCGACCCAGATAAGATAGCGGCAATTAAAGAATTGAAACCCCCAGAGAACGTGCGAGGACTCAGACGATGTCTCGGAATTGCATCATGGTACCGACGGTTCGTACCAGAATTCTCGACGGTCGTACATCCACTGACAGCCCTGCTGAAGAAAGGCAAACACTTCAAGTGGGGAGAAGAACAACAACATGCATTCGAGGAACTGAAGCAACGACTCACCGAAGCGCCCATCCTAGCCTGCCCGGATTTCAGCCAACAATTTGTGCTACAGACTGATGCCTGCGATTATGGCCTCGGAGCGGTACTGACTCAAAATTTAGACGGTGCAGAAAGAGTCATCGCATACGCCAGCCGCCACCTGAATAAGGCAGAAGTCAACTATACGGCTACAGAAAAGGAGTGCCTGGCCATTGTGTGGGCAATACGGAAGATGAGGCCCTACCTAGAGGGATATAAGTTCACGGTCATAACAGACCACCTCTCACTCAAATGGTTGAACTCCATTGAGAGCCCGTCAGGCCGGATCGCAAGGTGGACGCTCGAACTCCAACAGTACTCCTTTGAAGTCCAATATCGGAAAGGAAAACAGAATGTTATGGCCGACGCCCTGTCCAGACAACCAATAGAAGTAGTGCGAGGGTGTGCCATAAACCAATGTGACGAAAAGCAAGGAAATTGGTATGAGAGACGCTTCAACGAAGTACAAACGAGTCCGGAAAGATTTCCGGAATATAGTATCGAGAACGAGAGTTTGTATCGCCATTTTCCCAGGACGATTGGTGACGAGGATTCTACACCATGGAAACTATGCGTACCCAACCACCTGCAAGAACGTGTGATGACCGAGAATCACGACGCACCCACCGCTGGTCATCTGGGAATACGTAAGACCATAGCTCGGGTAGCAAACAAGTACTACTGGCCTGGTATGTTCCGCCACATAAGCCAATATGTGCGCAAGTGCGAAGTCTGTCAACGCTACAAAGTAAGCCAACAACGCCCGACTGGCGAAATGCTGACGCACCTAGCCGAAGAACCTTGGTCCACCGTCTGCGCAGATTTTGTGGGGCCCCTACCCCGATCGAAACACGGAAACACCATGCTAATAGTGTTTGTGGACAAATTCTCGAAGTGGATGGAAATGATGCCCCTCCGTAAAGCTACCAGCGATCAACTCATAAGAGCTTTCCGTGAGCGGATTGTGGCTAGATTTGGAACACCAAAAATTCTCATTACCGATAACGGAGTCCAGTTCACAAGTAAGAGTTTCCAAGATTTTTTGAAAGAGCTCGGCATTCAACAAAGGTATACCGCACCGTACACACCCCAAGAAAACCCCACCGAACGTACGAATCGCACGATCAAGACAATGATCTCACAGTACACCACAGAGCATCAGAATACGTGGGACGAGCTACTCCCAGAACTGACTCTAGCCTACAACACAAGCGAGTCCGAAGCAACAGGATACAGTCCGGCATTCATCGTACAAGGACGGGAGCCTCGACTCCCCAACGCCCTCTTTGATGAACAAACTACAGGAACAGGCCAAGAAACAATCTCACCAAGAGAGCGAGCAGAACGGGTGAAAGGCATTTTTGATATTGTAAAGAGAAATATGGAACAGGCAGCACAGTCGCAGGCGCGGCATTACAATCTACGGCGGAGATCATGGAAACCGGAGGTAGGCCCACTCGTTTGGGTCCGGCAACATCATCTGTCAAAGGCTGCCGACCAGTTCGCTGCAAAATTGGCACCGCGATTTGACGGTCCCTACAAGGTTGAGTCATTTATATCACCAGTCATAGTGCGGGTTAAGAAACAGGGTGAAAAACGATCACGCACAGCCCACCTTAGTGAACTCAAAATCTATTATTCGAGTGACCCAGCATTTCCACACGATCAGAGCAAGACGGCGACAAGCACAGGAGCAGCGCTCAGAATCTGCAACATAAATTGCAGCAGTACGCACTACCGTATTGACCAGTGCACCAATGATATACGATATCGAAACAGCAAATTAATTAGTAGCAGCACTCAGCACCCACAGCACAGGTTACAGCATCGACCAATCAAGCAGCAGCCATCATTGCAGTATCGACTAGCAAACCAGCAGCACGCAATATAATCAAGAGCCAACAGTGATCGAAACTTGTAGCACGCATTGCAGCAACGACCAGCCAAGCAGCAGCACGCAGTTAAGAATCGACCAGCGAACCAACACCACGCATTACAAGCAACCAGCGAAAGAAAGCGATTAACAAACATCGGGAAAAAAAAAAAAAAAACAATGGAACAAAAATTTACGAAATCCCGGGACCAGTTCCGCAAGCGCCTACTGGAGGAGCAACGCCGTCAGCCACAGACTCAACGTCTAAGCCCCTCCTGGGAGGAGAGAGTTGATGAGCCATGGAGGAAGTTCCCGCGCATTACTCTGCAACGGACAGTAGACCACGGAGGTATGGAGGGACCAGTGGAGGACATTCCTCACAGCGTGGAAAATATACCGCCAAAGCCCTGTACCCAGCGCAGAGTCCGAGTCGCGAGCCCGAATGCGCCGAGTTGTAGCCACGCCCCCAGGAACGAATGGCCACAGACGGGCCAAAGCTACCGGCGATTTCTGCTGATGGGGAATCGAGACTCCGAGACCTCAGAGTCCGAAGAAGGTGGCACCGAAGACAGTCCTGAATACAAAGATGACCGCCCAACAGGCGGGCCGCACAGTTACCACTCCTGCGGAGGCCCAGAAGATCTCCAGGCTCACCAAAGCCACCGACAAATACCGGTGGCAACAGCTCGAAGTAAGCCCACCACAGAAGGTGGCACTGAAGACAGTTCCGAATACGAAGATGACCGCCCAACAGGCGGGCCGCGCAGTTATGACTCCCGCGGAGGCCCAGAAGATCTCCAGGCTCCCCAAAGCCACCGACAAATACCGGTGGCAACAGCTCGAAGTAAGCCCACCACAGAAGGATGACTGTCCAACAGTCGGACCACACCAAGACCCCGCCTACCAAGAGGCCGAGGAATGGATGCCGACGCCGCCCAGTAACCCCGAAGACGAAGACAGTGCAGAGACTCTCTTCAATGACCACCACGACGACTCCGAACCGGAAGCAGTACCAAGCCCAGCCGAAGAGCCCGAGCTCAACGATTGTATATCAATTAGCAGCACGGAGGAGGAACCCAGGTACGCCAGCGAGGAAGAAGAGGACTACGTGCCTCGCTATGGCCGGTGGTTAGTCTCTCGGGTCCTACGAGACAAGTTTAGTGGACTGGGGTGGACACAGTACGTCCTGCAATATCGGGCCACGATGGTGGTTCAAGACCCCGACCAACCAACCGAAGCAGAAGATGGACCTTGGGTCGAGTTTCCTCCGTCCCCTACACTACGGTTCGTGACCTGGGAACCTACCGATCCAGAGGTAGGGAATCGAGACGGCTGTTCAACGACATCCCAGCCAACAAACGACCCGGCGGACGTGCCAGGGATTCTGCGAGCGTTCCTTCGCAACCATGACCATAGGGCACACAAGGCAACACAGACGTGCCCAGCGGGAATCGGTCACCAGGCGTGTCAAACTAGCCTCGCGACCAGTGACCAGGCATGTCAAACCCACCTCAAGACCCGTAACCGAGCGTGCCTAGCAAAACCCGACGCTACCAGCCAGTACAGCCAAACCAAACCCGACACTATCAGCCAACACTGCCAAGCAGAACCAGACACTATCAACCGGTGCTGCCAGACCAGCCCTGCCGACGTGGACGTCAGTCTAACCCCACAAGCAACACCGAGTGTCGGAGTAGGAGCAGAGCCTATATGCCTGTCTCCCCGTACCAAACAGCTCCTCACAGACGTCTTGAATAATGATGACGAGGATGAAGCCCTATCCCTCGACACGGAGCTGTGGGACGAGGTAAATGGAGATGACACCAGCGAGCGATACAGCGTGTTCTCCGAAGGAAACGTATCGCCCCAAGAAGTCCTCAGAGGAACTGGACTACCGGCGAGTCATGATGAGGCCGAAATCACACTGACGACCGAAGAAATGATAGAGGTCGAGATCCAAAGGAGGCAGCAGACAAGAGGTCGACGAGACCGCATGTCCCGACGGAGAAAGATACACGGAGTCATGTACCGGATCGCAATAAACCGAGCCGGACAAGCTAGCGTCAGTATCGACACCCCAGCGAAGTAAGAGGGGAGTGTGACGAGCAAAACTTGGCCACGCAACTTTTGCGCACACAAAACGCTGGCCGAAACACCAGCAGAGTATTTTTGATATATCTCCTTATATTTTATTTCTTACTGTATGAATTAAACCTATTTAAAATCCTTATATTTATATTTTTCTAATGAATTAAAGTTAAGTTACTTATGATTTTATGTTTGATTACCTTTGATAAAAATCGCTTATATTTTTTTTTTAAAAGTTAAGATTTAGTTATTGTACTTACCCTGTATAAGCTTTAGCTATGTATAGAATCAATAATCATAATTACATATTATGTTATATATTTAAGAACCAAATTGTAAAAACAACGATGATGGGATAACGGTCAATGCGGTAAAATATCGAGCAACAACATAGTGAGCGAAAACAGAGGGACAAACATACACACAAACAAGCAGACACAAGCTAATGTAAACGGTCAATGCAGCAAAATATCGAGCAACAACATAGTGAGCGAAAACAGAGAGACAAACATACACACAAACAAGCAGACACAAGCTAATGCAATTTAAACACCAAGGATCGGAGTACGAGAAATTGAGTGCAAGCGAAAGCAGAGAGACAAACAGACACACAAACAAGCAGACACAAGCTAATGCAATTTAAACACCAAGTTTCGGTGTACGAGAAATTGAGTGCAAGCGAAAGCAGGGGAAGCAAACAAACACACACACAAACAAATACATTAAAGCACTCGATGCGATTGAGTCGATCGAGCTTGATGCTAGCCGGCAAAGGCCGCAAGAGTTAGTTGCTGAGGAACCACGGAGACGAGCAGACGCTCTAAAGAAGAGTTGCTGAGGAACCACGGAGACGAGCAGACGCTCTAAATATTAAGTTGCTGAGGAACCACGAAGACGAGCAGACGCCCCAAATAAAAAGTTGCTGTGGAACCACGGAGACGAGCAGACGCTCTAAATAAAGAGTTGCTGAGGAACCACGAAGACGAGCAGACGCCCTAAATAAAAAGTTGCTGAGGAACCACGGAGGCGAACAGACGCCCTAAATAAAGAGTTGCTGAAGAACTGAAGAAGCAAATAAGTTGCTGAGGGACCACCGAGCGCACAAGACGTGCAAATATTAAGTTGCTGAGGGACCACCGAGCGCACAAGACGTGCAAATAAGTTGCTGAAAAAGGAAAAGGCCAGGCCGCTGGACTGAAGAATTGAGCACAAGGACCTGAAGGCTACCGGCAGGTAAGGTGTGGACAACATAGGACGGAAGGACAGTCAGGACCTAGTTAGGGCTTAAACGTATTAGGTATCAGTGCTCTGGGTCGTCAGATCAGGATCACTTAAGTAGGACTAGTGTCAGGAGTAGGGATCATTAGATCCAAAAATAAGTAGGAGAAGTATCAGTGCTCTGGGTCGTCAGATCAGGATCACTTTAAGTAGGAGCGTATCAGTGCTCTGGGTCGTCAGATCAGGACCACTATAAGTAGGAGAAGTATTGTAAGCCACATTTAGGAGTTTGTATCAGTGCTCTGGGTCGTCAGATCAGGATCACTTTAAGCAGAAGCGTATCAGTGCTCTGGGTCGTCAGATCAGGACCACTATAAGTAGGAGAAGTATTGTAAGCCATATTTAGGAGTTTTGTATCAGTGCTCTGGGTCGTCAGATCAGGATCACTTTAAGCAGGAGCGTAAAATAGGGGTACGGAGACAAACCAATAGACCGACGGACACGAGCCACACCTACTGCTGGTCGAAACCAGCGTTGAGTTCCCGCACAACCATCGTCGCAAGACCGCACGTAATCCCATCATCCAGGGAATAAAACTAGGGAATAAAAACCCCAACTTAAAATAAAACCCACTACTACTGCACGTTTCATTTTTTTTTATTAATATAAATTTTGTATCGGACCTTGGAATCCCGGCGAGCTTACCTCAGCTATAGACCCGGAAGACCGGGAGCTTCGTTACAATATATGTTTCATAGATTTATGTATTTGATATTTGTTCTGAAAATAAAATATTTTTTCATTCTCAATTTCAACTCTAAAACTGCTTGTTCATTTTTAATTACTAAAAGGTTATGGGCCCAGGCATATAGATTGAGAATCAAAATTTGTATAAAGATAATATTTTAAATTATTCGTCTGCGTATAAAATGGCTGGCATCGCAACATTAGAAAAATTTGAGAAGCTTCTTGGTTCCGCGAACTGGATGACATGGAGTTTTGCGATAGAAGCACAATTGAGACTGGATGGGCTCTGGAAATGTGTAGCTGATTCTGAAACGGAAAACAGTGCATCGCTCGCAAGTTCGTCTGGAGGAAATGTATCCGTATCCGTAGTGAGTGCAGCAGAGGAAGAAAAGGCAAGGTGCCGCATGATTTTATCATTGGATAAATCGTTATATGTATATGTGAGAGACTGCACATCGGCCAGGCAAGTGTGGAGCACACTAAAAGATCTATTCGAGGATTCTGGTCTAGACAAAAAAGTGGGTTTGCTTCAAAAATTATGTTCAATCCAACTGGAGGATTGTAGTTCAGTCGAAG
The DNA here is from genome assembly GCA_943735915.1 of Pherbina coryleti. NCBI lineage: Eukaryota > Metazoa > Arthropoda > Insecta > Diptera > Sciomyzidae > Pherbina > Pherbina coryleti. The sequence goes on from OX030951.1 coordinate 62,664,788, forward strand.
ACTATGTATCGCAAATTGTGATCACATCTCAGAAGCTTGGATCGATTGGGTTTATGGTGAATGACGAGTGGTTAGGTTGTTTGTTACTGAAAGGACTTCCAGAAACATATCGACCAATGATAATGTCTCTCGGAAGTTGTGGTGCAAAAATAACGGCAGATTCCATCAAAATGAAGCTTTTCCAAGATGTTCGTATGGAGAAATCAAGTCATGCGTTAATAAGCAAAAGGACTTTTCATAAAAATAAATATGGAAAGCAAGAAAGAAAACAGCGGAGATGTTTTGCGTGCAATGGCATTGGTCATTTTGCATCAGAATGTCCTTCTAAAAGAGCCAAAGAACAACAAAAGTCGTGGAAGAAAGATTTTTCTTTGTATGCTGCATATTCAGTGGGGTGTACTGCAAAGAGCAATGACTGGTATATCGATAGTGGCGCGTCGGCGCACATGACAAAAGACTTAAAATTGCTAAAGGATCCGAAACCTTACGATGTTGATGTGAAGATTGCTGACGACAATGTCTTGAAAGCTGTTTTTAGAGGAGATGTCCAGGTGAGCGTGAGGAAGAATGATGATGTTTGCCCAATTCCTATAAGAAATGTTTTGTATGTGTCCGGAGTTGCAGAAAATTTACTTTCGGTGAGTCAGATGGTCAAAAGAGGTAATCGTGTAGTTTTTGATCAGTCAGGTTACAAAGTCTTTGATGGCAAAAATCAACTACTTGCTACTGCTTCAAGTGTTGGTGGCATGTACAAATTAGACACGTCTAAGCCCCAAGAAGTTTTTATAGCAAAGTCAGAAGACATGTTTGAAAAATGGCACAAACGATTTGGTCATTTGCACAATGAAGGTTTGAAACTGCTAAAAAATGGTCTTGTGGTTGGAGTTAGATTTCAAGAAGATACAGAAAAAACTTTGTGTGAAGGTTGTGCACAAGGAAAGCACATCCGTGGAAGTTTTTCGAATGCTGGACATAGAGCTACAAGGATCTTAGAGATTGTGCATAGTGACGTCTGTGGTCCAATGGAAGTCAAATCGTTGGGTGGAAGCAGATATTTTGTAATTTTTGTTGACGATTTTACTAGAAAGATATTCGTTTACTTTATAAAAACTAAATCTGAGGTATTCCAAAAGTTCAAAGAGTTCAAAGCTATGGCTGAAAATCAATCTGGAACAAAAATCAAGATACTGAGGAGCGATAATGGTACTGAGTACGTGAACAAAAGTATGCTGCATTTCATGAAGGCTTTCAGAATAGTTCACCAAACATCAGTTTCATACAATCCGGAACAGAATGGTTTGTCAGAGCGAGTCAACAGAACCTTGTCGGAAAAGGCGAGGTGTATGCTGTATGACGCAAAGCTACCGAAGCGTTTTTGGGCAGAAGCAATACAGACGGCTGCGTATAAAGCAAATCGATGTCCCCACAAATCCCTGAAGTGTACTCCCGAAGAAATGTGGTCCGGGCGAAAGCCAGATGTAAGCCACATGAAAATTTTTGGATGTCTCGCAATGGCATTCATACCAAAACAATAGCGTCAGAAATGGGATCCAAAATCTGAAAAATGCATTTTTGTTGGCTATGGCATAACATCAAAAGGATATCGTGTGTACAATATCAAGAATAAAGAAATCGTTGAGCGAAGAGATGTTCAGTTTCACGAAAATACAAAAGATTTCTCAATGCTGAGTGAGTCCGAAACTGATTCGTATTTCTTTCGATATTCGTCATCGAATGATGCAAATAGTGCTAGCAAAGATAGAGAGTTAATGCAAGATTCAATTGCTGAAAAATTGGATTCCAGTTCATTGTCATTTAATTCATTGCCTGAAAATAACAATGAAGTGGGGGAAACACGTTCTATTGGTGACAGCGATGATGCAGTGGTTGCATCATGTCCAACAAATCCAGCACCTGAAGTTACAGAAATTCCTGAACTGAGGCGAAGTGAGCGTATTGCAAAGCAGAAACCAAAAAGCTTGGTTGGGTATAAAGCAGTTTTGCCTGAAGAAGAGCCAAGTACAATAGAGGAAGCATTATCTGGCGAAGAATGCTACAAATGGAAAGCAGCTATCGACAGTGAATTGGCTTCCTTAGAAGAAAATGAAACGTCGTTTTCAGTTCCAAAACCACCAGAATGTAATGTTATAAAAACAAAGTGGATTTTTAAAAGGAAACAAGAACCAGATGACACTATCAGATACAAAGCGAGGCTCGTTGTAAAGGGATATACGCAGTGCAAAGGGGTTGATTATGAAGAAACTTTCTCACCTGTCGTACGATATACGTCAATCAGATATTTATTTGCCTTGGCTGTACGTTACCAACTTCAAATCGAGCAAATGGATGCTGTGACTGCGTTCTTGCAAGGGGATTTGACAGAAGACATATATGTTGAACCACCATCCGTTATTAACCTACAAAAAGGACACGTTTTGAAGCTTAAAAAGGCGCTTTATGGCTTGAAGCAGGCAAGCTTGGTCTGGAATCAGAAGTTGGATGCAGCGTTGCAAGAATATGGCTTATGTCGTTCAAAAGTTGATCCGTGCATATACTATAACGTCAAAGATAAGAAAATTACGTTTTTGGCCCTATATGTAGATGATATGCTATTTTTTAGCAATGACATACAGTTCAGAGAAGCAGTAAAGAATAAATTGATGATCAATTTTAAAATGAAGTACCTTGGAAAAGCGAAACAATGCTTAGGAATGAGAATTACTCAAGACACAAATGGGATATATCTGGATCAACAAGATTATATCGAAAAAATGCTGCGAAAATACAATATGGAAAATTGTAATCCTATATCAACACCAGTTGACATCAATCAAAAGTTGGAAAAGCAAGACGAGAAAAATGAATCCATGGAGGATGTTCCGTACCAGCAGGCCATCGGAAGTTTATTGTTCGCTGCACAATGCACACGACCCGATATATGTCAAGCTGTTAATTTCTTGAGCAGATTTAATAAGAACCCAAGTAGAAATCATTGGAAGGCTGTCAAGCGAGTTTTCCGTTATCTGAAGGGAACACTTGGAGTCAGGTTATCTTTTTCTGTGTCAGTAAATCAAGACACCTATTCAGATGCTGATTGGGCAAATGATAAGGATGAGCGTAAGTCAGTAACTGGATATGTTAATATATTGCAAGGAGGTGCAATCTCGTGGAGTAGCAAGCGTCAACCAACCGTCGCTTTGTCAACTACGGAAGCTGAATATATGGCTATATCAGCAGCTACACAGGAGGTGATTTGGTTGCGCGCATTGGAGAAAGAAATCAATATAAACTTTAAACACGATCAGCCAACGAAGATATACTGTGACAACCGAAGTGCAGTTCACTTGGCATCAAATGATGTATATCACCCAAGATCGAAGCATATTGATATTCGGCATCATTTTATAAGATAAAAGAAGAAGATGAATCAAGTTGTATTTTGTGGAGTATCAACAAATGATATGCTTGCAGATTTTTTAACAAAACCAGTTTGTGTTGATAAACATAAATATTTTTCAAAACAAATAGGTTTGCAAATTATATAAATACAATTCGAGTGGGGGTGTTGGTTTTACATACTTTGTTGAAAAACACTTGTCAATAACGAATTGTTTATTATATATGTTTCATAGATTTATGTATTTGATATTTGTTCTGAAAATAAAATATTTTTTCATTCTCAATTTCAACTCTAAAACTGCCTGATCATTTTTAATTACTAAAAGAAAACACAAAAATTCTGTCCAAGAAAAAAATTTTTTTAACTTTATGGAAGAACACCATGATCTTGTCAAAAACTTTATAAAAGGAGATCTCGAATCACCGCCAAGTCCTTGTGGGCGGAACTTGCCAACATTCTGAACAGTGAAGGACCTCCTCAAAATGACATAAATAAATGATAGATACAATCGAATGACAGATTTCGGTGATCTTTGCTCATGAATATCTTCTAGCGCATACATGGTATCTTAACTCTTAACTTTTAACTCTTAAGGGAACTCTTAACAAGTTATCATTTATGCGTTAATGAAGAGGTTTGCATCAAAAAATTAGGAACTAATTTTCAAACTAAACTTTGGATTTCAGAAAAAAAAAAATAAGTCTGGCATGAAATATATAAGCCCTCGGGCGCAGTTAAAAGTTATGTCGCAGAAAAAAACTAAAGATGCAAAGAAATTTCTTTCTTTTCTCGTATTTTTCAAAAATATATGAAGCCCATTAGGTTAAAAATTCGTTCCACTCTAATGTATATATTGTTAATATGGGATAAATAAATGAATTTAAAAAAAAAATTACTCTTGGAATGCTGCTGGTTGAATCTGTGCTGTAATGTTTGAGCATTTGGATACCTGTCTGGTGTTCCCTAACATCCATTTTCATATTTGGAAAGAAAAAATTGTCGTGCGCTGCTTAATTGCAGTCGCATATCTGTAAAATATTGTAGTTATTTTCTCTTATAAGTACATGCTATTCGAACAATCATAGAATTTAAACTAAAACAGCATTTTCTATTAAGAAAAAAATGTTCATCCTGATTCGGTTTCACACTGGGAATCCGAAATTTTTCTTTGAAGTATGGTTTTGAACTTCGAACTTCCTCTTGACATATACTTAATTGTATTCACTTTGGGCACAAAACCCTCTCAAGAAAATTTAAGATTTTCGTTAAAATTTTGGACACAGTACAGTAAAGATGTGTGCATCTTTACCAATTGAGAGTCAAAATTCATCTGACAATGCTGAGCGTTGCCAAGGCGCAAGACTTAAAAGGAAACCCTTGTATTAAAGATTTCAATGTATTAGCTACACTGAAAGTTATCAAATTCTTGGTCAATCTTAACTTGTAATCCACGTCTTACCTTCTCCTTGGCCTTATCTGAAAATTAAATTTAGTTTAAATTTAAGCTATCACAGTATTGCCAGGAAACCAAAAAAGTAATGGAAGGGTTTTCAAGTTCTTAAACATTTTGACGTCAAATATTATCATAGCCCATCTTAAGGAAAGCACATTAATTTCGACGCAGTAATAAATTGGAAAATTGTTGTCTACAATAGATTAAATTCTTTTTCTGCCCCTTAAATGCTATTCTATGCCTACTTGAGGTACACGTGCCAAGCAAATCAGTCATTTAAAATTTCACTTCCGTTTTGGGTAACCCACACACACTGACACATACACATGCACGAAGCCCTACATGTCGTGGTTGAGCAGCCAAAATGAAAAAAAAAATGTCATTCAGTCATATACGAGTAGCTTAATAACAAAAACCTTTAAGACACGTCGCCAAAGTCAAGGCACAGATTTTTGAGCAAAACGTTGACAGCTGTTCAACGAACTGCGAGTCATTAAAAAGTTTGAACTTTAAGCTATTGCGTCATTTTTGTTTTTTGAAAACGTTTTTTTTTTCCTTCTTCTTGTTTTGACCAAGCCTCATGCATCCGCCCATTCATCTTAACTTGTGACTTCCTTTTTTTTAACGTTGACTTCCGGCAATGTTTGTGCGTTCGTGCACCGGAAGTGCCCCTTTGCTCAAGTGATTTTGCGGTTTTGCTACTTTTTATGCATAGAAGCGACGGGCGGCAGGCAGCGGGCGGTAACAGGCGTTGTGCCGCTCAGGCAAAAGTTGATATCAAGCAAAAGAAGTATGAAGTACGCTGCCAACAAAGCGTATAATCATGCTTATCAGGCTCATCAGCAGGCAGCAGCCGCTAAACTTCTTCATGCAGCTTCAACACTGTACAGGTAGGTATATAATTTGTTGCGGTGCTGAGGCTAAAAAACTTTATGTTTCGCTACTAAATGCGGTTTATTTTAATTTTATAATTTTTTTTTTTTACCCACCACTTACTGAAACTCAGTTTGAGGCTACCACTTAGGCGGTTAGCTGGCTAGCTGGCTTATTTGTTGGCTGGGTTAAAGCTGTCAACATGGTTAACGCATAATCACAAGTACGAAGTTCTAATATGCTCAACGCATTGCTAGGTGACCTAAAACTTTTGACTGTCTGGATATAATAATGTTGATAATTTGATTCTTAACGTGGCTTTAAAACAGACGGTTACTATCCTAGTGGTCTAGTGTGACAAAAGGTTAAGCTAGACGAAAATGCAAATGACTGGAAGTGATGATGGTGGTTGTAATAATATAATGCCATGGCGCCATGGTAAACAAAAATTAGTGGGGTGGAACAAGATTAATTAAACTTCTTAATGATCCACATAAAAATAATGGAGTTCTGTTTTAAGTGAAACTTTTGATGAATTATTTGTTTGTTTATACATACATTTTTTTAAATTTTTTTGATAACTTGTATGTGTCTTTCCTCTTTCATAATAATTAATGTTTACTGATACATAAAAAAATGATTCGGTGTCTGTTTATGAGTTTATTTGTCTTTTACGCTTTAATGTCTGAAGAGGTTAAAATGAAATTTTGAGCATAGGTTATATACCTTTTAGAATATGTGAGAGGGTTTTCCAAATTAAGAAATTTTAAAAAGTATTTTTGTTATGTTGCACTCAGTTGGAAAAAGGACATTTTGAAACATGTATCAACTATAGACATTTTTTTTTCTTTTGAAAACGTTGAAATCTATTTACAACAACTTAAAGCAAATTAATTTTATTAGAATATGAGTAGCCAACTTACAATTGAACTTCCAGGAAGCTGTTGCAAGGAAAACTATCCTTCACTCTTATATTGTAGGATATTGTAAATCTTCTTCGTAGCTGTTTTGGAGCAATTTAGAGATTAGCTTTTGCATTAAAGAGCCTCAATATTGCTACTTCAATAAGGTACTTCGGTAAAGCCTTAACGAAGCTTCTTAACAAGGATTCCATTGACAACTTTGTATTTAAACTGGGAACTATATATTTATTGGTGGCCATTTCTAAATTTTTTTTTTTGCAAAGAATCCAAACACAGCTTCTGACATGGCACATAACGTCAGTATTTTGAGATGTATCAGGTTATATTGCCGAAATTTGTAAGAAAATATCAATGTCGAGCCTTCATTTTTGAATAGCAAAAGTAGCACTAAAGGATGTAGTATCGAAAAGAGTTTCGAAAACTTTGTGCATTCTCAACCTTCAGCTTAACCAAGAAATATTACTTAAGACCACCTTTGCCTTTGAACATTTTTTTTTGCGATTGCTTTGTTTTTTTTTTTTTTTTGCTTATATGAACCCACATAGTATGACTAACATAGGAACATGCTATGAAAATTTCTATCAAATCCAAGGAGTAGTGTATTTTTTTTTGGTGAATTTTTACGCCATATTTACATATTTGGTGATTTACCATCGACCTTCTTTCATATCTATATCTATACTATTATATTATATTAAAGATAACATTTTTGTTGCCGCTAAACTCCAAAAGTACTGGTCCGATTTTTATGAAATAAGTTCTAAAATATCACATTTGTGTTGCAAAAGGATATAGTGGTATTTTCTTACGAAATTTTGAATAATAAGAATTTTTAATTAAAGTGAAAAGTTTTTTAAAAAATAATTCACAATCACTGAAAAAAAAGTTTTAAAATTGAAGACCATTGTTATTAATTTGACGAATTTTTTGTTTAAAAAATAGCTTGTAACAAATTTCGTCAAAGTAAGAGCAAATGTGTTTAAAACTTTTGAAAAACATGAAAAAAAGGCAAATTATAAACACATTTTTTTAATACTATGTGTTCAATTTTAAGCTAATATTTTTTTCAGTGAATGCCATGCATTGCTTGATCGTTAGCTTTTCATGCGTTTGTGCTGCGAGAGCTTCAATAAACTCCATGTTGCTCTCTTCTTTACTCTCTATTTGTTATCAACAAGCACAACACAGTTTGCAACACAGTGAAAAGTTTACTTCGCAGGAGGCTTAAAGAAATTTTTTATTATTAACATTAAGCAGAATTCTAAATGAATGCACGCTCCCGGCACAAAGTCCGATTTCGATATCGAAAAATGTAAATTTCTCGAAGAATTAGCGAAGAAAACTATAGTGTTCGAACTCGTTAAAGATTCCATAACGATCCGTTTGGCGTTCTTAACGGACAGTTCGTAAGCGAGTGATGGTTTTGTATCGAAGAAGAACCCGTTTACGATGTCGTAAGCGATATATTTTATGTAAAATAAACGAAAGAAATTATCGTATTTTTAACTTATCTGCATACGTTTCCTCTTCTGCCATACTATCGATGCATGGCTCGTCCATGTAACCTGCCGTAGGAGCGCTGTTGCAGTCCTGAAAATATTCATCCTCTGCTAAGTTTTCTTTTGTGCACTCCGTCCAATCTGCCGTAGTCGCGCTGCTGCAGTCTGGATTGTGCACTTCCATTGCACGCTCCAAAGAGCAGTCTGGATTGTGCATTTCCGCAGCGGAATCAGAAGCTGCTCTTGAAGCAGTTTCTCTACTAACAAGAGGCTGTTTTCTTTTAAAAATAAAATTACTTTTTTACCTTCACTTTTCTTCACTTACAAAATTTTTAGCACACAAATTGAACTTTTTTTTCATTGAACACTTCTTCTTAACCACACTTTTTGATTTAATGCAAACGTCATTATTTTTCTTTTTTCACGGTGGTTGCCATGAGTTCTCAAAAATCAGTACAAAAAGTGGATTTATGTAGGGCGATGGCAACTCTGAATGCAAACTTGCATATTCTTTGTAAATTGTGCGCCATATCGAAAAAAATACGAAATTTACATTCGATAAAAGTTCTTAAGAGACGATTCGTTTTTAGAGAAATATGTGCCGGGCGGTTCTTGCCTATAGGTCGCGTTATTTATAATAATTAATAATAACATTAATATTAATATTTCGTTAATATCAATATAAATATTACATATTTAATTGGAAAGTAATCTCTTACTTATAACATTTTACCAACTCTTAATTGTAATAATATTATTTATATTGCATATTACTTCATAATAAAAACAATCTGGTAGCACGCCCTACTTTCTTCTGACAAATTAAGTTTTCACTTCCCCAAAACAATTTTCAAAGAAAAAATGTGCTAATTCCCACATTTGGTTGAACATTTTTTTTACGTGTAAGCATATTAAAGTAAGTAATAAATTGCGCTCATGCGTTGCATAGAAGCGTGGTGTTAAATAGTCAAAAGCGAAACATCGACTGAGCGCTCTTGCTACGAATAATCGGCAGCGCTGTGTTGCCAGAACCCGGGATTTCGCCCATATTTCGGGTTTTTTAAACCTCAAAAGGGCGCACGGGATTTGGAGCCCATAAATGGGGTTTTCGCTCAAGTCGGGTTTCTTAACATTTTTTTTAATTTCAAAAATTTAAGAGAGAGGGATGGGCTGTGAACCAGGCGGGATTGTGAACCATTACTTTTTTATTTCCTTAATTATTGAGGGAATTTCGTTTCTTTTTTTCTTATATTTTCGTAGATTTCAAGCGTCCTAAGGCAAAAGAACCATCAAAACCATCTGATGACGATATTAATTTTTGCACAATTTGTTTGAGGTTTTTGCCTGAAGAACTGACACCCAAAAACTCCATCGAATGCAACACATGTGGCCGGCCTATTCACTTGAAGTGCGTCAATATGGGAAGGCGTTCGTACTTCACATGCAAACATTGCGACACCGATTTGGATAAAGATGAAGAAAATTATGATTAAACACTTCCATTCATTAGGATTTTTTAGCCTAATTGGCGTCATTATAACTTGTTTTGCCTCTAACTTATAATATTATTGGTAATTTACTTCCTATTTTCCGACTTTTATTGGGATTTGCCAGATTTTTTACAACCCAGCCACATTTTTGGAAGAGCCAAAAATCACATCTTTAGAAAATTGGCAGTAGAGAGTTAAATTTTAATCAAAACGCTAATCTGTCTGCATAAAAAAGTTGCGTTGTGTATTCACCTTTCCAACAGTATCTTGGATTATTCGATATCTTTATTCTGAGGAAAAGTTTGAGCCCAAAAACAAACCCTGTTCACAACCTAGCCATCTCCCCTACATTAAAAGCAATACTCTTGCTGTTTAAAGCAAGACCCTTGCAAAGCTGATTAAAAATTGAACTTCAACACAATGACACTGTGAATATTTTAAAGAGAAAGAAGAAGAATTAAATTTTGGATGGTCGGATTCGTTTTCTTTTTGACTGTACTTTACCAGGTAAAAAAGAAAAACAAGCCAAAACAATTAACGAGTAATTTAACATGGAGCTATGTGCAAGGTTTGTGAACGGGATTTTTTATTTTTAAAACGGGATAAACAGGGCGTTTTAAGGAAGAGAACGGGATATTTGGAGCTCGGCCACTGGCAACACTGCTGCAGCGTCGGTGTACAAGCACGACAGCCAGTTTTTTGTCGATGTGAAAATACGAAGTTTCACGAAGCACGCGTACATAGGCGTCGGCCGACACTGATATACATACATACTTTGCTGTTGAATAAAAACAAAAGAACGAATGACTTTGAAATTAGTTTTGATGGGAGAATTAATTCAACACAGTTTTGTTAAAAGAGGATTCACAAACCATCTTCAGCATGTTCAGGAATTTTTTTATATGAAGTTTTTCCGCTCTATCTCTCTACATTTACAATGAGACTCAATCCGACGTGGTGTATAGTATATATGTATGTCTGTATATTTGTTTCACTCATGCAACTTTTCTACACATTTTTATACCCCCACGTTTAAAAAACGTTAAAGGAGTATATTATTTTGTCACTCCGTTTAAAACGCCCATAAGGAGGCGTGGTAGATATAGAAAAATATATACATTTTTGACCATCATCACCACCCGAGTCGATTTAGCCATGTCGGTCTGTCTGTCTGTCTGTCTGTCTGTCTGTCTGTGATCACGATTACAGCCGTGATTTCCAAGCTCCGTAATTTAAGCTTTTATCTAAAAAAAAAGGTCAAGTTCGTAAATCAGCCAAATCGGATCAAAACCACGCCTACCTCCCATACAAAGTTACTTTATCAAAAAACAAATGCGAATATTTTCTGTTAAAACTATAACAAAAATGTTTTTACAAATAAACATTTTATTGATTGCTTAAGACTTAGCTAATATACTTTGGTTCGGCCGTGGGGGTATTTTAACTTCGGCCCAGTCGAAGATAATTTTTTACAAGTTTTACTGTGATTTTCTGTCTGACTTTTTACTTTTATTGAAGTGACATTGAGTGATTCAATAAGTTTTTTTTTTTAAAATTGATAAAGATAAAATATTGGTAAAGAGAAAACGTCCTTGCCGCGGACCACTGTGGCTTGCTAGTATTTATAATAAAAAGAAAAGGAAATGAAACTTATATTATTCCAAAGGAACTGTGCCACACATGTGCCGAAAAATAAAAATAACAAAAAAAAAAGAAAAAAAAAGAAAAAAAAAGAAAAATTTAGTATAATGTGTGATTATTGCATTTCAAAATAAAAGTATGCATTCTCATACCCATGGCTGTAGTTTGAATCTCTCTGCCTTTTTTACTCGAGAACAAAACAACAAATACAGAGCGACACAATTCTGTGAAACATCGTTGCTGTAGCATACACAAGAAAGAATAGAAGACGAGATTAAGTCAGACACCACGAATGATAGAATCAAGATTACGCGTTCCGCAAATGAGAGAGAGAGAGCATGGCGTCAGCCAGCGCTTTTGTTTACATTAACTGCATGCATTTATATACCACATACTAAATATTTGTCTTCTTATTTTTATAATATGTATGTATATGAACCTCCTAAACACTAAATAAATTTTGTCGGTGCATGAGATAAAAATCTTGAAAGTTTGAAAAATTTCCTTTTTTTCGTAAACGAAAATATCAATTTTTTATACAAAAGAGATTTTCGGACTTTTCCGCAAGAATTTATTTTCAATTTCATCAATTTGCCTCACAAATCACCCAGTTGCATTCATTTTGATATGCAAAAGCGCTGCGTGATGTCATGCATCCAATTAATTTTTATGATATGTATATGGGCCTCCTAAACCTATTGGTGTAATAAAATTTTATCGGTCTCCAATGGTTTTGGAGATAAAAATCTTGAAAATCTATAAAATTCATATTTTTCGTATTCGAAAATATTCATATTTTTATACATAAGACTAGATATTTTTACATTCATTTTCCAAAAGAATTTATTTTCAATTTCGTCAATATGCTTAATGGATCGGACATTTGCATACGTTTTTGTCAAGCAGAAGTGCTGCGTGACGTCATGCACTTAATTGAAAAAGAGAGCATTAGATAACGGGATTGCGGAACGCGTAATCTTGTTTCTATCATTCTTGCTATTATTCTTGGTCAGACACTTTAACAGAGCTCTGTAGCATTGTTGGTGTTATTGCTTTTTCTTAATTTCCCTCTCTTCGATATTCTCATTACAAAAATAGACATTATATTCATGCCGTCATGAGATCGCGGAGAGAGCCGCTTCGAGATTCAAAATTGGTCAAGCATGCAATGGAGTTGCATAGAATTATTGCTTGGAGTTTATATGCGACACGATAAATATGATAAGACAAAAGTGAAGAATTTTGACTTGACCTTATGTTAAAAAAAAAAACAAATTTGACGTCGTCAGGTAGAGTAGAAATGTAATATTGTTGCATGGAGTTTTAACGCGCTGAGAAAAAGTAGTAGTGCTACGAAGAATTTAGAATTTCATTAAAAAAACCATTTATTTTGAGCCACGACACCACGGAGGCAACCCACTTTATGAAGTAAAAATGCAACAACAATTAAAAAAACGTTGCATGGTATTATAACTCCGTGACTATTGGCGCAACATTAAATATTATAGTACGACAGTAAGACTGAGGTTTTCCGTCATCTAATAAAAAAAAATTCATGGCGTCATAAGGCCCTTCAGAAAACCTCTTAAAGTAACCTTAATGCTACAAATGTAACAGTTAAAGCAATAATAAAAAGAAAAACAAATTGAAATAAGGAGCAGTACTGGATAAAGGACAAGGATTTGGTTAAACATTAGGACATTGACTAGACAAGGGATGAGAGCAAGGAATTTGGACCAAGGGTAGGACCAAAAATAAGATAAGGAGTAGGAAAAAAATTTGTACAAAAATTTGAGTATAGAATTGGACAAGGATTAGGACAAGAATTGGGAAGATGACTTCACCAATGACTGAGACGAGGGCAAGGAAAAAGATTGAGACATACCTAAAACAATATTTCGTACAAGGTTGAGGAAAGTATAAGGACAAGAAATGGGACAAGGAATAGAACAATTATTTGAACACACTACGAACAAAATTTAGAACAAAGATTTAGAAAGGAAAAGGGACAAGTATTAGCAAAAGATTCCAACAAGGATAAAGTCAGGAATTCGGACATGGATTAAAACAAGAGTTAAGGTAGGAATTTGGACAATTATCAGAACAAAGATAAGAATAAGAATACGAATAAGAATGAAGATAAGTTTGGAAACAAATTAAAGGGTAGAGACAAGAATAAGGACAAAGATAAAAATATACTGCCACGTCAAAATCTATGGATGTGCCCCCAATACAGCCAATATATTTTCAACTTTTTCAATCGTTTTTTTTTTCAAAATTTTCTTATTTTTTGTACTTTCATTTGGCAATGGAGACATTGTGGCAGTTCTTGTTGCACCTTAAATTGTCGCACAGTGTTATCAGAGAGTATTGTAGCAGAAATCTTCGCGATCGGGACAGCTCTATCATGCAAATGCCTGAAAATCCAACAATGTCAACTTCATCATAAGATAAACAGACTTTCTAGAAAGCAGAAAGTCGTTGATGAACCATTAATGGATACTGTTTGAACCATACAAAGCACCGGCTTGTTGAACCAACCCAGCTCCAACTGAGTTATGTAAATTTTTTCGTTTAGGTTCCGATAGGCGTTATCTATTTATCGACATACATACATCTATCCTAGACGCTGCTATCTTTTTGGTTGTAACCCACCATTTTTCTTATAGTAATGTCAGCTCTTAAAAAGTAGTGAAAAATCCCAGCCTAGAAGAAAATACTTCAAGAAAACTGTCGAAATTATTTACTCAACAATATGTTGTGCACTTTCAGTGAATTTAATTGGTTTGTCAACTTTTTGGAGTTAACCTGATTTCTCGCACCATCTACCCTTAAAAAAATGTGTGAAGTACCTTTTGACATGCACACTTATCGAACTGTAAAAGAACAAACTTAACAAAGTTTCTGCTAAACCAAGTAGCAGCAAACAGACAAAAAGACAACTTTGCAGCATAAAACTTTAACTGACATATGCGGCAACGAATCCAAGCAAACAAACAAACAAACAAACTAACAACTAGACTTAGAACTCAAATAGCTGCGAACACAACAATAACGAAACTGCCCAAAAAAACCACCACAAAGTTAGAGTCTTTAAAAGTTGTTCGGAGACAAGCAGCAAAATCTTTTATATGTTGCGCCAAAAGTAATTTTCGCAACGAAATTATCAAAAATAAAAAAAAAAACAAATAGTTTGCATGAAAGTTGGCAACACTATAAACACAATAGTAGAAAACGGAAGACAACACGAAAATTGCTGAAAATGTGCCATTTTAATTGCGTGAAAAGTTGCCGCTTGCCACAGAAAATGCTTTAGCTGCCACTCTGCTGCTGCCTTAGACAAAATAGGGGCCTTTGGTGGGGCTATAGGGGTACCCACAAGGTAAGCTAGGCAAAAATTAAGCACAAAACAAAATGGCTGCTTTGATGTCTTTTCACTTGTTAACAACAGCTTTGCTGCATAAAACAACCAGAGCTACTGCAGATTGGCAACCATCTTTTTTAGATGCTGTTTTATTTTTTTTTATTTTTTTGGTTTTATTTTCATTTTTGTTGCTTTCCAAAATGTGCTTGTTGCAGCAGCAACAGCAACAACAACAACTACAACAGCATTGCGTATAACATAAGAATGGCAAACTTCCCGCTCAAAATGACAGTGTACTGTTTGCTGTTGTCAGCCATTGCTAGATGGCGCTTTTGTTTAATTACATGGGCGCACGCGCGCGATATTCACAAATTTTCACTGGACGACACGAACATTGCAGTTACTTTGTTTGTTGTTGCAAATGAAAAAGTTGAAATTATAAAATATTTTTTTTTTTTTATCTCTTGCAATCTCAACTCAACTTATGCTTAACTGTTGGCATTTTTTTAAGGTGTAGGTAGTAGTCGAAAAAAACAAAAAAATGTATTCTATTGTGTGAAATTTTAATTCATTCATTAAAATGGAAATGCGAAGAGTCGGTATCTGCAAAAGACTGAGTATTGTTGGTGTGTGGCTTTGTTTTATAAATTGTTTTTAATGTTTATGCAGCTTTGTAACATTATTAAGGCAAAATAAAAAATTGTTTCGTTTGGCTGTTTGGAAAATTTAAACTTTGAAACCGTCTTAAGGCCAGCAGTATTAAGGTGAACAAGATATATGACACTATTTTATTTTTAACATATTTCAATGGGTATGAGGAGTGCAAAACGTAACACTTTTGCTTAATGTTGACATAAATACACATGAAATAAACTCTATTTTTAAGTGTAGTCAAAAAAGTTCACCACTGCGTATGAGTGATATTAATTATGTTACGCTCTCACATTTTCCTCGATATCTCTTGAACACAGCAACTTTTTCTCACATATAAGCACTTTAATTAAAGCCAGTTTAACCAGCTTTCAACATAAGCTCAACTTTTAACTGTTTAACCCTTCTGTCATGACCTACTCAAGCTTTAATACACACAAAAATACTTGGCTTAACTTGGATACAACATTTATACATTTACTTCATTTAATTACAGTTGTTGTTGTTGTTGTTGTTATTGTTTGCTGTGTATTTCAATTTGTGTTTCCCCTCTGTGGTACACACATACATACTCACACAGCAGCAGCAAATGAGTACTTTTGCTGTAAATGAGTTTCTTTTATGCCAAATCGTAACAAAACAATCAACCATGCAGGAATTTCAACAAAAGTTTAAAATATTTATATGTAAATTTCATGCATATTCAGCCAAGCGCATCTAATCCGAAATCCTTGTAATTTTAATTTTAATTTTTTTTTCATCACAATAAATGTTTGTAGATAGCATCATATAGCAGGCAGCAAGCATCATGTTTTACCTAAAACAACAATAGACACTTATTTCTTCGGGGCGAAGTTGAAGTTGTTTTTTTTTTGCTTTTTTTTTTTCTTTTGTTTGATTTGGCAAGTGAAGTTTTAATAATATTTTTTGTGTGTGTGTGTGTTTTTTCTCTCGATTGTTGTGTTTTTGTTTTTGTGCAAAAAACGAAATTTTTATTGTTTTACTAGCATTGAAGCAGTTAGGCATGCCTGTGCATGTGTGTATACATGAAGCTTTGTTAAAACTCAATTATAAGAATTGCATTTCGTTCAGATTGTAGTGTGTGTGTGTGTGTGTGTTTGTTGAAAACTTTTGCTTAGTTGATTCAATAACAAAGACTCAAAACTCTTTTTGGTTCTTGTCTGGTCTGTGATGCGTTATCTTTAAAGATGTCTGCCGTAAAAACTGATGAGATATTCCAGTGTGATGATTTTTTTTTTCAACAACTCGTTTCTAAGGTATCTGCTTTCCAGGCATTATGAAGGAAGGAACGAAGGAAGTTCTTAAATTTGAAATTTAATTTAATTGTTTAAAAGTTCAGCTGTTCTGAGTGGATGATTTTGTAAATATTCATTTTTTGCAGTGATATATTACCAACATTACCGAACATAAATAATAATGATGATATGAATTGCCTTATGATTGAAACTTACTCTCAAATGTTTGTGAAAATATAAGAAGAATATAAAGGATATTATTTTCTACACTTCTGACGGAAGCAATGTTTATAATTTAAAATTTTTGCCGGTTTCATCAATGATTTTTGATCTCAGTTCAGGAATTCATCCAATTTTAGTTGGGTGAAAAATTTGGACATGCATAAAGTTTGTTTAAATTCAAGTTTTAGTTAAGTTTCGGCTCATGAATCTAGATGACACACTTAAATCGGCTTATTTAGATAACAATTTAGCAAAAAGAACTTAAATCTACTGATGCTTTAAAATAATTATGATTCCCCACTTGAAAAACAGATAATTTTAAAATAATCATTCTTTTAAAGTTTAAGATCTGTGTCAATGAATAAATTTATAGCCGACGCACAGTGTACCGGTTTCATATAAGCTGTGGCCAAACTATTTACAGTTGCCGCAGAGCAACGAAATTTGATGTGTACGATTTTTTACGAAGATTAAGCAATTTTCCAAATATTGACCAAGTAGGACAGTGACTACTGCAATCTCCCATATAAGAAAAAGTTAAAAATCGATGTATCTTTGGACTCCCTAAATATTTTTAAAAAAATTTCTTATTTGATCTTAAATCACTTCAAGTTTGGGGGTACTTTCGATATAAACCAAATTTTAAAAATCTCATATCCTTAAAAATAAATACTTTATTTCATTATAATTACACGCAAACGTTTACAATATTAAAGCCATGGTCTTTACTAAAAATGGGCTGGGTTGGACCAGTTTTTGCGGTACACCCCATAAAACTTGAAATCTTAAACTAGAGTATTTTTATCATAAATACCAAAATTTTCAAAAGTTATATCAGAAAGGAAGCTATTATTAACATAGGCATCTGTACTTTTTTCTAAAATATATGGCAATAAATCTTTATAATCATTTCCTTTTGTTTTGACAATATGTCTGTTCGATGTAATGAGAGGATCCGAATTTATCAGTAAGTCAGCATTTTTCCTAGTGTGACTTAACGTATATTTTCTTGATTACTTATGACTACATTCTAGCAATCATTGCTTGATAAATTGAAACATCTCTAATAAAAAGTGGTGGTGCCATTTCTAAAATATTGTTTTATTAGCAAAAAATAAATCCGCTTCAGGTGAGACATTATCCATCTTTTATATTTTAAAACTGGTTAACTTGATTTAAATTGAGTAAATTTGATAACTTTGAAAGACATTTATTTAATAAGTTAAAAGTACTCATGTAAACTGGTGCGAGCACGACCTACGAAAACATGATGAAATATTATATGTCTGCGCATATAATAAACATCTGCTTTCAAAAAAAAACCTTCTTCACGCCTTCTATGGTTTAATACCAACAAAATGTTGGAACCTTCATTGATACGTGATAAAGAAGTAAACAAAAAAGCGCAACAACGAAATCTTTGCAGAATCAATGCAGTCAACTTTTTTAAATTTTGCGACTAGCAAAAGAGTACAAAAAACATTGCTTTGATAAAGTATAGCGCTTCTATAATTCCGCTTTGGTTTTATTGCTATTGCGCTTATTAGCTTGTCAAAGTTAGTGGACTGCTAGAACCACTGAGACTACTGATGAGTCGGAGTAGCGTCCGACGAAACCATGGTCTAGTCAGCTTGGTTTGTTCTGCAAAGAACTTTGTTGTTGTAGCAACCTGTTGCTTCATGAATTATTTGGCATAAAGCTCTTAATATAATTTTTAAAAAATATGTTTTTTAAGAATTATAAAAATTAAGTAAAAGTACTTTTGTTTGTTGTGAAGATAACGGCATACAACAAATGGTTCTGACAATCAAAAATGCCAATATTAAAAATAATTCTCGTCCAAAAACTATGCAGTAAAATTTTGCAAAAAGGTGCACGTTCAAAAAGAGTGCAATATTTATATGTAATGGGACTCTATTTTGGATTAATAAGTATGGGAACAAGTCAGTTTATAACAACCAGGATACTGTTATGTAAGTGAGTGGATTTTAGGGTACAAAACTTGATTCGATCCCATTTAAAATGTTCTCTCTCTAAATCATATATAACACTTTTAATATCATTCAAACGTTGAGGGTTGTATTGGAAGTGGTCGTATTTGTGATCGTATATTTAAGACATTTTATATTATTTCCGTGACGTAGTTGGTTAAAGTGCGTGGCCGCTATGTCAACGAACTTTGGAGACCCAGGTTCGAACCCCAGCAGAGACAGAAAATTATTTGAATTAAAATAATTTTTCTGTACGGCCGTCACCTCTCTGCAGACAATGGCAAACCTCAGAGAGTAATCAAAATGCCATGTAAAGCTTCTTGAGAACGAGAACATTCCGTTCATCACCGTTCGGAGTCGGCGTTAAACATGTAGGTCCGGTTCTCGGTCAATTGTGTACGAACTTAATAACACTCACAACACAATTGATCATAAGAAGCTAGGTCAAAGTCCTTTCAAGGGCTGAAATGGCCAGTTATTTATTTATTTTTTATTTATATTATTTCCACTGTTGTGGGTTGCAGGGGAGGAGGGCGAGTTCATGAGCTGATTAAAAATAAATATTCCTTTGCCAGGTCTTTGAGTGCATGTATGTAACGTATAGAGAAGTTTTAATAAAACCAATAACTGTTATTATTTTAAATATTTTTTGTGCACAATTTTTAAGCTTATTAGAAAAATTAAAAAATGTACATCTATCTCTTAACTTGCCGTTATAAGAATGCCACCAATCATTTACATTCTTCTTCACATTCTGTTGTACCTACTTTATATACTTAATACATTGGTGGCTACTATACTTATGATTTGTACAAACTTTATAATAATAGAGTGCATGCTTTCATACCATAAAATGTATACAAAGTTTCATGGAATTATCTCAACTCCTTCCGATAATTCTACCATGAAGCAAAAATTTGATTTCTTGAGTTAAGGCCCAAGCAATTTCAAATTGACAATAAAAAAAAACAAATACTTATTTCTACACAAAAATTTCTCCTTTTTGGCTTAAAAAATGTTTTCCCCAAGTAAAAGAACGTGATTTTCTATGTAAATTTTACCAAAAACAAAAAACCCCTTCCGAAAAATGACAACGCAAAATCACCCCTATCTTTTCAACATATCTTCTAAATAAGTTCATAAATTACATACAAAAGTTTGAAAAATAAAAAAAGTCTTTTCTTAGTCTTAATTAAAGTTGAAGCCTTAGTCATAGTCTTAGTCTTATTCTTAGTCTTAGTCTTGGTCTTAGTCTTAGTCTTAGTCTTAGTCTTAGTCTTAGTCTTAGTCTTAGTCTTAGTCTTAGTCTTAGTCTGAGTCTTAGTCTTAGTCTTAGTCTTAGCCTTAGTTTTAGTCTTAGTCTTATTCTTAGTCTTAATCTTAGTCTTAGTCTTAGTCTTAGTCTTAGTCTGTCTTAGTCATAGTATAAGTCTTAGTGTTAGTCTTAGTCTTAGACTTAGTCTTAGTCTTAGTCTTAGTCTTAGTCTAAGTCTTAGTCTTAGTCTTAGTCTAAGTCTTTGTCTTAGTCTTAGTCTTAGTCTTAGTCTTAGTCTTAGTCTAAGTGTTAGTGTTAGTCTAAGTCTTAGTCTTAGTCTTAATCTTAGTCTCAGTCTAAGTCTTAGTCTTAGTCTTAGTCTTAATCTTAGTCTTACTCTATGTATAAGTCTTAGTTCTAGTCTTAGTCTTAGTCTTAGTCTTAGCCTTAGTTTTAGTCTTAGTCTTAGTCTTAGTCTTAGCCTTAGTTTTAGTCTTAGTCTTATTCTTAGTCTTAGTCTTAGCCTTAGTCTTAGTCTTAGTCTTAGTCTTAGTCTTAGTCTAAGTCTTAGTCTTAGTCTTAGTCTAAGTCTTAGTCTAAGTGTTAGTATAAGTCTTAGTCTTAGTCTTAGTCTTAGTCTTAGTCTTAATCTTAGTCTCAGTCTAAGTCTTAGTCTAAGTCTTAGCCTTAGTCTTAGTCTTAGTCTTAGTCTTAGTCTTAGTCTAAGTGTTAGTATTAGTCTTAGTGTTAGTCTTAGTCTTAGCCTTAGTCTTAGTCTAAGTGTAAGTGTTAGTCTAAGTCTTAGTCTTAGTCTTAATCTTAGTCTCAGTCTAAGTCTTAGTCTTAGTCTTATTCTTAATCTTAGTCTTAGTCTTGGTCTAAGTGTTAGTATTAGTCTTAGTCTTAATCTTAGTCTCAGTCTAAGTCTTAGTCTAAGTCTTAATCTTAGTCTTAGTCTATGTATTAGTCTTAGGTCTAGTCTTAGTCTTAGTCTTAGTCTTAGTCTTAGTCTTAGTCTTAGTCTTAGTATTAGTCTTAGTGTTAGTCTTAGTGTTAATCTTAGTCTTAGCCTTAGTCTTATTCTTAGTCTTAGTCTAATGGTTAGTCTTAGTCTTAGTCTTAGTCTTAGTCTTAGTCTAAGTCTTAGTCTAAGTGTTAGTGTTAGTCTAAGTCTTAGTCTTAGTCTTAATCTTAGTCTCTGTCTAAGTCTTAGTCGTAGTCCTAGTCTTAATCTTAGTCTTACTCTATGTATTAGTCTTAGTTCTAGTCTTAGTCTTAGTCTTAGTCTTAGCCTTAGTCTTAGTCTTAGTCTTAGTCTTAGTCTTAGTCTTAGTCTAAGTCTTAGTCTAAGTGTTAGTATAAGTCTTAGTCTTAGTCTTAGTCTTAGTCTTAGTCTTGGTCTAAGTGTTAGTATTAGTCTTAGTCTTAATCTTAGTCTCAGTCTAAGTCTTAGTCTTAGTCTTAATCTTAGTCTTAGTCTTAGTCTATGTATTAGTCTTAGGTCTAGTCTTAGTCTTAGTCTTAGTCTTAGCCTTAGTTTTAGTCTTAGTCTTAGCCTTAGTTTTAGTCTTAGTCTTTGTCTTTGTCTTAGTCTTAGTCTTAGTCTTAGTCTTAGTCTTCGTCGTAGTCTTAGTCTTAGTCTTAGTCGTAGTCGTAGTCTTAGTCTTAGTCTTAGTCTTAGTATTAGTTTTAGTGTTAGTCTTAGTGTTAATCTTAGTCTTAGCCTTAGTCTTATTCTTAGTCTTAGTCTAATGGTTAGTCTTAGTCTTAGTCTTAGTCTTAGGCTTAGTCTTAGTTTTAGTCTTAGTCTTAGTCTTAGTCTCAGTGTTAGTCTTAGTCTTAGTCTTAGTCTTAGTCTTAGTCTTAGTCTTAGTCTTAGTCTTAGTCTTAGTCTTAGTATTAGTTTTAGTCTTAGTCTTGGTCTTAGTCTTTGTCATATTCTTAGTCTTAGTCTTTGTATTAGTAAGTATTATTGTAAGTATTGCTCTCTGTCGTAGACTTAGACTTAGTCTTAGTCCTACTTCTAGCCTCAGTCGATATCTTGGTCTAAGGCCTACCTTTAGTACAGGGATAGTTCTAGTGCATTTAATTAGTCCTAGAATCATATATTGTTGTGTTATGGATCAATAGAACACATGAAAGGCCCATGATCTATCTATTATCTTAGATATTCCGTGTTCAACAGTATAGCGATAAAATTTTCCATGTTAGACCAAGTAGTGTACTAAACCCTTAAAAGTTCCAATGACCCTCGTGCAGCTGAGATAATCAAAGTACATTTTATTTGCAGTATATTTGAGTGCTTGTAATCGTATGTTTATTGCAATCAACAAAAGTACAATAGAACTTAAGCTGGTTTACATTAGAGAGAGTTTACCGCTATGTGAGCTTATATAAAATAATGTTATATAAAGTTTATAATAGAAGATGAGAGCACTTATACAGGGTGCTTTAAATATTCTTACATTAATAACTATCAAATTATCCATATATGACCAAGGATTCCATAGAAGGTACAAAACCATCAAGCTTGGAACTATGATCGGGTGGGTTATGAGTCTCAATGACATAATATAGAGCTGGTGAAACCCATTTGTATCTCTCTTCTAAAGAATCCTCTATTCCGGTCTAAGGAATATGTTTCAATGACAAAACAAGTTTATGGAAATTAGCTACATGATTTGCCACTTAAACCTTTGCCATCTGGCAACCTTATAATTTTCCCTTTTGTTTTCGGATCGGCTTATGACACCTCGCGTTCGAAGTGTCAGTCGAAAACCATGTTGGAGCTCATAAGAAGCATGCACAAACTTAATGGTTTCGTCTGTGATACAAAATAGGTGAGTGTCATCTATTTATATGCTTCATAAAGCCATATTGCAAACCTTGGCCAAATCCACGTATGAAGCTTTTGCTCATATAAAAGAGTCCACTCACTTTTTTACTGCGAAATTCCACTTCATATCATTTCAATATTTCCAACTTATAACCAACAGAAGTCATTTTGAACTTCATAATGCTACTGCTTCATATTGAAATTTTAAAAATGTCATCTTATGCAAAAAAGCTACAAAAGCAATGCCCAAAACATTTGAGCAAAATCCTCTTTTCAAAAAGAGCTAGCAAATCAAAGATTTTACTCTGCACAAGTAAAAAAAAAGCAATAAATGCAATAAAAAAAAAAAATACTATTCCAACATATAGCTAATAAAAAATGCTCAACAAAATAAGCTCGAGTTGAAGCGCATTAAATCATTTCCGCACTTGAGTTTGCTGCACGATATACACTGAGGCAAGAAAGCTGCAACACAGCGTAGCGCATAACTAAGGCAGTGACTTTGCTGTGCATAATATATCAGCAGCTGGTGGAATGATGGCGGGGGTAGAATTTTTGGAGACGTGACACTGGCGCACTAATGACATGCCAGTTCAAAATCGCATTTATTAAATGAAATTATAAAAGAGCAGTAAAAGAGGAGCAGCTATAAAAAGCCAGAACTAAAAAATAAAAAAACAAAACCATGCACTTAAGTTGGTGAAATATTCTTTTATATATCTTTTCAACTCAATCCAAGTGCACATCAGTCAACTAGAGTGCACTCCTTATGGCAAACACAAAGTCACGGGTTGCATTTTGTACAAATTTAAATAAAAGCAGCCAAAAGTATTAAGAATTGCATATTTGTTAGTGTTTTTTTTCTTTTTCTTTTTTCTCTTTTACTCTTTTACTCACTCGTCGGATGGCACTCAGAGAAATTTATTAAAATTCAGTTTTGAAGTTTGGCATCACTTTCCCGCCATTAATTCATTCACACTGTCAGGCACTGAAATTGACGATCCTTGTCTATATTGTTGTCTTTGTCCTTTTTTGTTTATTTTTGTTTATTTTAGTGTCTCTCTGTCTTTGGCACTTGGGCTGCCTACTTTTCTCGCTAACTCGCTCATTTATCTTACTTAAGCAGTTGATATTTTTTTTTATATCGACTTAAGCTTTATCTTGAGATTTTATTTTGTTGAAAATATAAATTTAATTTTATATAATTTTACGAAATGCTACTTGAATGCGATTTTCGTTATTATAGTGGTGAAAGTTAATTAAGAACTTTATCATCCTCTAGCGAGAGGAAAAAGCAAATAAAGTCGCGTTGTGTTGTAAAAGAAATAGTATTTTTTTTTTAACAAAAAAATGAGGCAAACGCCGCAAAGTGTTTGAAAATTAAAATTTACGAGCTACTTTCCGTAAAAAATTTAAAAAAAAATAACGGTAGAACACTATGTCAATATTCTTAAATATCCAATCAATCAAAATATTCAAAAAATCTAAGCAATCTAAGGAGCTTTCCGCTTAAATGCTTTTCATATTTCAGTGTCACTGACTATTTAAAGTGAAGTGAAGTGAAGTGAAGTGAAGTGAAGTGAAGAGAAAGTGAAGTGAAAGTGAAGTGAAAGTGAAGTGAAAGTGAAGTGAAAGTGAAGTGAAAGTGAAAGTGAAGTGAAAGTGAAGTGAAAGTGAAGTGAAAGTGAAGTGAAAGTGAAGTGAAAGTGAAGTGAAAGTGAAAGGAAAGTGAAGAGAAAGTGAAGTGAAAGTGAAGTGAAAGTGAAGTGAAAGTGAAGTGAAAGTGAAGTGAAAGTGAAGTGAAAGTGAAGTGAAAGTGAAGTGAAAGTGAAAGGAAAGTGAAGTTAAAGTGAAGTGAAAGTGAAGTGAAAGTGAAGTGAAAGTAAAGTGAAAGTGAAGTGAAAGTGAAGTGAAAGTGAAGTGAAGTGAAGTGATAGTGAAGTGAAGTGAAGTGATAGTGAAGTGAAAGTTTTGATTAATAAGTCAAATTGCTTAAATTGGAATTATTTTATTTTCATTATGACCGCTGAGCTTTCTAGTCATTATATTTTAAGAATTTTTGTTTTTAAAACTTATGCATTAATTTAAAAAAATGAAGTAGATTTTAAGAGATATTTGTTAGAGTTTGTTAACGTGGGAACCCATGAAAGGTATTGAAATATAAAATTTCTATTTTTGTATTTTTGAATACATTTTGAATACATTTTGAATACTTTGACCTAGTCTTAGTTTAAGGTAAACAAAGCGACAGATGCCCAAATGTGAGAAGGTAATGGGTATACATAGTACTCTCATATGATTCGGTACAAAATGAAACCAACAAAAGATTTTTTCAAAATTATTTTTGTTATTTTTTTAGTCATTTAATAACTACAAGCTGTATAACCACTTATTCGAAATGGCCACCATTTACTTTCCAGCACGAGCCATTAATCGATCGCAGCACGCACGATATGCATAGAAAATTTCTCCACTGCTCGGACAAGAGCGAGCTTTAGAGACTCGATATTTGGGTGTCGAGTAGAGCAAACCATACCCTCTAACACGGACCACAATTTGTAATCCAATGGCTTCTGGTCTGGGCTACCTGCTGGCCACTGATCCGTGGAAATAAAGTCCGTCAGATTGTTTTTGAGCCACTCTTGAGTCAATTTAGCCTTATGGGTCGGAGCAGATTCTTGTTAAAGGGTCCACGGCTTATTTTGGAATAATGTCGTGTTAAGAGGCCTCATAACCAATTCTAAAACATCGGGTTCATACAGTTTTGCCAAAGTTTTGACTCCGTTTTCACAAAAATGGAGCTTGGTGACCCATCATTGGCAACTTGGTGACTTCTCTGAACTTTCGGAACGAGTTCTGCTGCATATCGTGATGACAGAGCATACACTCTATCATTATGTTTATTGAACGATTTCTCTATGGTGAAAATTTGTTTTGTCAGTCAACAGAATTCGTCTGTGGGCATTGTCCGCGTCCCTGAGAAGTACCGCTTTCGATTTTCGCTTACGTTGCTCCTTTAACGCTACCGTGAGAAGGTACCTGGTGTGTTTTTTGTATGCTCTGAGCACGAAGTCATATTTAAGATTGCGAGAGATCGTTTGCGCAGAGATATTCATCTCCCGCGACAAGATTTTCTGCTATCGAAGCGGTTTTCACTTGATTCGAGACTTCACCGCTTTGATGGCTCGTGGTGTTCTTACAACACGCGGACGATCAGATTTTGGACAGTCGATTATTCCACCAGTATCCTCAAACAAATTCACAGTACGATACACAAAATAACGAGTAACTTCGAGTGGTTGCAAGGTCCAAAAGATATCACCACATCTTTCTATGCCACATTTTTTCAGACCAACTATAACAACACCTTTTTCGAGCGAGCCCCATCCCATGATTATAAACAACTGCCGCCGAACACTTTTTTTACGAAAAAGATGCATAAATGCTAAATGTCAAATAGGCGTCAAAACGAAGCGAGTGCGATCCGTAGTTCACTCACAGTGAGCACGTTCAATCATGTACCAAAACATATGAGAGTGCTAAGTATAGTCTACCCAGATGGTAAGTCTTAAACATAGCCTCAAACAGCGTCCGTTGCCCAAAGCAATCGATCCCAAAAATATTTTGGCTTCATACTTAAACTTCTAACTTTGTTCAGGAAATTGATGCTATGGAAAACTGAAAAGAACAGGTACGGAAAGTTTTGTATGGGTGCCGCATTTGGTCTCTTCTGTTGAGAACAAATGCGACCGTGTTGCGCCGTGGAGGAAACATGGATTCATCACAAAATACCAGACACCAATGAGCAGTAGAATTAGTGGACTTATTCCGGCGAATCGAAGCTGGACACAATATCGTCTATATCGCTTATCTTCAAAAGGGCAAAACGATTACGGTCGTAATAATCTAATGGCATCAAATCGCACAACTGGCCATCGAAGTGGCCAGTTCACATGACCATTTCGTTAAATTAATCGTTTGTCAAATGTTTCTTTCAGTAAATTAATTGTATCGGCCGTGTGGCGCCGTCCTGCTCAAACCACATGTCGGCAACATTAATGCCTTTCAATTGACCCACAAAAAAGTTAATAATCATTTCTCTGAACCGCTTATCGGTGACTGTCACGTTTTGACCATCATCATTTTTTAAGCCATATCTCATGATCCCATTGGCCCATAAAGCGCATCTAACGGTATTTTTTTTTTTAGATGTAAACGGATGTAGGTTGTCCTTGTGGATTATCATTGTTCCAAATGAGGAAATTCTGTTTATTAATGTAGTGATTTCACCAAAAGTGTGCTTTATCACTGAACAAAATAGTGTTTTTTCAAAATCGTGTTTTTCAAAACAAAATTCAACAAATTGGAAACGTTGCTCCGGCGCACAGTGTGTTGATCCTGGAAACAAGGGAGACGGGAAACAAATAGAAGGAGTTGTCTGATTTAAATGAAATTTTCCACATACACATGAATATGAGGCATATTAAAGCAAAAGTAAACTCAAATTTTTTCTGAGGCCCAAAACTTTTTAACCCTTGTGCTGCCTCCCGGGTATCCACCGGGGTAAATTTTGTAGAATATATTTTTTTTTCTAAAAAAGATGGGACAAAACGTGCTTGGATCCTTGTTGTTTGAACGATTTTCTATCGCAATTTGCATAACAAATAATTATAAAAATTTTTTAACTTAAGAAATTGTATTTAAAAAAAAAATTACACACATGAACCACCCGGGTACCCAGATAGAAAATGCATAAGGTTCGTGTTGTACATCATGAAAACTATTTACATATGAAAGGAGTATATAGAGTCCTACTAATTTGTTAATAATACCGAATTATATTAATTTATTTTATTTTATATTTATATTTTTAATAACAATTTTATTTTGCGATATCATTGTTACAAAAAAATAATAATGATTAAACTAATCAACTCTAATCAATAGAGTTAAAATAATCAGGAAAGCAAACTGTTGCATTATGTTCTCTCTCTTTTCTTGTTCATTGCTCAAGATAACACAAGAAGAAACAAGATTACGCGTTCCGCAAACGCGAAAGAGAGAGAGAGAGCATGACGTCACAAGCGATACTGTCAGACTTTTGAATAATTTTACTTTGGGGCCTCCGCCTAAAAAATTTTTGACGCAGAATATGTCATTTTCGGAGGTAAGTAGGGTGGTTGATAGTGATCAGGTGTCGGTATTTACGTCACAATTTGAGCCTTTGGTGTGCCTAAAGTACTAATAGTACAATGTTGATGTTAGCACTTGTTGGTCTGCTTGATCCTCACTGGGAGAAAAATTCATATTTGAACTCTCTAACTTATATAAATTTTACACATTTGCATGAAATATAAAGCCAACATTTGATGTTTTTGTTTGCTTAAGTTTGCTACCTATTTATCGACATTTTCCGGTTTTATCGACAAAACCATAAAATTTGTATGGGAGCCCCCCTAAGGAGTGGTCGGAGGGAATAGGCGTTAAAGGCAAAAATGTTCCTTTTGCAAAAGTAATGGGGGTCGGTGATACATATTGACCCTCTCCGGCACTCTCTTAAAGGTCATATGCTCAGGTGTATGGAATAAATATACAAAAACCATAAAATTTGTATGGGAGTTCCCCTAAGGAGTGGTTAGAGGGAATAGGTGTCATAGGCAAAAATGTTCCTTTTGCAAAAGTAATGCGGGTCGGTCATACATATTAACCCTCTCCGGCACTCTCTTAAAGGTCATATGCTCAGGTGTATGGAATAAATAAACAAAAACCATAAAATTTGTATGGGAGCTCCCTAAGCAGTGGTCGGAGGGAATATGTGTCAAAGGCAAAAATGTTCCTTTTGCAAAAATAATGGGGTTTGGTAAGACATACTAACCCTCTCCGGCACTCTCTTAAAGATCATATGCTCAGGTGTATGGAATAAATAAACAAAAATCATAAAATTTGTATGGGAGCCCCCTAAGGAGTGGTCGGAGGAAATAAGTGTTAAAGGCAAAAATGTTCCTTTTGAAAAAGTAATGGGGGTCGGTCATACACATTAACCCTCTCCGGCACTCTCTTAAAGGTCATATGCTCAGGTGTATGGAATAAATATACAAAAACCATAAAATTTGTATGGGAGCCCCCCTAAGGAGTGGTCGGAGGGAATAGGTGTCGAAAGCAAAAATGTTCCTTTTGCAAAAGTAATGGGGGTCGGTTATACATATAAACCCTCTCCGGCACTCTTTTAAAGGTCATATGCTCAGGTGTATGGATTTAATATCTTGATAAATATTTTTTAAACTAGTAAGAAATGATCTTCAACTGGGCCGAAGTTAAAATACCCCCACGTCCGAACTGAAGTATATTTAAAGTCTTAAGCCGTCAATAAAATGTTTATTTGTAAAACATTTTCGTTATACATAGTTTTAACAGAAAATATTCGCTTTCATTTTTTATAAAATCACTTTGTATGGGAGGTGGGTGTGGTTTTCCCTCGATTTGGTTGAATTTTATACACAAAGTGGATGTTATATATCAAAGTTAATATGCAAAATTTCAAGTCCATATATTAATTTTTGTGGAATTCTAAGAGATTTTACCGTTTTGATAAAGGCACTTTGTATGGGAGGTAGGCGTGGTTTTCATACGATTTGGCTCATTTTCGAACTTAATCTTTATGTTTTAGATAAAAGCTTAAATATTGAATTTCGTGATGATAGCTTGAAAATTACGGCTGTAATCGTGACGACAGACGGACAGATGGACATACGGACAGACGGACAGACGGACAGACAGACGGACATGGCTAAATTGACTCGGGTGGTGATGCTGATCAATAATATATACACTTTTCTATACCTTCGCCTCCTTATGGGCGTTACAAACGGAGTGACAAAATTAATATACCCCCATTTACGTTTTTTAAACGTGGGGGTATAAAAAGATGTCATCAAAAGCGAATTGAATAATTAATTCTACGTCTTGTGTTACGACATAGTCGAAACTACTGTATCTTTTTTTTTTTTTTCTTATTTTTATAATATGTATATGGACCTCTTCATCCTATTGGTACAATAAAATTTTATCGGTATCGAATAGTTTAGGAGATAAAAATCTTGACATTTTAAAACATTCATATTTTTTCGTATAAGAAAATATTCATATTTTTATACAGAATAGTAAAAACGTTTACTTTACTTTTCCGAAAGAATTTATTTTCAATTTCGTCAATTTGCCTAAGAGATCGCACATTTGTTTTTCGCACATACGTTTTTATCAAGCAAAAGTAATGTGTCATGAACTCAGTTGAGAAAGAGAGCATTAGATAACGGGACTGCGGAACGCGTAATCTTGTTTCTATCATTCTTGAAGTTTATGTATATTTGGGAAGATTTCTCTCTCATTCTCATTCAATCTTATAACATTTCTCATAGCAAACTCATTAGCATTGTTGCTTATTGAAGCAATCGAAAATGCAAATTATTCGACTCGAGTTCAAGTGATCGTGCTATTCGTGCTAGTTATTCGCACAGGCCTAGTAATAATTGAAGGGATACATAGAAAACATTGAATTTTAATCATTTATTTTTGGTCAATGACTAGGATATGGATTTGAAAAAGAAATTTAGACAAGAATTACTACAAGGAATGGAACAAGGATTAGAAAAAGGATTTTCAAAAGGCTTAGAGCATGGACATGTCTAGGAATTAGGTAAAGCATAAGCACGAAGATTTTAACAAGGATGCAATTAAGGTTTGAGATAAGGATAAGAAGAAGAGATAAGACAATGATTAAGACAAAGGTAAGGACAAGAATTGCAACAAAGGCAAGGATAAGAATTAAGACAAGGATTTGGACAAAGATGTGGACAAGCATTTGGGAGAGGATTGAGGAAAGGGTGAGGACAAAGATATTGAAAATAACAACGACAAGTAAAGGTTTAATGTTAAAAATATCTTTAGGAATTAGGACAAGGTACACAGATATAGACAAGAATAAAGAAACGATGCCATGTTAAAATGCCAATGGATGCGTCGATGACATAGCCAAATGCATTATTTTTTAAATACAAATAATTTCATAAACAATTGTTTTTACTCATTAAATTATATATATATATATTTTTTTTATTTTTTTTTTTATTTTGCTTGAACCAAGGATTTCAGGTGTATCCTTGACTGTTCAGTCAAGACTGCCTTGGCTCCAAATGGGGTGCTAGATTAGTGGGAAAGTAGGGGGCAATCAAGTGAAAAATGTGTAGGATGTTCTTAGCGTGGAGAAAAGTCGTAGAAACATGTGAATTTGAATATGAGGCCAGTGTTATGCCTTTACCTCAGCCAATTCAAGTTATAAAGCAATCTCTTCTACAAACTTATCTACAACCAACTACAACTTTAAGTCGTAAATATTAGTGTCCGACCGAATATTCGGCTTCGGCTTCGGTATTCCACATATTCGGCCGATTTTTTAAATTTCGGCTACGGCTTCGGCTTCGGCCTAAATAGCCGAATATTTTGGCCGAATATTTTTGCTTTGTAATAACTAAAAATATTTTTATAATTCTTTAGGAAAATTTTAGTATAATACGATGAATTCCGTTCGAAATTCCATACTTCAAACACTTGTTGGTTTTGTTTTTCTCTTTCTTCTGTTCTTCCATAAGTTGGTTTTCGCTCGTTGAAAACTTTATTCAAATGATAAATGCAGTGAGTCCGATCCATGATACAATTACAAGGTAAGTTTATTTTAAGATGGCTGCTCAAATGAGCAATTTTGCAACAACAAAGCTATAGAAGCTACAAACGTCAAACGAAAAAAGCAACAACAATTAGAAAAACTAAACTGACAACTAGCTCACCCTGCTCTCCAATATGACCCTACCTTGTAATCATGTATCATGGTTCGACCGACATGGGTTGATAAGATCGTACATGTTGAACGAACTGGCAGAAAACTCAAACATTTTTGATTTTTACCCGACCGTCTCATTTGTTTTCGATTGATCATACATGATATAAAAAAAACCGAGTTACGCTAGAAATTTTCTGCGAGATTTCAGTCAGTATTGAATTTCTGTAGCTTTTCTGGACTAGATCGAAAATCGATTAAGGTATCTTATATTTAGTGTTGTCAAATATTTGACAATATGTAAAAAACGGTTTCTCGAATAACCCGAAAATGCAAATTTTTTAAAAACCGGATTTTCGAATACTTAAAAAAAATAACCGGCTCAAACCGGTTAACCGGCTCAAACCGGTTAACCGGTTTTTAATAAAATATATTTTTAAATTTAATAAAATATTGAGAGGAAAATAAAAGGCATCGTAAATATTTTTCTTTTATATATATACATATAGTCCATTTAAATAAAGATTTTATATAGCATATTTAATAGTACAGTAAGACAAAAATAAAAATAGTAATTTAAATCCATATATGTATGAAAAAAGTAAGGACTTGCAAGGAACATACAATAAAAAAAATTAATCCAATATTAAAAAAATAAGTACACAGCTTAACATTTCGTTTCACGTTAAAAATAATATTTGAAGAATAAAATTCAATTTAAATGCTTTGGTGACAATCTATTTCTTTGTTTTGTTTTAATTGAAGTTGAAACGGAAAATACTTTTTCACTTATTGTAGATGTTGGGCAAATAGTTAGTAAAGCTGTGTAAGTGTTGCACTTTAGTGGATGTGTTTAATAGACAAAATAGTAAATTTTATCATTTTTTGTACTTGAAAAAATTTTATCAATATTCGGCTTCTGCTTCGGTATTCGACCGAATACTTCCACTTGGCCGAACATTCGGCTTCGGCCAAAATTTCACATTCGGTCGGACACTAGTAAATATTGATGAATTTTCAATTCCGTTGATTAGAAATGAGAAACGAAAATGCAGAAAAGCTAAAGCTTAGGACCAGGGTCTGGCTGGGATTCGAACCCGGGACCTCTGGAGTTGCAGTGAAGTACGCTACCACTTCGACTACCGAGGCTGCTTAAATGTATCTGCTGCAATAATAAATATTGATCGAATGCACACACTTCTTTTGGGTTAGAGGGACTTATATCTACAAATTCGCATGCGGGATGATAGAAAGTGTAGTTTTTTTTGGGTGGCAACAAAAGGGTTAATAAACTTTTTGGTTTTTTTTTTTTTATTTTAGGCACTGTGAAGGCCGCAATCACTGCAGCACTTTGTTTTTTTGTTTTTGGAGACTCAGGAGATGGCGGATAACTTTCTAAAAATAAAATATTATCGTTCAAAAAATTTACTGTATATTCACTATTTATGCTAGAATATATCTACAAAATTTTTAAATATTTAATGCAGTACTTTTTTATTTTTAATTTTCATAAACCCCCTTGATTATAGGGCGTCACACTACTAGTCCCCTTAATATTTTTTTTAACTATTTTTTTAAAAAATCATGTTTTGAATTTTTGTTTCTTTGTTCAAAATAGTATTTTTTTCACATATGTATATTTCAAACTCAATAAAAATTATTCATGATGAATTTTCAAACGAAACTAAGTTCTCCGTTCTCTCTTCTCTTAAAAAAAAACAACACCCCTTTGTATGCATGCCTTCTTTTGAGCTACAAGTTTTCTAACAATACGAGCATGTACAGGGCGGCCACCCCATTGTCTATTTCAAACATTTACTTTAACTTTAAGTGACACAATGTTTTTTTACCTGGCTGAGTTTTGCGTCTTGTTAAAGTCATTGTTGTTGCTATAGCTGTTGTTGTCGTTGTTTTTGTTGTTGTCAAGTAGTTCATAGAGGTTACCAAAGTGTATAAGTCGCCTGAGTAACGCTGGTTTATCAAAAGTTTTTGCAACTTTTGCAGTTTATTTTGGTTTCTTAATTGCATTAGAAGATTTTAAACTAGTAGATAGAAAAAAAAAAAAGAAATATCTTTTCGTCTTCTCTATACGTGTGCAGGTGAGTCAAGGTGGTTTATTTATTTTTGTCAATTGTGCGGTAAAACTTTAAATTACTTATTTAAGGCAATGAATGGCTGACTGAACTGAATGGAGCTGAGCGCATCACTCAGACTGTCGCACACGATTTAAGTTGGGGTCATAATTTTGATAATGGACTAGTTTGGTTTATTGCTTAATTGCATCAATTCTTCATATAAGAGGTTATTTTCTGGGCAACTGGTTTAAAACTATCATCTCTTTACCATTTAAGTTATCTTTCATGCACTCACCTGTATTCATGAGACATAAAGAATGTTCCTCGAATGATGCAGCCATTTGGATTCGTACGCTTGCCATTGAAGATCTTACGGTAATGTTCATAATTATTCAAGTTGACTGCACCGTCAAAGGTCAACATAATAATTTGTGGTATCTGAAAGTAGAAAAGAGAGAGAAAGAGAGAGAGAGAGATTTAATACAATTGAACAAAAGCGCAACTTTAAATTTTAACTAATTTCAATCAACTTGAACAAATTTCAAAACTAAGTTAAGTAATGGACTCAATCCTTTTTGCCGTTATAAAAACACAATTTCCCTTTTATAACTCAATAATATTTTCCATCAAAATAATAATAATAATAATGATTTATCTATCAATGCAATTTTTTATTTAAACTTTTCTGAATTGCATTCAATTCACTGGGCATTCATTCAAAATTGAAGCAGGGATGACGAACGAGGATGAAAAAAAAAAGAAAAAATCGTACGCCTCAACGCTTTTTTCTGGTCGCAGATTTATGCTATTCATCATCATAATAAACGCGCTTCGTTGCATGCGCGGTCAAAGCACGTTTATATTGTGCAAAAATGCAAGCTTTTTAGAAACCGCCAACATCACCACCACCACCATCATCATCATCATCATCATCATCATCACTACCACCACAACCAGCCAGCATAATCCATTGAACTTGGATGTGCTTTCAATAAATATTCTTTCTTCTATTTTTGACTATTATTCTCCTCTACGAAGTTTGTCGTAGGATTTTAGGAGTAAATTTATTGGATGCTGCTTGTGTTGTCTTTTAGTGGCAACCAACTAGGACGAAAGATCATCATCATAGAATAAATGCAAGGATATTTTTATCTTTCGCTTTTGTTTTCACTTTATCTGTGAAATATTAATGTCGTTGTTTTTGTCATTGTTGCTTTTGTTGTTATTGTTTTTATTGTTGTTGTTATTGTTGCTGCTGCAATTTAAATTGCTTTTACTGGAATTGCATTAATCGATGATGCTTTTATTTTATTATTCGTATTATTATGAAATCGATTCGGTAAATATTACTCTTAAGTGTTATTGAAAATGGAAGAGCTCAATTTTTTAATGGAATTGATTTTAAATAAGAGCAGTAAAAAAACCAACAATTCCGTTTACAAGGCGTCACACTGCAAGCACTTGGAGATAGAGTGAAAAAGGCGGAGAGCGTGATCGATTGCAATAAGAATTCCGCCGTATATGAAATAAGAATTTATGTTAAATGCAAACATTTTTGATTTTAAGTTGATGCTATGTGAGGGAAATTCTTAAATCGTAGATTTCCCTGCACCCATTTTCTGAGTGCTTCAAAAAAATTACTCTAAAAAGAGTATTTCTTATGCGTGTTTTATGAGTACGCAATAAAAAGACTCCTCATAAAGGCCCCTTTGATATGTTTGTAAAATGATTGCTCAGAAGTAAGACTCTAAAAAGAGTATTTTTAAGCATGTTTTATGAAAACGCAATAAAAAGACTCCAAAAGGAGTCTTTGATATGATTGTAAAATATCTGCTCAAAAAAAGGACTATTAACTTAGGACTTAAAAAGTCCTAAATAAGACGGTATTATGATTGTTCACAACAAAGACTCACAAAAGGATCATACTTTTAATGCATGATTTATGCATTAAATTTATAAAAAGGCCTCATAAAAGAGTCTTATATACGAGTGTTTTATGAGAACTCGACAAATAGGCTCTGAGAGAATTTTATAAACTTTAAAGTAATATTTTTATCTTTTTAATATATAAAAACGTTGGTGCATATCGTTGCCAAAATTCACAAAGGCCCTAACCAGCATTTTTTTCAAATGGGTTTTTTCCCAGTTTTTTGATAGCTTATACTGAAATATACATCCACAAAAAAATGTATAGTGCTGAAGTAAAAAACAACGCATTTATAACCAATACAAAAACGACCTATCTACATACCGTAAAATTCTTGAAAACACAAAAGCCCTAACTACATACAATTTCTTTTCGCATCAGCAACACTGAACTGCAATGAAAATGTGAACCCCCCAATTCACACGGTGATTGCCAATGAAGCAATCTACGTGGTATTGTTTTTAACTTCTGTTGTGAAAGTAATCAGTTTAAGTAAGATTTTCGTTGCTTGTGGGTTTCTAGTTAGAAATTTTTAAAAAATATTTGTTTAAAATGTGTGGCATTCAACAATTCTATGATTCTAAAGTTGAGGTCATAAGAAAGTTAAATGTAAACGTAATACATGTATAAAAAAACGTATCGTCGTTGCGCATACAAAAATGGTTATGTGTTTTTGAACAATTTTTCAGGAGACGAAAAAAACATTTTTGTTTTTTAACAATTTCAATACTTTTTTCACAAAGGCAGCTAACTTTCACATTCGCTAACTTCTGAACCAATAAAAATATCAAAAAACCACGTGGTGAGTAGAAGGGGCATACATATGGCTATTAAATGGTAAAATAAAAAAAATCGAAATTTTACACATAACCTTTTTTGTATGCGCAGTGACGGTATGCGTGGCGAACAGTATATTGGAATATCACGAAATGGAGAAGGTTTCTGCCAAAAATCGCCGAGACTCTTAGGACCTTCGTGTAAGTCGATTTTTTGTGAAAAAATTGCTAATCGCTACTGTTCAAGCTTCAATGAAAGCATCCGCAAAGAAATTTTTGATTTCTTTTGGGAGATGTCATGGGAACAGAAAAAATTGTACGTAAGAGGTCTGGTGAATTGTATTAAAATAAAGCGAGTTACGTCTGAAAACTCTCAACGCACACACACTTTCGAATATTTCTTAAAAAATAATTTTAATCGATTGCAAGTCTGTCGCGAGATGTTTCTGTCTACTTTGGGTGTAAAAGAAAAAATGGTTAGAAATTGGGTAAAAGATATTGAAAAACATGGTACTGAGTTCAGTGGTGAGCTTAAAAAGAATTTGCGAGTGGGATTAAAGCGATCATCTGTGTCTGGTTAACGGAATCTAGCAAAGCGTACTTATTTAGAAAATTGGTTAAAACAGTTCCCAAAGATGGAATCCCATTACTGCAGACAACAAACCCAAAAATTGTACTTCCAAGCTTACTTTGTGTCATACAACGAGCTATATAAGTTATATGTTGATGAATGTAAATCAGAGAAAGAAAACGCAAATATTGCATTATCTAATCCAATTTTTGCAAAGCTTGTAAAAGACTTAAACTACTCAATTTTTCACCCAAAAAAAGATGAATGCAATTTTTGTGTTTCTTACAAAGCGAAAAATATATCTCACGAATCGTATGAAAAGCATCGAGAAGAAATACAACTAATGCGAGATAAGAAACGTAATGATACCGAAAATGGTATTTTCGGATTATGTGTGGTACTTTGTATTGATATGCAAGTAGTAAAATTAATCCCCCAACTGAACGCTAACGCAGCAAGTTCATAATTTCACAATATATAATTTGATTTGGGACGAAACACATGGAAATCTTGTAGCATCAACTTTTGCTACGATAATTATTAAGCACCTAAGAAATTTTATCACACTATCACCAGAAATTCATCGTATAATAATTTACTCCGACGGCTGTTTCTATCAGAACCGCAATGTTACTTTATCTAATGCTTGATAGAAAAAAAGCCCTAACTACAAATTTTTTAAAGAAATTTTTTTGCCAAAAGCCTCAACTCACATAAATTCCGTACAAATTAAAAAAAAAAACAAATTTTCCTTAGGATCGTATTCAACTCCCTATTTAAACCTAAGCTGCATTAAAAAAAATAAATATAATGGTTTTTGTTACAATTTTTAAAGTTTTTTGCTTTTCCTGGAAAATATCAAAAATGTTGGTTAGGGCCTTTGTGAATTTTGGCAACGATATGTATGTCTGACCATCACGGCTGATCCTCTGTAATTTGTAATGTGATGGTAATTTGGGAGAGTGTGAATATTTTTTCGAAGTGAATGCTCCAATACGTCATTATTTATCTTTCAGTCGATCAGCGTTTAGTTCAGGAGCTTGCAGACACAAATAACAAGGGATACGTGTTAATATGCCAAAGTAAAATTTTTTACTTTAAATTTTTCTACTATGACTTTTTATTTGAAATGTTTAAAAAAAGATACTTTTGTAATTTTTTTTATTTTTTAATTATCAAATATTTTAAATAAATTTTAATCTAAAAATATATTTAGCCTAAACGGATCATAATTACTTCTATGAGTTCTGAAAGAGTCTTCAGTATGAGTCTCCATGAGATTCCATTCCATGATTCTTAAAAGAGTATTAAATATGACTATTGATAGTCTTATTTTTTTTAGTCCAAAAGACAAATTCGAGTTCTAAAAAAGCATTTATTTAAGGAGTCTTTATTATGAGTCTTAAAAGAGTATTAAATATGAGTCTTAAAGGAGTCTTAATTTTGAGTCCAAAAAAACTAATTTATATGAGTTCTAAATGAGTCTTTATTATGAGTCTTAAAAGAGTCTTATATATGAGTCTTAAAGGAGTCTTAAAGGCGTCTCAATTTTGAGTTAAAAAAAGACACTAATTTATATGAGTTCTAAAAGAGTCTTTATTATGAGTCTTAAAAGAGTATTATATATGAGTCTTAAAGAAGTCTTAATTTTGAGACCATAAATTTATATGAGTCTTTATTATGAGTCTTAAAAGAGTATTAAATATGAGTCTTAAAAGAGTCTTAATTCCGAGTCCAAAATGAGGCATAAAGCAGTTATTATTATGAATCATATTTTGACGCCCACAACTTACGAAAACATACTCATAAAAGAGTCTTTTTTGAGCGTATTATGACGATAAAAACTCATTTGTATGAATCTTAAAAGACTCTTTTAAGAGGCATAATGTTTGCTGGGCTGTTAAAACTTTATATTGTGTTGGTGTGATTATTACGAGGGCTACTACATATATTTTGGGTATAAATATAAAGACCGAATTTTTTTCATTGAAAGTAGCTTTATGGTTCTGGCTTCTTCTGGCGTCGAAGATCGTTGATCACGTACTTTGTCCTTGATGTGATGGAACAAAAAGAATTAGAAGTCAAAAACGTGCCAAATAAGAAATGTACGGGGGATGACTCTTTAATTCGATGTATTGCCGCTCAATAACTCCATTGTTTGAGCTCATGTATGGGAGCTCGCATTGTCTTGATGAAGAATAATTCTTAGGCGCTTGTTTGTTTTCCTTATTTCACGGAATTTCACTGTAAAACAAATGTTTGTATCTTAAGTGGCACCGTGGCAACATGACCAGTCGATTCCTATTCGATGCCAGGTAATTTTCGAATCGGTCGCCACCAGAGAACAGGTTAATTGCATTCAAATGGCGTTACGAAAGTGTCCTCAATATACGAGCACCGAATGTGCCTTCTGCATTAAAATTAATGCGCGAATACATGCACCAATCGCTACGGATACGAATAACATAGTGTACGAGCGGTCGCGATTACGAATGCCTGCGACACAAGAATACCCAACGAAGCGAGACATGAGCAACATTCGTCAAAAACAATGAAGATCCATGCTTTTATATCCATTCGCACAAAGAAAAAAAAAATATGGTAAATATTAAAGCAAAGGGAAACAAACAACAAAAAGAACTGCTCGAGAATGGCAGAGAAGTATCAAAACAACAAAAATTCATGCAGCAGCAAACACTCGAGTGTTAAGCGAAGCATCCGAATGTCTGCATTGTCTGTATGCTGCCTTTGTATATATTCGCAATCGTTACAAACTGTGCTTAGCACCACTCGTTGTTTACGAACTCGAGTGGCTGACACATAAAAATTGTGGCTGACGAAGATTGTTATTCGAGTGGCAAAAAATAACGATTGGGCTTGAGCAAATCTCTGGTCGCCACCTCTCTGCAGACAATTCTAAACCTCAGACAGTAAGAAATGCCATGAGAATATGCTTGCTAGCAATTCGGAGTTTGTGTAAAACTAGTGGGTCCAGTTCTGGATCATTTGTGAATAACAATTTAAAAACACGTACAACATTATTTGATTAGAAGAAGCAGCTCGTCTAAAGTCCTTTGCAGTGCTGAAATGGTCAATTCGTTTTTATTTTTGTTTTTATAGTCCAAATCCTTGTCCCAGCACTTGTGATAACCCTTGTCCAAGTCATTCTTGGCCGAGTCTTTAATTTAATCAATTTTATTTTTATTTTTATCCGTGCTCTTGTCCTTACTCATATTCCAATTCTTATCCTCATCCCTGTTCTAATCCATATTCCATTGCTTGCTCATTCTTATTTAATCCTTGTCATAATCCTTCTTCCTATACTACCCTTAATCCTTCCTCTACATTTTGCTCTCATCCTAACCTTAAACCTTGTTCTTGTCCCTATCCTTAATTCTTATCCTTATCCTATTCTATGCCCTAATCCTAGCTTCCTTGGCTTTATGCTTGTTTTAATCCCTATCATAATCAATGTCCAAATTCTTGTCTCAATCCTTCTGTTTGAAGGTTTTTACAATCCAAATCCTTGCTCTCATTCCTGTCTCATTTCATTTCCCGATCCATGATGTGCCAATCCTTGTTTTCATCCTTATCCTCCTCCGCATTCTAATCGCGTTCTTTCTCAATCCTTGTCTTAATCCTTTTTCTAAACCTTTTCATGGTTGTTGTCTTAATCTTAGCTCAAATCCTTGTCCTGTTACTTATTATAATCCTTGCCAAAAACATTCATCTTCTCGTCCTTGTACTTATCTATATTCTTATTCTTATCCTTGCTCTTGCCTTTGGTCATGTTCCAATCTTTGATTTCGTCCCTGTCTTTATCCATGCCCTAACGATTAACCAAATGCGTGTACTAAACTTAATCTTAATCCTTTTCCTCCTCCTTGTTCTAATCCAATTTCTAAATCTTTTCGTAAGTGTTGTCTTAAGCGCAGCTCAAATCCTTGTCCTTTTACTTATTATAATCCTTGCCCAAAACATCCGTCTCTCATCTTTGTTCTTATCTATGTTCTAATTCTTATCCTTGCTCTTTTCTTTGGTCATGTTCCAATCTTTGATTTCGTCACTGTCTTTATCTATGCCTTAAGGATTAGCCAAATCCGTTACAAATCTTAATCTTAATCCTTTTCCTAATCCTTGTTCCCATCTACGTCATAATCTTTGTCCAAATCCTTTTCTCTTAAATCTTGTTTTAATCCTTCACTTCATTTTTATCCCAACCTATTTTTGTTCTCATCTCCATACCTCCCATCCTCCATGTATTAATGCTTGTCCTACGACTTTCTTACTTATCTGACGCTTACAACCGTTGGTCGGTTTTGGCCTCATATAAGAAATTGCGCCAGCCATTTCTGTTTTGCGCTTGCTGGCGCCAGTTGGAAACACCAAGAGAAGTCAGGTTATCCATCACTTGATCCTTCCAACGATGATGTGGGCGTGCTAATGCTTGTCCTAATCTTTGTTTTTATCCTTATTAAAAACGTTGTCGTAGTTCTTGTCTTTATCCTTGATCTAATCCATGTCTTAGTCTCCAACTATTTTTTTTAAAGCTTTTCTTTTTTTTTTGTTTTTTTGATTTGACTTTGTTTACTTTGGCTTCAGACCAACCTGATTGAGTTATAATAGCATGGGACGCTTTTAAGTTTCTGTTGCATTTTCTATGTATAAAACGGCTGATGAGCCTGGCTTCCTCACCATGATGATAATATCAAAAATTGTTATTTTTATAAAGTTTTCGACGCATAAAGCTTAGATTAGTACCTATACTAAGCGATTAATAATTCCATGCAACGATATTGATTTTTTGTTGCATAAACAGCTACCTTCGCGACCTGATGACGGTATAAATTATTATTTTTATTTTATTTCTGTCGTAAGACAAAGTA
This sequence comes from Pherbina coryleti, assembly GCA_943735915.1. Taxonomy (NCBI): domain Eukaryota; kingdom Metazoa; phylum Arthropoda; class Insecta; order Diptera; family Sciomyzidae; genus Pherbina; species Pherbina coryleti. The sequence continues at coordinate 62,706,707 of OX030951.1, forward strand.
ATAATCCTTTATTTTTATTTTATGTTACTAACTGTAACGCATCTATTCACCAAGTAATAATTCCATGAAACGACGTTGCATTATTTTTGGTTTTTTGATCTTGCAGTGGCTCTCTCCCTGGCCTCACAATACATCATAACTTTTAAGTATAATTTTGTCATGAGTGCTTACAATGAGCCTTTTCTAGCGTATAATAATTTTTACTGTACACGGAGAGAAATAATATTCATATAGTGAGCTAATATTTTGCTTGATCTAAGAAAAACTAAAATTAAGTCTCATTTGCTCAAATCAAGCACAAAAACTAAAATTAAGAAAAATAAATTTATAATGAGCATTTATTTCTAAAATTAAGTGAAATAAATGATTACTAGAAACGAGAATAAAATACTTGATTCTAGAACCTGGAACTTGAATCAAGAAAATATTTTCTTAATTTAAGTAATCGTAGAGAATAATTATAGTTTTCAGCAAATTCTTTACTAGAATCAAGTATATTTTTCTTACTTCAACTAATATTGGCGTGCTTATAATTCACTACATGTTTACATAAAAACATGTCTTAGATGGTTCGAAGGCGCAGTGTTTTATCGGTTACTTTATTTAGAAGCATGTTAGCGTCTACAAAACGTATTTGGTATAATCGAGTAGTTTTGTATGATCGTTTATCCTACATTTTTCGTTTATCCTACTTACATTATAATAAGAAAATTAAGTTTCTAATATCAACCTTTCTAATTCTAACCTAGTACTAAGAAAATTGTTTACTTGAATCAAGCAAATTATTCTAGTTTTCAGTTCATTCCTTACTTGAATCAAGCAAATTGTTCACAATTCAAGGAAAATCAAATCGTCAAATCAAAGTTATTCTAGTTTTAAGCAAATTGTTACTTGAATCAAAGAAATTTTTCTCACTTCAAACAAATATAAGTTTTGAATAGAAAAAAAATGTTCTTGAGTCTTAAGCAAATGTTTCTTGAATTAAGTATTTTTTTCTTAATATAGGGTAGACTGGGTGCAGTTGAAATGGTGGACGGTTGAAACAAGTCAAATATCTTAGCACTGTGCATGATGTGGTTGAGAGGAACAAATAGAGAACAAAGAGTGTTGTGTTGCTTCGCTCTTCGCGCACTGTGGTTGTGTATAGGAGGCTCCATTGTGTATTTTAACGGAAAAGTAAGTATTTTTTGTTCGTCCATTTTTGCAATTTTTATGGTTTTATTAAAATTAGAGTATTGAGAGCTATCGTTTTAATTGAAGTCTGTAGAATATGGCTGCATGATTAGATTTTATTCAAATTTATTATCATTCTTATTGTGAAGCGTTTTATACCCGGTTGGTGGTTGTGGACAGTTGAAACAGTTGAAAAAATCGAGTTTATAATTAATGCTCTTGAATTTTGAGAAATATAATAGCAAGTATTTAGTACACAAAAACTACAAAAGTAAAAATCGTCACCAACATCTGATTATTAAATAGGTGTAATAAAAAGAAATCCATTATTTTTTTACTAGATGTGTTTAGTAATCTGTTACTCGCTTGGTATAAGTGCGGTCGAGTAACGCTAGATGGCGTTAGAAAAATAAGATTTCGTTCTAAAAAAACTTCTCAGACAGTCTTGTGATTGCTTGACTCGGTTTTGTTTGAGCGCACGTCAACGATGGACACCAGCAAAGAGAAAATACGCCGTATTTTAGAGATTTTCTTTGATTAGGGCGAAAACGCAAGACAGGCGGCTAAAAATGTGAACAATGTTTATGATCCTGATTCTCTAACAGGCAATTACAAGAAATTTTGGTTTCGTTCATTCCGTTCCGGTAATTTGAATATCAAAGATGCACCGTGCTATGGAAGGTCAATTGTCAAAAATGTCGATAAAATCATAAAAATAGTCGAGTCCGTCCATCATGTAAGCATGGTTTCGATTGCCCATTAGCTAAAGATTGCACAAAAAACCGTTTTAGAACCACTTGAATAAGGCTGGATACAAAAAGAAGCTCGAAGTATGAGTACCACACGAGTTAACTCAAAAAAATCTCATGGACAGAATTTCCATCTGCGAATCGCTGCTGAGTCGCACCGACATCGACTCATTTCTGAAGGGGATGGTGACTGATGAAAAGAAGAAGAGTTATTGTGTTCCACCAGGGTAACGCCAGGCCACATACATCGATAGTGACTCGTAAGAAGCTACACGCAAAGAAAAAAAAACGTTTATTGCCAGTTTGTTTACGAACTTCGTTTGTCGTGCTTGGGATCGTTATTTGCAAACGTTGTCAAAAATTGTCATAATAACAGTTTAGTTGCGAGAAACGCGTCATTTAGTTGCAGGTAATTAAATTCGTTTGTCATATACGCGAATGATTTTTAAATTGCAGCAAATGAAAAGTTGTTGTTCCCAACTGAAAACTTCCTTTTTTTCCCTTCGTTGTATACACACAACGCTTATAATTCAGATTTACTTTATGGACAAACTGTTCTATATAATTGGTAATTTGCTTAATACGCGGACGGAGATAGCAACAGAAGGGCGATGAGTACAATCCATAAGAATTCGGACGACATAGGGCGAAAGACAATTAACCCATCTTTTACCGAGCATTTTTTTTTTTTTTTTTTTTATAGAAAGGTACACTTCTAGTTTAAATAGTGTGCTTTGAATCCAATTCTGTAAAAAAAAAAAAAAAATTATGTCTTACTATTATCCTTTTCTGTGCCTTTTGAAAGTGTTCGATGAAACGAACGCTGGCTCGCAACCTATATTGTAGGCTTCATGCAAATTTGATTTTTGTAAAAAAAACAAATATTTGTTATTTTTATTTATTATTATTTTAAAAAGTTGTAGTTAGAAGTAATTTAAGACAATATTTTTTATAAAGAAGTGTCAGTTGTCCCTTTTACTTATTTTATTATTTAGTATGAAATTGAGCAAAACAATCCGCATGCATGTGCTTATTGCATTTTTCACACATATAAATGGTTGGCTTGCCACACCCCTTCAATTGGCAACGTCTAGGTTTACTTTGACCTTGGCGGACGATGATGTGTTCTCCGGAAATATTTGGCAAGTTCTTTGGTCTTTCGAACTCCTGATCACTTTCAATCTGGACATTAGTTAGCAGTAGGCTTTCTATTACAGATATTTTAAAGTCCTTTTGCCTCAATGGCTTCTCTTTTTTATAGTTTGCGACCATGGAATGTATTTTCCATGCATTCACAACAGCAATATTCAAGGTTTGAACCCATAAGGGCCAATACCACTTCTTGCCCCGAATGTTTACACGATAATTTTGAATGCCGTTATCATGCAAATCTACCCCACCCATCCCTTTGTTGTAACTATCAAGCACTTTGGGCTGTCCATAGTGGACATACTTTCCATCTTCTCCTAAATTTTGCTTGGAACCTTTCTTCCATCGGCGTACGGGATGGAGTGGAAGAATTTGGTCGTAATTAGTCGCAATTGTGACCTCTTTGTTGTCCTGCCAACGGCATAAAGTAATCTGATTTACCCTGTCATGCATGTGATCGTGTTCACCGCGTGGTAAATTTTTACCAGATTTTAAATTGTTTGCTCCTCCAGCTACTCTATTACACCGAACTGTACCAGATGCACAGAATCCTTTCTCTGCCAGCAAACATAGCAAATGGTATGAAGTAAAAAAATTATCGAAGTAAACTTCGTGTTGCATCGGGTTTGTACAACTGCTAAGCAACCGAAGAACCACATCTGCCCCCAAGCCAACTTCCGTATTGTATTGGTCACTCTTTCCACAGTATGGAAAAAAAGAGAACAAGTATCCGGTAGATGAACATAGACACCAGAACTTGTAGCCAAACCGAATGGGTTTGCCCATAATGAACATCTTACAGGAATTTCGACCGAAATATGGCACCATCTGTTCATCTATCGACAAGTATTTTGCCCAAATGTCAAACTGCATGAATTTCCTGTTCATCAATTCAAAGAAAGGACGAAGCTGAAAGAAAAAAAAGACTGGTATTATTTCACAATAAAAGCAAAAATTAATCATATTATGAATGTACCTTTGCCATTTTATCGTTCTTGTCCAAATTATTGTTATCAGCAAAGTGAATATGCTTCTTGATATTGTAGAAAGTAGTTCTTGACATTGCTTGTTTGACCATTGGATTGCCCATTTGCAGTTTTGAAGTCCAATAATCAGCAACTGATGGCAATGTTTGAATCCCAGAAAGGAGCAAAATTCCCAAGAACCGCTTCAAATACACAGAGTTTAAAGTAAATTCACTGTTTTTCTGTCCTGCGTATCTGTTGGTTTCCATTATAATATGATTCAAGACTTCATCATCATAATATTTATGAAACAATTGAGACGGTGAAAAAGTTTTTAATTGCTCGCACAGCTCACGCTGCTTGTAATCCAATGGTGCTGAATTTGGAGCTATGTCATACTTGAATTTCTGTGAAGCTTTTCGGGACCATTTGGGCTTCGCAAAGGCGCTTAGGGGTTTGTAATCTGTTTTCGCTTTCTTCGCTGGCGGCTCGATTGCCTCAGATGCTCCAGCCACAACATCTTCATCCAAAAATTCCGGTAGGCCAGAATCAACGTCAGTACTACGCTCAGTTTCAATTTCGATAGAACCGGCCACTTCGTTTAGAGCACTTGGAAGTTCATTTATTACGATAAGGTCATCATCAATATCCTCTTGGTCGGATTGCACGTCCACATTCGGTGGGATAATATTTACACATTGAATATCCTCATCATCACTCCAATTTGAAAGAATCTCCTCTATCTCTTTCATGGTCACTTTTTCAAAGCGCGGCATTTTCTAACACAACACAACACAACACAATTAGCTTTACTGAAAAACACAATTTTCTGTATGCAACAAACTAATTTTTACCTCTATTTTTTACAAAAACCTCAAAAAAACTTGTTAAAAGCAGAACACGTTTAATTCTTGTCAAAGGAAAAACTAAATTAAAGATATATTGTCAATTGCGCGGGAAAATGTACAGCTGATTGTCACCCAAAAGGTTCGTGAATAAGCTACATAAGTATTTATATATAGGCTGAAAGCCAGTGTTCGATGAAACGAACATTAACTTTGACACTTCCCTATGGAAGTCAGATGTGCTAGATGTTGATTTTTTTGTTTTTATGCACATTGCTTGGCACATCGGACACAAAACCTCATCATTAGTTTTTCTTTTTTTTATAACTATATATTTTAAATAAAATTTACAAAAAACCTCTATCAGGAAGGTTTTTTTCAACCCACCCCCGCAATGCATGAAGGGGGAGGTGCGGGGTGGACATTTTTGTTTTTAATAACGAAAAGATCGAAGTTAATAATGTTGCCAAATATTTTCCCCACATCATTTAAAATAACGGTCTAAAAAATTATTGAAAAAAGGCAACATTACTGTTCGATGAAACGAACAGCGGTAAAAGATGGGTTAATAAAATAAATAATAATAACCGAAATAGCTTGCGGTATTTATAAGATATACATATTTTTAAGTTGACAACTTATGCATCCACCTTATAGTCCGGCCCTGGCACCAAGTGATAAACACCACTTTCTGTCTATGGTAAATGATTTTGCTGGTGAGAACTTCGCCTCAAGGTAAGCATGTGAAAATCGACTCACCTAGTTCTTTGCCAATAGGGACGAGGGTTTTTAAAAGAGAGCCATAATAAAAAATTACCTTCAAAATGGCTACAAGTTGTCAATAAAAACGGTGTATATTTGACCTAAATCGGATCATTAGCTATGATAAATAAAGCCTTCAATTTCATGCAAAAATAATAGATTTATTTTTACTACACCTGATTATAACTTAAGTTATACTTAATATAAACCTTTAACGGCTGATTAAAACTAATGTAATATTATAAGTAATATTATAAGGCGTCCGTGACGTAGTTGGTTAAAGTGCGTGGCCGCTATGTCAACGAACTTTGGAGACCCAGGTTCGAACCCCAGCAGCGATAGAAAATTATTTGAATTAAAATAATTTTTCTGTACGGCCGCCACCTCTCTGCAGACAATGGCAAACCTCAGAGAGTAATCAAAATGCCATGTAAAGCTTCTTGAGAATAAGAACATTCCGTTCATCGCCGTTCGGAGTCGGCGTTAAGCACGTAGGTCCGGTTCTCGGTCAATTGTGTACAAACTTAATAACACGCACTACACAATTGATCCTTAGAAGCTAGGTCAAAGTCCTTTCAAGGGCTGAATGGGCAGCTATTATTATTATTAATAATATTATAAGTATCGTGAAAGACTTTAATATTAAAAAAAAATATTTTTGTTGTTCAACTGTGCCATTACGAGTCGTAAAATATTATTAGACGATGAATAAAATATGTTAATTTATTATATTTTGTATAATTCGCATGTGTTTTAATTGACCATAGGTACTGTTTCAACCGACCCTGGCATGGGGATGGTTGAAACATATTAATTTTTTTTTTTAAAATTTGATTTTACACATAAGATACATAGCAGTAATCTCAAATAACATTGCCCATTAGCAGACTTATATATGAAATTTTATTTAATTTATTTCCAGCATCGCTCGTTTAGCTAATTCCGATGCAATAGACGATAACGCCAAAATGTTTCAACTGTACCCAGTCTACTCTAATGTGTTTTAAATTTGCTCAATTCTAGCAAAATAATGCTTGAATTGAGAAATTTAAGCTTGAGCGTAAACTGATAGCCTGTTTGCTTGATTCAAGCATAGAATGCTTGATTTTTTTTTCTCTCCGTGTAGTTAGCACCTTTATTTATTTGAGCACCATGCAACTACTCATTTTTGGCATACAAAAGTTTTTGTAAAATCTATCCTATCTTAGAAAGCTATAGTATTTATAAGAGACTAAACCCTGCAACATTTATTTTCGGGTCTAATTCGGAGTGTTGCGATTGGCACCTCGTTAATTGGCTTCGCCTTTGCTTTATACAATTCAACCGTTATATTTGTGACTTGTTAGTTTTACCTGCCAATTCGACAGGAGCAGTCTAAGCCACAAATCCTTTCAAGTAACGTAGTGTTGCGCTTATGACTACTCACTTCATTTCAAATGCGATTTCCATCAAAATTTACCGCATATTTGCGGTCTATTAGGATGCAATTAATTTATGTTTCGAATTTTCGTCGTTGTTGAATGCAATGCAATTTCATTTAGTTGCATTAAACAGATGAGGCCACAACCTCTAAGTTGCTTAAAATCTGCTGTTGTGCCGATGATTGTGACGTTATTCGTATGTATGTATATTTCGGTTATTTTAATTAGCCTACTTATTTCATATGAGTTGGTGCGCGTGTGTGTGGGTTCTAAGAAATATGAATTTTTTATTTATTTGAATTCAAAGCATGAAAAAATAACACAATAAATATTAATGAAATTTTCATACTCTTGTGAAACGACAAGAAATCCCGTTAATTGGTAATATGAACGTACTTTATTACATTTGATATTATTACATTACTTTTTTCCTGTGCAAGGATTTTTTGATTATTTTCTTAATGCTCGTTACCAAGGCGCACCTAATTATTTCTATTTTTTAATAGTACCTAGATATAAAAGAACGCAAGGGTACCACGCCACCACAGCAGAATATTTTAATAAATTTGTTATAATTTTATTTTCTTACTTCTTTGTAAATTAATAATGAAATAAGATAAAAAGCAAGGGCTTTACCTCAAAGCATTATAAAAAAAAAAAAAATTACAAAATAAAAAATATACAAAATTTCTCAAGCTTAAATGAAAATAAGTTAATTTAACTGCGACATTGTGCCTGAGCTTTTCAAGCTTTTCATATTCAACAGCTACTTAAAGCAGCGGTTCGTTGAGATTTTATAGATTGAGATGAGATTGAATCTATAGAATGTTATTAGAGAAAATTATATTCATAAAACATGTTAAACTAATAAGGGCATAGGTCAAATAAGGGGATAGGAGAGAGGTTTGTAGGTGGGAGGTGTATAGATGTGTTTTTTTCCAAAAGTATTCCATAATCTCCCTGTTTGAAATTTGAAAGTTTCCTAATTACATTCAAGTCCGCTTAACCCGAATATGCCATCAGATTCTTTAAAAAATTAGTCCTGGACCCAATATTGGCCAACTTTATTAAGAATTTCCTATTTTTTTTTTCGATTTGAATTAGAAACTTTACCTTCACTAACTTCACTTCAACTTTCTCAAATTAAAATGCTGCAGGATTGTTGGCCATTATATGAAGTTGTGAAAAACTAAAAAAAAATTATTGAAATCGAATCATTTTTATGGCATAAAAACGATTTTTTGACGTGACGAAGTTACGTTTTACCGCGCAGGTTCCAAAAAAGTTGAATAATGCATTTTTTCAAAATTCATAGGCGTTGCATTGAATTGTTACTCGCTGAGTATAAGAGCTATGATTAAAAAAATGCTAGAACGGTAAAGGTTAATTCTTTGAATTCATTATAAAAACAAAATTAAAATTCAAAACGTAATCGGGACGCGGTGGGAGCTGTTAAAGCAACGCAACTGAGAATTTGTTACATAGAATTATTACTTGTGGAGTATTCGTGCCAGGTTGAAAAATACGATGCACCAAAAAAGGTCTGTTTTAAACCCTCACAACAAAATTAGACAAACAAATCTTGACTTCTTGGAGAGACACAGAAAGAGCCTCTCAAAGATCGACAATGCAACATTGATTCAACGGCGTTGCATTGAATTTTTACTCGGTGAGAAAAGCTACTCGTAAAGTACTCGGAAGTATAAGCTGCGATAAATGTTAAATAGAGAAAATAATGGATTTATACTTAGCCTTACGGCAAAAATAAAAAAAAATTCTGACGTCACCAGGTCGTGAATATAACAGCTTACTACATATGTAACAGAAACGTAATATGGTTGCATAGAATTATTACTCACTCAGGCCAAGTGTTACGGTAAATTTTGTTTTACGACAGCATTAATGTGTTAATATTCCTAACAACTAAAATACACGTATAAAAAGCTTCTTATCGTCATGATTTCAGGTTGGCAACCTCATAATTCAGTAAACCATGAAAAAACGTTGCATGAAATTTTAACTCTGTGACTACTGGCGTATTAGTAAATTTTAAAGAACGAAAATGAAGGTGAGGTCTTCCGGCACATGATAAAAATAAAAAAAAAAATTGACGGCGGTTCCCTTCAGGGGACATCAACATCAACATCAACATCAACATCAACATCAACATCAACATCAACATCAACATCAACATCAATATCAACATCAACATCAACATCAACATCAATATCAACATCAACATCAACATCAACATTAACATCAACATCAACACCAACATCAACATCCACATCAACATCAACATCAACATTAACATCAACATCAACATCAACATCAACATCAACATCAACATCAACATCAACATCAACATCAACATCAACATCAACATCAACATCAACATCAACATCAACATCAACATCAACATCAACATCAACATCAACATCAAGATCAACATCAACATCAACATCAACATCAACATCAACATCAACATCAACATCAACATCAACATCAACATCAACATCAACATCAACATCAACATTAACATCAACATCAACATCAACATTAACATCAACATCAACATCAACACCAACATCAACATCCACATCAACATCAACATCAACATTACCATCAACATCAACATCAACATCAACATCAACATCAACATCAACATCAACATCAACATCAACATCAACATCAACATCAACATCAACATCAACATCAACATCAACATCAACATCAACATCAACATCAACATCAACATCAACATCAACATCAACATCAACATCAACATCAACATCAACATCAACATCAACATCAACATCAACATCAACATCAACATCAACATCAACATCAACATCAACGTCAACATCAACATCAACATCAACATCAACATCAACATCAACATCAACATCAACATCAACATCAACATCAACATCAACATCAACATCAACATCAACATCAACATCAACATCAACATCAACATCAACATCAACATCAACATCAACATCAACATCAACATCAACATCAACATCAACATCAACATCAACATCAACATCAACATCAACATCAACATCAACATCAACATCAACATCAACATCAACATCAACATCAACATCAACATCAACATCAACATCAACATCAACATCAACATCAAGATCAACATCAACATCAAGATCAACATCAACATCAACATCAACATCAACATCAACATCAACATCAACATCAACATCAACATCAACATCAACATCAACATCGACATCAACATCAACATCAACATCAACATCAACATCAACATCAACATCAACATCAACATCAACATCAACATCAACATCAACATCAACATCAACATCAACATCAACATCAACATCAACATCAACATCAACATCAACATCAACATCAACATCAACATCAAGATCAACATCAACATCAAGATCAACATCAACATCAACATCAACATCAACATCAACATCAACATCAACATCAACATCAACATCAACATCAACATCAACATCAACATCAACATCAACATCAACATCAACATCAACATCAACATCAACATCAACATCAACATCAACATCAACATCAACATCAACATCAACATCAACATCAACATCAACATCAACATCAACATCAACATCAACATCAACATCAACATCAACATCAACATCAACATCAACATCAACTTCAACATCAAGATCAACATCAACATCAACATCAAGATCAACATCAACATCAACATCAACATCAACATCAACATCAACATCAACATCAACATCAACATCAACATCAACATCAACATCAACATCAACATCAACATCAACATCAACATCAACATCAACATCAACATCAACATCAACATCAACATCAACATCAACATCAACATCAACATCAACATCCACATCAGCATCCACATCAACATCCACATCAACATCCACATCAACATCCACATCAACATCAACATCAACATCAACATCAACATCAACATCAACATCAACATCAACATCAACATCAACATCAACATCAACATCAACATCAACATCAACATCAACATCAACATCAACATCAACATCAACATCAACATCAACATCAACATCAACATCAACATCAACATCAACATCAACATCAACATCAACATCAACATCAACATCAACATCAACATCAACATCAACATCAACATCAACATCAATATCAACATCAACATCAACATCAACATCAACATCAACATCAACATCAACATCAACATCAACATCAACATCAACATCAACATCAACATCAACATCAACATCAACATCAACATCAACACCAACATCAATATCAACATCTTATCGTGAATGATTGTGCTGAAAGAGCGAAAAATTTAATAACACGATTCAATATAAATGTTACCAACTCAGAATCCGAAAAACAGGCGGCTTCGGTTATCGAGTAAGAACCATGCTCGACTGCCACCCCAGAGGTCCCGGGTTCGAATTCTGGCCAGACCATGGACCTACGCTATAACCTTTCTAAATTTTCTATCCTCATTTTTTATTAATTGAAATTGAAAAATCATCAATATTTACAAATTGAAGTTGTAGTTGGTGGTAGAGAAGTTTGTGGTTGAGATTGCCGTATGACTTGAATCGACTGAGGTAAAGGCATATCTCTTGCTTCGAATCCAAATTCATATGTTGCTGCGGCTTTTCAACACGCTTAGAACATCCTACACATGTTTTACTTGATTACCCCTTCCCTCCCACGAATCCGTAAAACTATGTTTTCTGCATATTCACAATATTATCTGATGATGACGATGAGCAAATTTGTGTTTTCGAAGTCATTGTAAACATGCAGAAATCAATGGGAAGAAAATTTTATAAAACAAATAAATTTTTTCCCAAAAGTTGATTTAACAAAAAAAAAAAAAAAAAACAGCGTTTTTCTGCCCTAAAAACTATCCGATTTAGATATTTTTATTTTTCCTAAGCTTTATAAAAAGGTCAACAACCCCGCAGTATTTCAATTGATGTTTTTGCTAAGCAAATTGGTTTTTCTCAGCTTTTCAAATTCCAAGACTAATCCCGGGATACCGGGATTCTTAATTTTTAATCCCGAAATTGCTATTGAGTCCCAAAATTGCAAGCCAGATAGTGTACCATAAACTCTCACTTTTTGTTGTCACAGTGGTAATCTAAGAAATACTTTCAGAAAAATTTGATAATAACGAGAAGATTCAAAAATTGCTCTCCAACTTTTTTAATTGCTTATTAATATAGTTTATATCGCACCATTACTAAATAAAGTGTACATTTCCAAATTTACAATTTTTCTGGAGCGGTAAAACATCTTTATTTTCAGGCATTTCAGATAAAATAAGAAAATACTTGGACAGACGATGGAGATGTGTCATGAAAAAAGCTTTTTATTAAAACTTGAATCGGAATATCAACGAAATGACGAATTTACAACAAATATTTAGAGCTTATCTGAGAATATAATGTTGAATTCACAGTTCAAGAAAAATTGACATAACGAGGACACACTTGCCAAGCGTTCCAAGAAATGACAAAGAATTATCAAACGTCGCAAAGTTTTTCAGCCACTCATTTGCTGGAAGCTACTCTATGAACTTGTAATTTATATATAATTTGATATTGCCAATGATTAGAAAGAATTTAATCAAAGTTTCCTCAAAATGGGATGCATTTCCAATTTTCTTTATAAGCTTGTTAGAATTTTTTATTAAAATAGATTCCAATTTCTCTTTCCACTTTGCAGACATCAAAGTGTTCATTTTTCTTGTTGTAACAAGTATCACCTTTTGTGGAAAGTGTGGATATTTGTGCGCATATTTTTAGCAATGACACCTTCTTGGTTACTTGACTGCGATAATTTCCGTAGCAGCTGGCTTGCTTACAGATAGATGGCTTTGTACAGCGTAACCAGTGTTGCTAGGAGAATAAATCTTTTTTTAAATAAAACTCAAGCACAAAATGCCATCAATATTTTATTTATAGTTTTCAAAAATCCTCACACAAAGACCAGAGCAAGCAAACGAAAACACCTACAAGGAAAGGAACTGTACTCACCTTCTCCGCTTCTAAGCCACCAGGTATCTGGGTGCCATCCTTTGAGCAGAAGCAGTAGGGCAACTGACACTGTTCATTGTCGCATCGTTGTGCTTGATCCGCTGGAGCATCCGTTACTGGAGTAGGAGCTGGAACGAGCAAAAAAAAAAGGAAATTAACGGTTTTGAAGGGACAAAAATACGGAAATAAAAATTTAAAAAATTTTAAATTCATTGATTTGGGGGAAAACAAATAAAAATATGCAAGCAATGTCAAGAGTGTCAAAGTAATTGAATAAAATTAAAAGCTTTAAAGGAAGAGGCATGCAACACATACAAAGTATCATACATATCATACATAATGCTTTGTAAAATAATTTTCTTAAATCAACAAGTTGCACCAGGCAACACCAATCCAATACAATTTGACCAAATTCAACCCAATCACAACCAATCCAGCATTAAGTCTTAAATCAAAATGACAAAATATTAGAATTGATTGATTTCGATCAACACAAATACAATGAAGAAGAAGGAAAGTAATGTTTTTGCAATAAAAGTTTTCGTACGTTTTCTTTTGTTTACAGACAAACATCAAAATGTGCTTTTCGTGCTTAAGTAATTTTCAATCAATTGCTGAGTGAACACAGAAATATCTTGAATAATGCATGAGCAGCAAGCAACAAGCAGTGGCGGCAATTTAGGAACTAAAGACGCAACGCATTGAACGCAGCAAGCATACGAAGGAATACCTGAATAACAAATTTTATTGGGTAAGGTTCAGTGATGAAGTTAAATTCTTGGGTTAAACAATGTGTTGATGGGTGTTGATTGATACCTGCAGGTGGCATCTATATAAAGTGAAATCGAGAAGCTTTGGTCGGGGTTCAATAAACAGCAACAGTAACAGTAACAGTAACAGTAACAGTAACAGTAACAGTAACAGTAACAGTAACAGTAACAGTAACAGTAACAGTAACAGTAACAGTAACAGTAACAGTAACAGTAACAGTAACAGTAACAGTAACAGTAACAGTAACAGTAACAGTAACAGTAACAGTAACAGTAACAGTAACAGTAACAGTAACAGTAACAGTAACAGTAACAGTAACAGTAACAGTAACAGTAACAGTAACAGTAACAGTAACAGTAACAGTAACAGTAACAGTAACAGTAACAGTAACAGTAACAGTAACAGTAACAGTAACAGTAACAGTAACAGTAACAGTAACAGTAACAGTAACAGTAACAGTAACAGTAACAGTAACAGTAACAGTAACAGTAACAGTAACAGTAACAGTAACAGTAACAGTAACAGTAACAGTAACAGTAACAGTAACAGTAACAGTAACAGTAACAGTAACAGTAACAGTAACAGTAACAGTAACAGTAACAGTAACAGTAACAGTAACAGTAACAGTAACAGTAACAGTAACAGTAACAGTAACAGTAACAGTAACAGTAACAGTAACAGTAACAGTAACAGTAACAGTAACAGTAACAGTAACAGTAACAGTAACAGTAACAGTAACAGTAACAGTAACAGTAACAGTAACAGTAACAGTAACAGTAACAGTAACAGTAACAGTAACAGTAACAGTAACAGTAACAGTAACAGTAACAGTAACAGTAACAGTAACAGTAACAGTAACAGTAACAGTAACAGTAACAGTAACAGTAACAGTAACAGTAACAGTAACAGTAACAGTAACAGTAACAGTAACAGTAACAGTAACAGTAACAGTAACAGTAACAGTAACAGTAACAGTAACAGTAACAGTAACAGTAACAGTAACAGTAACAGTAACAGTAACAGTAACAGTAACAGTAACAGTAACAGTAACAGTAACAGTAACAGTAACAGTAACAGTAACAGTAACAGTAACAGTAACAGTAACAGTAACAGTAACAGTAACAGTAACAGTAACAGCAACAGTAACAGTAACAGCAACAGTAACAGTAACAGCAACAGTAACAGTAACAGCAACAGTAACAGTAACAGCAACAGTAACAGTAACAGTAACAGTAACAGTAACAGTAACAGTAACAGTAACAGTAACAGTAACAGTAACAGTAACAGTAACAGTAACAGTAACAGTAACAGTAACAGTAACAGTAACAGTAACAGTAACAGTAACAGTAACAGTAACAGTAACAGTAACAGTAACAGTAACAGTAACAGTAACAGTAACAGTAACAGTAACAGTAACAGTAACAGTAACAGTAACAGTAACAGTAACAGTAACAGTAACAGTAACAGTAACAGTAACAGTAACAGTAACAGTAACAGTAACAGTAACAGTAACAGTAACAGTAACAGTAACAGTAACAGTAACAGTAACAGTAACAGTAACAGTAACAGTAACAGTAACAGTAACAGTAACAGTAACAGTAACAGTAACAGTAACAGTAACAGTAACAGTAACAGTAACAGTAACAGTAACAGTAACAGTAACAGTAACAGTAACAGTAACAATAACAATAACAGTAACAGTAACAGTAACAGTAACAGTAACAGTAACAGTAACAGTAACAGTAACAGTAACAGTAACAGTAACAGTAACAGTAACAGTAACAGTAACAGTAACAGTAACAGTAACAGTAACAGTAACAGTAACAGTAACAGTAACAGTAACAGTAACAGTAACAGTAACAGTAACAGTAACAGTAACAGTAACAGTAACAGTAACAGTAGATAAAGCAGTAAAAGCTGCAGTAAGATAACGACATGATGCTGATAATACGCTTATACGGTATGATTTTATTTCTACTCCGAAATTTCTTTTCTATGAATTTTTCGTGTTTTTACTCTCTTTATCGGTCATTTTTATTTTGTTTGAATAGCCATAAAATCAAACAATATCTATTAGCCAGTGCTCTTGATACCACAAACAATATTTTTTTGCTCATTCTACGAGATGGGAGTAAAACAAAAGCCCAGAAATTCATGCAATAAAATACAATCATGCAGGCTCCTTAAGTAAAACCTCATAAATGATAAATTTATCTAAAAATACACAATATTTCTGATTTGTTACACAGCTACAATAAGAATATCACAACAGATGTCTATGTTTAATAAAAAAACAACAAGAAGATATTCTGCAGTATTGGGACATTTTAACTTCATCTCAGCTTAGATATTTTTTAATTACACGTCTTTTGAGGCACACAAACAAAGTCTGGAAAGCCTGAAGTGAAAGAAAAGAATTGTTTTGCTTGAACTACTAGGATACACTTTAAATAAATGTCCAGTGGAACAAGTTGAACTTAGATTAAAATTCATATTTTTATCAAAATTTTTGAGAAATTCAGATGGATGTTCGATGACAGTGAAAAGAGTAGGAGACGGACTACAAACAGTATAAAACTGATTCCTTGTTATTGCATAATTCAAGAATTTCCTTTGGAGTTAACTTTTAATCTTTTTGAATGGGAAATGGGCAATGGGAGGTGTATAGGGATAAATCTCTTTGAACTCAATTATAGGATGCCTTAAAAAATGATGTTTTGAGAACTTCAATTTTAAATTGAGCCCTTTGCTTTTTTAAACCAAATTATTTTATCTCCATCTGCTGCAGATGTTGCCAAGATATTCTACACGAAAGAGTTCGTACAGAGGTTTGTCATTCCTCTTTTTGTAACACTCTTTAAACTAACTACTCCCACATAACTACAAATAGTTGAATAGTTGATATAGGTACCTACATAGATGCATACGTACACTCGCACAACTATAGAAATAAGTTACCGTTGCAACTCAAATTCAAGATCCTCTAAAGCTTAGCTGCCAATAGCAACTTCCGTAAGATTGTTACCAGAGCGTAGTAGTGTGTGAGTGAATGCGTATCTATGTATTGCTACACTCGAGTATCTATGTAAAGTTCACTTTTGTGTTAGTTAAAACCACAAAAAGTTTTTTTTTCGTATTATTTTTTTTCGATTAAATAGCAAAAATTCTATCATTGAACATATTCACTGAATTATGAAATTGAATATTGGAAGCGTTTATGTTGTATCGGGAGTGTTGTTGGTTTACTTGTTGTTGTTGTTGTTTTTCCTACTGTTGCCAACGCATAGGCATCTTAAGTGTTTGAATGTTTATTCAAGAATTTCTTTCTCCTGATGACAGACAGGCGGCAGGCAGCAAGACCAAAATATTGGCAGAGTTAGCGGAAAGAGCAACAACTCGGCTCGAAAGTTTCAGTTACCAATTTTCACTTTATTGGAATTTTCTAATTAAGTTTGTTTTTTTTTTTTTTTTTATACGTTACGTCGAGAGGGCAAGTTGGTATTTCAGGATTGATTAGCATTTTTGATTGAGGTTAGAAAATTTAATCTCATCGCGAAGTTTGTTTGGTTGTGTTTGTGTTTAATTTTATGTTAAAGTGGATTTTACCGAGGTGATGGGGAATTTTTAATCTGCTTTTGGGATTTAAAACATGTGGAGGGGACGTAAATCTATTGTTAAAAAATTATTAAAAGTTTTTGATTTTTAATTATAATGGCATCCTTCGTTGTTTTTTCTACTTCCCCCAAATGTGTCAATATGCAACAGACATACCGCTTCTTCGCCCATTTTCAGACAACTGACAGTTAATGGGATATTGTGGAAATTATATCAAATTTCCAATTTTGAAGAAATTGTTTGAATATGTAAAGGATGTTTTTAATTCGGAGTAGGATTTCTTTTTGAAATGAAACACATAAAAATGAACCAAATGACAAATATTTGAGTTTATTTAACTGTTCGCTACGTGAAATTATTGTTTGTAAATAACGGTTTGTAATAACGTAAATGGAACGTGAAAAAATTCGCTCCCCAAACGTAGCAAATTGATTGCTTCGGTAGCTGTATGGCTAATTGCGCCCTTTTGCTAGAACCAGTGTACTTCGGGATCATGTTAAGCAACGTTTGTACTTTAGAACTCGAACTTATACATAATTAACAGGCATTACTTTCTTAATTCTAGGTTTTTTTTTGTGGGGGGGATATTACATAGAATACTACGTGGGCTATAGTCTGTCTACAAGACATATGAGAAAAAGATATGATACATATTAAATTTAGTTTTAAGGAGAAAGATATATGCCAACAGCCCTATTCTGACAGCTTAACTAAGCTCACCACTTTAACAAAATAGTTAATATTAACCAAGTGTTAAGGTAAAAGGCAAAACACTCGACCATTGTTTGGCTCTTGAAAAAAATTAATATTGAAACTTAAAACAATTGAAAACAATCAATTAAAATTATTTATTTCTAAACATTTTCCATCTTACTTGTAGAAAAATAAACGTAAGCAATCAAAAAATGCAAGAAATAAGCAATAAAAGAACAGCTGATGCTTTATATCTAAGGCATTTAGATTTTCACCATGCGTGGTGAGCTTTAACAGCTTTTTAGAGCTTTCTTGTTAATGATTTGCCAGAATACGAAAATTTACTTTACATAACAAGAACATTAACAAGAGCTTCTTTACAATTCTTTGTTATGTTAACAAGCAGAATATAGCTGTTAATTATAACATATCTAGAGAATATAGAGAGAGTGGAAGTGGGGTTGTAGCTTAGATGGTTATTTCGGAGTTCAGATCCGCTGAGATGAAAGTCGAATTCATTGGTCATGTTATTGGTCAGACGAAGCATCCTAGCAATAGGTTCGCCGCATCCATAGCCGGTGCGATAAGAGTTGAGATGGAAGAGAGGTACCGACCTGAGGTTGTATGGGTTAGTATTAAGTAATATCAATTGAAGCAGTATAGGGCAGCTAATAGTACCACCTAGTACTAGTTGATGATTGAAGAGAACATCGGCAACTACTCTGCCTTTTTTCAATAATTTGCATGTTAACCAAGATCAAACGATCAGAATAAGTAGGTAAATTGAAGCTGTCAGAGCCGGGAAGGCCGCGCAACGCGAATCGATTGAATCTAAGTTGTACAGCTTCAATACGCAGCGGATGAGAAGACATAGAGGGGTGACCAAAACTGTCTAGCATATTCAAGTATGGGCCTCACAAAGGTTGAGTAGAGGGTTTATCTAACGTATGGGTTGGAGAACTTCCTAGACCAATATTTGACAAAATCAAGCTAAAATTAAGTTCTTTATAGCAAATCATATCTAAGTCCCGTAAATAACTTACTGAGCGAACAGGCTCACCAAAAATGTAATAAGTTCGTGATGGAGATTGGAGTCTCTTCCGCGAGTATGTGATTGCTTGGCATTTACTGATATTGAGTTCCAGGAAGTTTTTTTGGCACCAAGTGGTAAAACTGACCAGGTCTTCTTGGTGGTGGCAAGATACAGCATTGTTATGTATGCGTCAATAAATTTTTATGTCTTCAGCATGAAAAACACAACACAACACAACACAACACAACACAACACAACACAACACAACACAACACAACACAACACAGCACAGCACAACACAACACAGCACAACACAACACAACACAACACAACACAACACAACACAACACAACACAACACAACACAACACAACACAACACAACACAACACAACACAACACAACACAACACAACACAACACAGCACAACACAACACAACACAACACAACACAACACAACACAACACAACACAACACAACACAACACAACACAACACAACACAACACAACACAACACAACACAACACAACACAACACAACACAACACAACACAACACAACACAACACAACACAACACAACACAACAC
This sequence comes from Pherbina coryleti, assembly GCA_943735915.1. Classification (NCBI taxonomy): domain Eukaryota; kingdom Metazoa; phylum Arthropoda; class Insecta; order Diptera; family Sciomyzidae; genus Pherbina; species Pherbina coryleti. The sequence continues at coordinate 62,726,533 of OX030951.1, forward strand.
AACACAACACAACACAACACAACACAACACAACACAACACAACACAACACAACACAACACAACACAACACAACACAACACAACACAACACAACACAACACAACACAACACAACACAACACAACACAACACAACACAACACAACACAACACAACACAACACAACACAACACAACACAACACAACACAACACAACACAACACAACACAACACAACACAACACAACACAACACAACACAACACAACACAACACAACACAACACAACACAACACAACACAGCACAACACAACACAACACAACACAACACACCACAACACAACACAACACAACAGAAAGTTTTGAGTATTTGATGACATCATCGACATCGGTTATTGTTAATATGAATAACAGAGGACCAAGATGGCTGCCTTGAGAAAAACTGGAAGTTGTTGTAAATATTCGGATTTTGATATTCGGATAATTATATTGACGTTATTCAATGTAAGATTTTGTCCAAGCAATAAACGGGAGTTGAAAGCCGAAAGCCTTAAGCTTAAGAAGGATGACAGTGTGGGAGATTAGGAGGAAAGGAGTAATCGAAAGGAGTAATCGTCCTTTAAATTTAGTAACTTTTCTTTCGTAACCAAACTTCAAGACGAACAATTTTTTAAAGAAGAGAAGTATTCAGAGTCCAGTTCATCATTAGGACTAGTTAATGACGGACAGAAAAAACTCGTTGAAAAATTTGCGAGATTTTTTAATTATTTCAAGATCGTCTGAAGATTTGTCTGACAATTTAAGCTGGGACGGGTAATTGTTTGATTTCCTCTTGACATTAATGAACTGGTAATACTTTTTTGGATCAGTGATAAGTTTGGTTTGGATATGGACTAGATAGGATTTATAAAAATGTTCACAAAGAAAAGAGAAGTTGTTGTAAGCGTGAAGGTATCTCGTGAGGTCAGCAGAAGACCTAGAAATTAAACAAGTACGCCGAAGCTCTTTATAATAAAGGGTGTTTTTTTTAGAGGTATAGAACTTCGAATTGAAATAAAACACAAGAAAATCGATTTAATGTCCATCAATTTGGCTTTATTGGAAGGATAGTTTTATGCCATTAATGTTTAAATATGATTTCGGGCATGTGGTCGCCGCGGCTGGCTCGAATAAAGCCAATTCTACAGGTCCAATTTTCAACCACTTTTTCGAGCATATGGGACCGTATGTCGGCAATAACGCCACGAATGTTGGCCTCCAAGTCCCCTAACGTTTCTGGTTTGTTGGCGTAGACGAGCGACTTCACATATCCCCAAAGAAAATAATCCAATGGTGTCAAATCACACGATCTTGGTGGCCAATTCACAGGTCCATTCCGCGAAATTATGCGCTCATCGAATGTTTCCTTCAATAAATTGATTGTGACGTGCGCTGTGTGGCATGTAGCGCCGTCTTGTTGGAACCACAACTCATCCACATTCATGCCATCCAATTCGGGAGCAAAATAGTCGGTTATCATGGCTCTATACCGGTCTCCATTAACGGTAACTGACTCTCCACCATTATTTCGGAAGAAGTATGGCCCAATGACTCCACCAGCCCATAGAGCACACCAAACAGTCAGTTTTTGTGGATGTAATGGCGTCTCAAGGATCTCATGTGGATTCTCTTCACTCCAAATGCGGCAATTTTGCTTGTTGACGTAGTCATTCAACCCGTAGTCATTCAACCAAAAATGAGCCTCATCACTGAACAAAATTTTGCGATGAAAATCAGCATCGAGATCAATCTCATTTTCGGCCCATACACCAAAATCACGACGCATTGCATGGTCTCGCGGCTTTAATTCTTGCACAAGCTGGATTTTGTAAAGTCGCAAGCCAAGATCTTTGCGCAAAATCTTCCATAAAGTTGATGGACAAAGCTCCAATTGCTGTGCACGGTGGCGAATCGATTCATTCGGGTCCTCTTCAACATTTTGCTCTACAGCGGCAATTGTTTCTTCGGTGCGCACTGTTCGACGTCTCTGCGGTACATAGAGTAAACGTAGTGCGAAAACGACCCATGGTTAACCGAATTAATTGCTCTGATGGACGATTATGTCGACCATAAAATGGACGGAGCTTGCGGTAAACTTCGCGAACTAAACCATTATTTTCGAAATAAATTTGCACGATTTGCAAGCGTTGTTCTTTTGTCAACCTGTTCATGATGAAATGGCAAACCAAACTGAACATAAATGACATTAGAGTTGCCAGATTTGACCACAAAATGCCAGTTTTATCTCTATTCGAAAAACAAACCCCTAAAAAAAAACACCCTTTACCAGGGCGGCGATTTATATATTTATCTTCATATCTATTTCTACTGCGTAAATAGGTACATAAACTTTGTACCGTCCATAAGAAGGCAAACGTACACCTCGTTTGATCAGCATCAACACCTTTTCAGCCAACTTTTCGCAAAAGTTTATCTAATAAATCGAAATTTTCATTTTAAACAAACATTCTAAGTTTGATAATTGGTAAAAAATTGAAATTTGGTCTAATTATGAAAAAATGAAATTTTCAGTATTCAAAATAATCTCTCCTTTTAGCTCGATACACTTGATCCTTGTTCCAGTGATCTTTCAACATTTCGATATTCCAAGCCCAAATATAGGCGATGAACAGGTACGTATAGTTTAATCTGAAACGTAAATAGCGGAACCAAAATACATCTATCTCATCCCATAGTCAAGAAGCCATCATTGCACTGACATGTCTTCAGGTAACCTCAAAATTGGTGATAGAGTGTCTTGAAACACATAATGCGCTTAGGCTACAAAACCGGGACTGGATTCTATGGGTACCGGGACACAATGGTATGGAAGGAAACAAAATTTTTGACTGGCAAAGAAAGGAGCATCAACTCGTCTTGTTGGTCCTGAAGCATTCTGCGGAATGGGCAAAGGAATTCTCTCTATCTCTCTTTCAATAAGAAATGAGGAAAATACTGGGGACATCTATTAGGGTTAAAGTACTCTAAATTACTCTTAGAGACATACGATGTAAAGAGATTCAAAGAATGTATGATGCTAACAAAGAATAATTATTCTTAGATTATAATCTAAGAAACATCATAGGATTGCTAACAGGTCACTGCAGGTTGAACTTTCACCTAAAAAGACTGGAAATTCTAAGTGACGACATAAAGGTTTTGCATGGAGGATGAAGAATTTACTATGCACATCCTAGGACAGTGTCCCGCATTTGTTCAAGCGCGACAGAAATATCTAGGTTACCACACAATACCAGATAATTCATTAATATCAAGAGATATAGGACATGTACTAGCATTTATATCAGAGATTGAACTAAAAAAGGTTGTTTAGGTCCATGAAGGGGTACAATAGATCTTAAGGTCGCAGTGGAAATCCCAACAATAATTATAATAATAATTAGAAGAACATTTCGATACCTTTTGTATAGTATGGTTTGTCCAACACTTCAAGATATGTATCGGTATCCAATTCAACTTTTTAATTTTTTGTAAATCTTTTCTATTCGTGAACCAATTTTTCAGATTGAGAATAAAATAATAACCGCAGGGAGATGTATCTGGAGAATACGGTAGAGGTGGAGAATACGAGAAACAATTCAAAACGTAACTAAAGGGTAGTTAAATTTTAAGGGCTGATGTTGAATGCGAACCATAGCTAAACGTCAAGTTTTTTTTTGCATTACATTTGATATTTATCAATTTCAGACTAACTCAATTTGAACCATGGAAAGATACACAATCGAGCAACGCGTTAAAGTTATTCAGGCTTATTATGAAAATGGGCTTTCAAATCAAAATGCATATCGAGCACTTCGTGATTTTTTCGGTCAATTTAATCGTCCAAATGTACGTACAATCGGAAAAATCGTGCAAAAATTTGAACAAACCAGGTCTGTAGGAGATGTGAAAACACCAGTGCAAGCTCGTACAGCTTGTACTGCAGAAAATATTGCTGCTGTTTGCGATAGTGTGCACCTCTCACGCTCTTCGTTGATGAACATTATACATAAAGACTTGCATTTACACGCTTACAAGGTGCAATTGACTCAAGAACTAAAGCCTCTTGACCATTTCAAGCGTCGTCAATGGTTGCAGTAATGGCAACAGTGGATGATCAATTTTCGAAGAAACTTCAGGCACATTTTCACCTCAGTGGATTCGTCAATAAGCAGAATTACCGCATTTAGGCGAATGATAATCCAAGAGAGATTGTCGAAAAACCAATGCAACAACAAAGCGTGACTGTTTGGTGCAGTTTATGGGCTGGTAGCATAATCGGGCCGTATTTTTTCCAAAATGAGGCCGGTCAGGCAGTTACTCTGAATGGTGTTCGCTATCGTGAGATGATAACGAACTTTATATGGCCCGAATTGGAAGATATGGATGTGGACGATATGTGGTTTCAACAGGACGGTGCCACTTGCCACACAGCTAACGAAACAATGGCTCTTTTGCGCGACAAATTCAATGGCCGTGTTATCTCACGTGGTGGCGATGTCAATTGGCCGCCAAGATCATGTGATTTGACATCATAGGACTTCTTTCTTTGGCGTTATTTGAAAGAAAAGGTGTACGTCCATAAGCCAGCAACAATTCATGAGCTAAAGGAGGAGATAATTCGGCGCATTAACGGCATATAACCTCACTTATGCCTCAGCGTCATCGAAAATTTGGACCATCGGGTGGAGGTGTGCCGCCGAGGTCGCGGCGACCATTTGGTCGATATTTTATTCCATACATAATCGAACCATACCAATATTATCATAATAAAAAGAAATGATAATAATTTACTAAATAATTTGTGTTTTATTCAAAATCAACATCGGCCCTTAAAATTTAACAACCCTTTAATTCTTTGATTTTATCATTGCTATCAAGGACTTGTGTGATGGCGCATTGTCTTGCAAAAATAACTTTTTCTTCTTTAAATATGGTCGTTTTGCCTCGAAGGCATTGATCAAACGGTCTAATAACGCTGCATAATATTTGCTGGTTATTCGTTTTCCATTTTTAAGAGAGTCGATTAAAATTATGCTCGAGAATCCCAAAAGAACTATCCAAAGCTTTTCAAGGCGATTGTTGAGTATTTGGCCGCTTTTGAGGACCTCTACCTGGCCCTTATCATTATTTTGACTATTATAGAAATGGGGAAAGAAATGCAGAATCTGGAAACCGTAGGGTGGCAGCCGAGCGCGCTATCTACCTAACTGCTGACGCCGCTAAGGGCTTAGTAAATATAAAGGCTTGGACAAGAAATTAACAAAGGATGATAAAAGGGATTTAGTCAAGGATATTAGGAGAAGGATTCAAACCAGTATTCAAACAAGGATTTAGACAAGGATTGAGACAAGACTTTGGATTACACTTAAAACATGAATTTGAAAAATGGGACTAGGATTATTTGGACAAGGGATTTGGACAAGGGATTTGGACAAGGTGAAGGAAAATATTGGAAATCGATTAGAACATTAATTTGGACCAGGATTAGGCAAAGGATTAAATAAGTATAATGGCGAAGACATATTTATGAAGATAATGATGGGAACAAGTTTAAGGATGAGGAAAAGGATACGGATAATAATAGGAGCGATGAGAAAAAACATTGAAATGAATGTTGTGAAATGTGGCGCCCGAGATGTAGTTGGTTAAAGTGCGTGGCCTCTATGTCAACGAACCTGGAGACCAGGGTTCGAATCCCAGCGGCGACAGAAAATTATTTGAATTAAAATGATTTTTCTGTAAGGCCGCCACCTCTTTGCAGACAATGGCAAACCTCAGAGAGTAATCAAAATGCCATGTAAAGCTTCTTGAGAACAAGAACATTCCGTTCATCGCCGTTCGGAGTCGGCGTTAAGCCTGTAGGTCCGGTTCTCGGTCAATTGTGAACAAACTTAATAACACGCAGAACACAATTGATCATAAGAAGCTAGGTCAAAATCCTTTCAAGGGCTGAAATGACCAGTTATTTATTTTTATTTTTTAATGTTGTGAAATTATCGGACATATTTGCCACTGAACAGCTTTCACCCAATGCAGAACCAGCCAAAATTTCAATTTTTCTTTCGAACTCGAAAAAGTAGTGCTTTTATCTTGCTTTCTTACTTCATCCTTTTGATGGTGTTATATCGATACATCTTTGCAGCATCAGACATGACCGCATTTTCCCGACACTCATCTAAAAATTTAAATTTAAAATAGATGCATTCTACGATATCTTTTTCTTAAGCTATTTTCATTTGTTTCTTGGCTTATTTCTTCATTTTATTATGTTTGGTGTTTGCAATATTTGTGTTTTTTTTTTCTGTCTTTTGGCCTAAATCCTTGCTGCAATGATTTGAGTGCTAAGACGGCGCACTGTGAAAAGCTGGACTAAATAATATTTTCTTCCAAATCTAACTCGGGCTGCTAATGTTGAACCAGCTTTGAGCACAATATATCTTGGCCTTAACTGAATTTTATATGTTCGAGTGTGTGTGTATATATCTGTGTGTCTGTATTTCGTTGTGTGTCTGGGTGTTTGGTTGTGCTAGTCTATTTTAAGCCAAGCTGAAAGTTTCCCTACAAAGCTTGGCTGCATTAAATGAATTATGCGACATTTACTCAAAATTGCAGTAGTTTGTGTGCTGAGATTGTGTATGTGTGAATCACTTGTGTGCGTTGCCTACATATTTTCCATATACATATATATATATATATATATCTGTATATATTTAATATATGTTCTTCTTCTCGTCTAATCGAATTTCTAACTCAGTCGGCTGCACGCTTGAAGCCCAATTCAATATTGAGCGCTATAATAAATTACGTTTTGGCCAACAGATGCCGCTTCACATCCTTCATAGCTGCTGCTCCATTAAGATATTGGGCATATCTAGCTGGAGCCTCTCGGATTATGATTTATTGGGTTTTATTAAGTTTATTCTAGTTAAGGTCGAGGCTTCTTGCATCTTGCAACTTGCGCTTAATGCAACGTAATGCATTATATTAGGTATTATCAAGGACGACTGTGTTTTACTTACTTGTTGGCAGTGGTCCACATTTGGCCTCTTCCTTGAAATTGCAATATTTATTCACGTCATCGAAGTAGAGCCCGGAAGGACAGCGATTCTGATAGGGGAAACCATCGACGCACTGTAAGAAGGCAATTTTTTTAAGTGTTTTTTTAAGTGGAGGAAAATATCAGTATATACCTGATAGAAACGCCGGCATGTCGCTGGATCTGCATAGTTTCCATTGGCCGTATTCGAAGGACATTGAAATTCTTCCTTTTCAGCTGGAAAAACAAAAAAAAGTGAGTTAGAAAAATTAAGAAAATCTTTGGATGAATATGGCATTAAAAACAAAACAATGCGCTTTGTTTAAGGCCGATATTTGAAAAGCTTAAAAAATGTATGTATTTATATAAAAGCTATGGATACATATTAGTACCAGAACCACTCACTCCCAAGCAGCTGAACTGAAATTTAAAATATTCAATTACTAATTCCTTTATGTTATTTCCTATTAAGCGCTGGCAAAACTGGGTGTTGCCATCATTTCCGCTGCTGTTGACTTTAGCCCACGCTGCTGCACAAATAGCTTTAAGCTCTGAAGGTTGCAGTAAAATCGTTTTTATTGCATAGAAAATCAATTTTCGTTGCTTTTTTAACCTGCTACCTTTGAGTTTGTTGTTGTTGTTGTTGTTGTTGCTTTTTTTTCTTCTTTGCTCTGCTAAAGTTTTGTTCTGAATATGCACTGGAATTTAATTTTAGTTTGAAAAAGTTGTTATTTTATTTTGAAATATTAAAAAAAAAATCCATTGAAAGCAAAAAAAAAATATAAGAAAAATCCCCGAAAGCATAGAAGCGGATAATAAACGAAAGTTTATATGGGAAATATTGTTGGGATTTTTTTAAATCCCTGCAGGCCATATGACTTTGTGGGAAAACTAAAACTAAAACACTTGTCGTTCTATGCAGGAAAATTGGCCCAAATAGGTAGCAGAAGGATTTTGTTGGTTGCTGCTCTGGAAAATTCTAAGGCATTCTTCTTACGAGTAAATGCAGGTTATGAAGGAAATGGCTGCGGTTATTGTTTAAATATTAAAGTAGTCTAAAAATTTGCATTGAAGCATGAATGTCGCCTATAATTGTAAGATTGAAATTTTAATTTTTAATCAATTAATCGTGTTACTTATAGACATTCAAAAATCTTTATACTGGAGTCTTCGATGGGGCCTTTATAAGGAGGAGAAAGCCTTAAAATATTAATTTTGGTTGCATGCCAAGGCGACTCAGATTTGCTCGAGTTGTATTCGTACGAATCCCGAGAAAAAAAAAACTAATCTGGCGGGAACAATGATGCATTACTGATAATTCCAGAACATGTAAACAATTCGAGTTAACAAATTGGATGACATGGCTGACTATTTATGTATTCTTCATTGGATCTTACTACAAAAAGCCTTGTGTCTCACAGGTTAGACGAATTGTACGCAAGCGGACTGTGAAATGAGTTGGCGAAATAAAGGAAGAGAGAGAGCTTTAGAAACTATGAATATAATAAAAACAAACTCCCCATTCCAGGCCTTGAAAGGACTTTGACCGAATTTCTTATGATCAAATCGTGTTGTGCGTGTTATTAAATGTTTGAACACAATTGATTGAGAATTGGACCTACTAGTTGTATGCCAACTCCGAACGGCTATAATGTGCAAGTTCTCGAGAAGTTTTACATGGTATTATTTACTCTCTGAAGTTTGCCATTGTCTGCAGAGAGGTAACGGCCGAAGAGAATAAATAATCCAATTGGAAAAACTTTCTGTGTTAAAACGAAATTGAACCTGAGTTCTCTGGCGTATGGGTCACGCACTCTACCCACTGCGACGCGGCCGCCACTGTTTTTGATTATTATCTGTTCCCAAACTTAAAAAGCTGGCAACAGGGAAAGAGATTTGCGACGAATGAAACAGATCGAATTGGAAACTGAAGCGTATTTCGGAGATTTTGAAATATCTTACTATTCAAAGGGCATCGCAATGTTAGAAAATCGTTGGAGTGTATCGAGCTAAAAGAGAACTATGTATGTGGAAGAATAAACAATAATTTTGACAAAAATCACGCCCTAGTAAAGGGTTTTCCATTAAGGACTTGACAACTTTTTTTTAAATAAAACACAAACCATTTGAGATACTTCAGAAACTTTATCATCGACTTGAAGTACAATCAAAACATTTATGAAAGAAACTCGATTTCGTTCATATGGCCACCGCGGGCACGTATGCAGTGGACGATTCGTTGGACCCAATTTTCGATGATCGGCCACACATTTCGGCCGAAACGGCCGCTATTTCGCGTTCAATGTTGGCTCTGAGCTCTTACAACGTTGTCGGCTTGTTGCCATAGACCAATGACTTGACGTAACCCCAAAGAAAATAGTCTAGAGGCGTTAAATCGCACGAACGAGGCAACCAGTCGACTGGCCCATTTCTTGAGATAACACGCTCATTAAACTAACTCTTCAATAAATCGATTGTAACATGTGCTGTGTGGCTTGTGGCACCTTCCTGTTAGAATCAAATGTCGTCCAAGTCCATATCTTCCAATTGGGGCAAAAAATAATGTGTAATCATGGCGCGATAACGATGGCCATTCAGAGTAACGTTACGATCGTTATCGTCGATGAAAAAATATGGTCCAATGACGCCGCTGGCATGCAAACCGCATCAAATAGTTATTTTTTGTGGATGAAGTGGTGATTCATGAAGCACATGTGAATTTTCACCCGACCAATAACACATATTTTGCTTATTGACGAGCCCATTGAGCCAAAAATGAGCTTCCTCACTGAAGATGATTTTGCAATGAAATTCATCATCTTGGCGCATCTTTTCGAGAGCCCAATCGGAGAACGTACGTCGCTTCAAATGGTCTATCGGCTTCAATTCTTAAGTCAGTTTGATCTTGTATGGGTGTAAACCAAGATCCTTACGCAAAATTCGCCATAAAGTGGTCTGGGCGATGCACAATTCTTGAGAACGCCGTGGAATTGACTGTTTTGTATCGTTTGCAACGGACGCCTGAACGGCAGCGATATTTTCGACACTTCGACCAACCCATTGTCTCACTGGCACGGCAAGATCACACAACGAATATGTAGACTCAAATTTTTTCACTAAACTTGTTATTGTCTGTTTACTAGGGCGAGAATTACGACCGAAAAATGCAGTTAACGCTCTTAAACTTGGGATCACCAATTCCGAATTTCGGTAGTAAATTTTTATAATTTGCAGACATTGTTCGTTCGTGTTCTTTACCATGATGAAAAAGTTGAATTTACTGAATAAATTGACAGTGACAGTTGAATGATTAGTGAAAGGGGTTCAGAAATTTAATTTAAAGTTGTCCACTCCCTATTGGAAAACCCTGTATATCAAATGATTTTTTCAAAATTTCCTAATATGTCCTATGATTACTAAAGAAGCCCTACAAGAATCGAAGTCTCATGTCTTATATTCTTATCGCTTCTTCGGCTATTTGAGATAATAACGGTCAACTTGAAGTGTAGATACACCCTTGTATATTCTTAACTAGCATACATATGGTTTTATATGAGCATTAAGGCGTCAGGAAGATATGTTCCCGTTGGATACAGTATAATTCTCAAAAAAAGGCTTGTGTCGATTATTGCAAGAAAATGCTGTAAATATAGTGAGGGTGGTTCGAAATACTTCTCAGAATCACCACAGGTGACGTACCCTGGATCTACGTTTATGAGCTCGAAACAAAGCAGCAATTATGTTTGGTTCTTTCAAAGTGAGCAAAACTCGAAAAAAGTTGTCCGCGGACGAAGCATATCTAAGCACATGTTTGCCAGTTTTTTTTAGAAAATCCGGTCATGTCGCAATTGTTCAACTTAAGCAGCGAAGAAATGTTAATACTGAATGGTACATAACCATTTGTTTGCTAGAAGTCTTCGGAAAACCAACTACCGAAGGAATATTATCATCGTTCATGAGAATGCGAGTTCCCACACATCGAGAATGTACTCTGAGTATTGATAGGCCATATTATGTTATGAGTTTTACTTTTAGTAGGATAATGGTTAATATATGGCTATGGTTTAAAATTTATTACTATATTTAATGGTGGCCCCACGGACATTTACTGCGGGTTATAAACATAAATAAGTAGACAAGCTGAAATCTCCTTGGTACAGTGTCATTTTGTTTAATTTTAATATTGATTTTTTTAATACAAGTTTGGTCACATATTTTGAAAATTTAAATAAATGCGCTTTTCTAATTTCTTAAACTATTACTTGCTGAGCAATTTCTTTGATTCGACAAGTTAAATTAATTTAATACAACTTTATTGTGAAACTTTTGTATGAAACAGCAAAAATCTATATATATAAAAATAAGTTGCATTGTGTATGAAATTGATGTTCTCTATAATGTGTGAACCGATTTTGTTTCTGGAAATTTCCCATGAAAGGTGACGTCAATACGAAGGTTTTTTTTGTATAAATGGTCTTTGTATGTGTATTGGTTCATGAATTATAGGCATTTTAGTGAACTTATCAACAATACAGGTGTGAAAAAATACAGATGCGTACATATGGTGTATATGGGGAAATATTTGCAAGGGTAATTGGAAATAAATGGAATATTGGAATAATTTGGCAAGTCTCACTTTAGTTTGCATCTGCGCGAAAAATATAGGCATAGTAAAAATTTTCCATACCCCCTTTACCGCCTACAAATCAATAAAAATGCTATATTTAAGACGGGTTTGGCCATATTAGACTAAAATTTTGTAAACAAGTTTGTATGGTTATTGTCGGTAACTATACTAAAACTGGACGTGGTCTAACTATATAGACAAGGGGGGGATTTGGCCACACAGGCCAAATTTATGCTATCGAATTGCTTTGGAACTAAATATCGTATGTAACTAAGCAATAGACTCCTAAACTACTCATCCGATTAGCATGCAAATTTGTGAATAGAAGTTTTTTGGTACGGTGCGTGTTTATGGGCTATCATTTTTTATCCACCTTGAACACCAGAGGGCGCTATAGTACATATTTTTTACAAAACTGCCTAAAACTCACAAACCGTTTATGCGATTAGAATGAAAAGTGGTATACAGTGGTTTTCATGTACGTTGAGTGTTTTGCTGCTATCTTTTTTGACCTATCTTGAACAAAAGAGGGCGCTGTAATACAAATTTTTTGCAAAACCACCTAACACTCCCAAACGGCTCATGCGATTAGAATAAAAATTGGTATATAGTAGTTCTCAGATACAATGAGTTTTTTGGCGGTATCTTCTTTGAACCACTTGGACACTAGATGGTGCTGTAGTACAAATTTTTTACAAAATAAAATATTTTTTAAATTTAGTAAAATTAAAAAAATTCCGTTATTTTCACATCAAAAACATGAAAATATCTCGAGAACTATGAAAAATTTTACCACAACGATATATTTAATGCAACATCGTGCTCAAAAATGAGAAAAACACAATCAGAAATTTAATTTTGTGACTTTCGATTCAAATATATCCGCTGCTTTTTTATACACTTTGTTAAATTTTTTTTGTCTTAAAGCTTCATCAAAATACTATGAAAACCTTATTGCAAAAATACCGTTAGTGGAGTATATATATATTTTAAATATTTTTTTCAAAGAAGGTCTGAAATTGTGGAGTTTTCCTCAAAAAAAGGCTTAAAATTTGTTTTTGTTGTAAAAATAATTTAAATTCAAATTCGCAAATTCCCAACTCTAAATAAAAACTATAACATTTATAAACAAAAGTTATTTCATTTTTACGCAAAAATTAAAAACCATTTTTGTGATTCAAAAAGCAAGGCCTACGTCTTGATTTTTTCAAACAAAATTTTTTTTCCAATATTGTGTTTTTATGTTTTTGAAAAAATAAGCAATCTAAAAAATTAATTTTTAAAAAAAAATTATCTTAGTATCTCTTGCCAATCAAAAGTTATAGCCAATAATCTTTATCCAAAATATATATACAAAAAGCAAAACGCTGTCTGTGTGATGACTGGAAACTTCAAAATTACTGAGCCGATAGAGCTGGAATTTTGGCAGCACATATTTTTTTAGTACGAGATGGTATAAATTTCTGCCACACCAACTTTTATCGGCCACAAATCAATAAAAATGCTATATTTCCTACGGTTTTCGTCGATTTGGCTACATTTTTATAATTTAGTTTGTAAGCTCACTGTCGGCAACTGTACTAACAGACCTATTCTTGCTGTCAATTTACAAGAAATAATTTTTCAAAATTTTGTAAACCTGACTTGTAAAACCTATTCAGGCAAACACTTTACAAATGCAAAGCTTTATTTATTCACCACAAAAAGGTAAAAAGCATATTGCCAGCAAACAGCTGTTTAGTGTTGCACTGTCGTCAAAAAAATGTCCCCAATATATTAATATAAATTTTTATATTCAAAATTTTTAAAGAAAATATCCATTCTGACTGAATTATGTTTATAGCATTTTGAATTTATCACCAATGATTCGTCTCAAATATGAAAATTATAAATTGTAACCAATAAAATTGTAACATAACCGCATTTTGTACCAAAATTATCCCCCACTATAAAAATTTTTCAACTTTACTTAACGTTGCAACACTTTGTTTTGTTTATTAATTGAATTATTATTTTTGCCTTGAAATATGGACCAAACACAAAAGAAGTAAGTTTTATAGTTATTTTAGATGTATAAGTGGTTAATATAACTATGAATTATTTTTTAGACGAGCAAAATACGAGCGGACATCGCAGCAGCAGTTGGACTTTTACGTTTGGTTCTGCCAAACTCATCCTGTGCTGCAAGCCGGAAAAAACTGCCCACAGTCGCCGCATGCAGTACAAGATCTTTGGCAGGAGTGTGCGGATAACCTTAACGGCATGAGAGGTCCAACTCGGACAGCGGCCAAGTGGAAAGAAGTAAGTTTGGGAACAAATTTTGCATAAACATATACAATTTTTTAATTTTTATATAGACGCTTGGAGTTTGGAAGAGTCAACTGCGGTCCAGAGCTCGGAAGAGAAAATTTGAGCTTCGGATGACTGGTGGAGGACCGAATAGTGCAGCAGTGCTTAATGAATTTGAGCAGCTGGCACTGCAAACGTTCGGAACAGCAGCTGTAGATGGCATTGCAGATGTTGGTGTATTGGGACTGCGGACAATTGCAAGCGATGTAGATGTTTTGGAGCCGGTTATTATTTTTGGCATAATTGTAGTTATTTTTGTAAAATTTTAGTTTAAATATTTTATTAAAAACAGGAATCTCCTAGTCGGCCAGCACTGCGAGAGTTAAATGTAGATGTTCTACCGCAAAGCTCATCACAATGTCCGTCGGAACCAATCGCATCGCGCTGTCCTCGTCAGCAGATCTCACCTCGCCAGAAGAAAACTACGCTCGAGGAAATGTATGTAGAAGCTAAGCGCGATATAGAACGACGTGAAGAGCGTGATGAGAAAATTATGCAGCTTATAAAGCAGAACATTGAAGCCACAAACAAATTGACTGAGGCGATTAATTTATTAAATGATAAATTCGGTTAAAAGTGTAACAAAAAATGTTTGTATTTATTAATGCCTATATATTTGTAAGTTGATATGCACATAAATTTATTAATGTACATATATTTTTTGTAGTACATGAGTAACGTGAATTTAAATGCATGAATATTGATTTATCTTAGATATGTAGAACCAGAAATAGAGATGAACTGATAGCAATGAGATAAGATAGATAGCAATGAGATAAGATAGATAGCAATGAGATAAGATAGATAGCAATGAGATAAGATAGATAGATAGATAGTTAGATAGATAGATAGATAGATAGATAGTTAGTTAGATAGATAGATAGATAGATAGATAGATAGATTGATAGATAGATAGATAGATATATAGATAGATAGATAGATAGATAGATAGATATATAGATAGATAGATAGATTGATAGATAGATAGATAGATAGATAGATAGATAGATAGATAGATAGATAGATAGATAGATAGATAGATAGATAGATAGATAGATAGATAGATAGATAGATAGATAGATAGATAGATAGATAGATAGATAGATAGATAGATAGATAGATAGATAGATAGATATATAGATAGATAGATAGATAGATTGATAGATAGATAAATCTTAGATTGGATGGATCTATAAATATATAGAGACGAAATATATATATATATATATATATAGAGAAGATAGAGATATAGAGAATAAAAGATGTTGCAATAATTTAAGTTTGTTGTAGGGCTGAAAAAATTGTTGAGATCATTGTTGAGAATTGAGATCAGTTATTAATATATATGAATAGAAATATTAAAGAGTAGAAATATATCTACTACGAATTCTTTCGCCTTCCCTTAAGTATTGAGTGCTAGTGATAGCGCTGCCATCGGCAGGTTCAAATAGAGGATCCTCTACGTAGTCACTATCTGTTTGGATACCGCTGGTCAACATAATATTATGTAAAATTACACAAGCATAAATAATATTTGCTGCTCGTTCATGGCTGTAGTACAGAACACGTTGCTTCGATAAGCACCTGAACCGTGACTTTAGAACCCCAAAAGCCCTTTCAATGGTGTTACGGCTTTTGGCGTGGAGCTTGTTAAACTTGAGCTCCTTTGCTCCTTGTGGCTCTGCAAGTGGCGTTAGAAGCCACGGCTCCAGTGGGTAACCCTGATCTCCCAATAGCCATGAATCATATTGCGCGTTGTAAGTTCTCATGAGTTGAGTTCTTATGAGCGAAGTCGTCCATATGCCTGAATCGTGACATGCTCCAGGAAATTTGGCATTCACTGAAGTGAATAAAAGTTGATGGTCACATGTTTAGCATAAGGGTATATTACAGTAAAGGATTGAAAAATTAAAAAATAAAAGACTTACTGCTTCAACATTTATGCTGTAGTAACCCTTCCTGTTCATGTACATATTGAGGGGTCTGCTGGAGTCATTCACAGATGGCGATACGATTGCTACATGCGTACAATCAATTGCACCAATTGTTCCCTTTATACCAAAGCTCCGGTGAAATCTAAAATAAATAACTGTTGGTCATAAGCTATACAATGAATTAAAGTTGTATTACCCTGTTTTGATTGCAGATATCTCTTCTGCAGTTTGTGGAAATTTAACAACGCCACCTTTTACTTCAATTATTAATGTTGCCACTTCATGCAAAGTTCGTGACACTAAAGGCTGGCTCATTGGCAGGACCCAGTTGTTACCGACGCATTGTTGATAGGAAGCGTGGCCGAAAAAGTTTAATGCGGTAAGAATTCTAATTTGAAGTGGCAGAGTTGTGTTCTGCTTATCGTGCGGCTGCAAGTCTTCAATAAGCTTGCGGCATAGCGACCTCGTCAACCTGAAGTTTTTTAAGAAAACTTCTTCACTGGAAGAAAACGGATCGCTGTAGTCCCGAAGTTGCTTTAACTTCCGTCGCCATTCCAGTCTTTTTTCCTGTTCAGCCATTTCTGCTAATAACACCAACAAAAAATTTTCCATTCTGCGGCCTAAATTTTCACTTATAACTTTTTTTCTGCTGAAAATGAACTGTCAGCTGCTCTTTTGGCATTGACAGCATTGTAAAGAAAAGAGCTTTTGAATGTCTATTAGAATACGAAATATTTACAATTGTAAATATATTTACAACTGTCAATGTGGTGAGCCTTGTAAACTCACCAGAATAGGTCTGTAAAACTGGGTAATGTCCATCTACTAGACAACTGGGATGGGCATTATATATGGGGGTGTGGCTCCGCCCATACAATTAAAATTTGTATTATCGAATAGCTTTGAAAGTAATAGTACCAGTACTTACATACAAACTCAAAATGGAGTTACTATTTGGTGATCTCCTGCTTCTGGGAAACTGTAACGGTTAGTTTAAGAAAAGTTTTGAATACACCTATTATGTTCCCATATAGTTGCAAGGTGCAGCAACGCGCGCCGGGAAAAGGCTAGTTTTTTTAATATAAGCTTGGTCACATATTTTGAAAATCCTAAACTATTACTTGCAGAGTAATTTCTTTAATTCGGCAGGTTAAATAAATTTCATACAACTTTAATGTGAAACTTTTGTATGAAGCAGTAAAAATTTCATGTATTTCCATGTTATTTTTCTAGTTTTTTGAAGACAAGCTTTTTACGCCTCGTTCTGCGATTTGCTGGAGTGAAATCTGAAAAAACGACACATTTTTCCGACACCGTTTTTCTTAGAATTGATATTGTTTTTTGCTTGCGTCTATTGCAACAAGAAAATGTTAAATTAAAAATAATTTCTCGTCCGCTGCAGGAATTGAACTCAGTCCTCTTCACTTGTAGTTTAACGCTTTAACCATCGAACCAAAACTCTTCGTTGGTAAATATCGCTGATTCAATATTAAGAATTAACTAAAGCTATGTTGCAGTAGATCAGAATAATCTCCTTATAGAAATCCTACAATAACCATTAGCCAATACACAATAACTACTATAGGTTGTGTATTGGCTATACAAACAAGAGTACTAAAATACAAACATGTTACTTCTACTTACTACTAGATGTCGCTATGCTACAAACAAATATAATGATTTTTGTATATTTATTCCCTACAACTGAACAGGAGGGCCGGAGAGGGTTTATATGTATGATCAACCCCTATTATTTTTGCAGAAGGAACATTTTTCCCTTGAGGACCTATCCCTTCCGACCACTCCTTACGGGTGCTCCCATACAAAAACGCAAAACTTTGTTATTTTAAAGTTTTAAATTAAAAAATTATTTTAATCGAAAAAAGCCATTTATTTATCAAATCTATGAAATTGCGAAAGTGTTTTATTTTTTTTTTTGTTTTTACAGTCTGTAAGGAACAAAAACAAAGACCTTACGAAAAAACATTTAAATAAATTTCTATTTTTTTTGTTTTTTTTTTGTTTTTGGTTATTGACTTGATTTGAATATTTATTTAATTGCTCAAAAATGTTAATAATTTTTGCTAATGGAATTTATTTTATTGCCAAATAGCAAATAATATGTTTCGACATTATTTAATTGTTTACTCAGCTGTAAAAATTATAAAAAATGTTACCACTTAATTAGAAAAAATATCTAAGCTTTATTGTATGTACATTTCAATTAATGTTTAAGACAGGAGTGGACTCAGTCGAAACGAAAATTATATTTAAAAGTTAATCAAGAGTATGCCGCAAAGTTTTCATTCTACTAAAAAAATTTTTGTGGGGCGAGTATTTTATGAAACCTCGGACAATTATAGAAGCTGAAAATAAAAAAAAATTTCTTTTAGTTATGGAATATTCACTGCAGAAGCCTGTGGTGCTGGTCAACTACTGGCGAACATATTCATACGCTACTGTTCAACATCCATTCATGCATAAATAATTTGTCTGTTTTCTATGTCATGTTTATTGTATCTCATTGTATTTTATAATTATTATAATTTGATTAGCAAAACAGTTGAAACTTTATTATGTAAATACTATTTAAATATTTAATTGTAGTTTTCTATAAATCGTTTCAATATCACGAACAGTGTTCTTTCACAAATGGCTTAAAGAAAATTGTCATCGAGAGCTCAGAGAACTCGAAGATTTCACGTTGCTTATGTAAGCATAAATTAAAATTGAAGTAAGAAAATTGATTGATTGAAGTTTTTCATAAGAAAATAGCGTTCAATCGCTGGATAACATATTTTTATCTTAATACTGAATAATATTGAATAGATTGGATTGATTTTTAACTGAAATAAAAAAATCAACCATTAAAAATTTTTAAATACAGCTATGATGCTAATATTATTGTATTATTATTGCTTTTAATCCTTTGACGACCATTTGGACACCGGAAAAACAATGCAATCCATTTTTTTTTCACAAGGTGTCATTCAAAAGGGAATGAATGTGGCTTTCAGAAAGTACTTAATTTTCAAGGGTATATTCATTCTTTTGCCTACTAGACCACCCAAAGTCGAAAAATCTTTACTTTTTCTCCCCCTTCTTCGTGCTGCAATATTTTGAGAGTGGGAGAAGCTACAGGTACAAAAATTTTGTAAAAGTTGCGGGCAACTTTCCACTTTCTAACACAAAATAAAAAAAAAAACTAGTAAGAAATTATCTTCGACTGGGCCGAAGTTAAAATACCCCCGAGTTCGAACCGAAGTATATTCAAAGTCTTAAGCAGTCAAAAAAATGTTTATTTGTAAAAACATTTTCGTCATAATTTAAAGAGAAAATATTCGCTAATGAAGTCACTTTGTATGGGAGGTGGGTGTCGTTTTCACTTGAATTTCATATACATAGTACATGTTAATTATAAAAGTGCATACGCAAAATTTCAAGTCCGTATATTAATTTTTGTGGAATTCTAAGAGATTTTACCGTTTTGATAAAGTCACTTTGTATGGGAGGTAGGCGTGGTTTTCAACCGATTTGGCTCATTTTCCAACTTGACCTTTATTTTTTAGATAAAAGCTTAAATATCGAATTTCGTGATGATAGCTTGAAAATTACGGCTGTAATCGTGATCACAGACGGAAAGACGGACAGACGGACATGGCTAAATCGACTCGGGTGGTGATACTGAAAACCACACCTACTTCCCATACAAAGTGACTTTATCAAAACGGAAAAATCACTTAGGATTCCACAAAAATTAATATATTGACTTGAAACTTTGCGTATGATCTCTGATATTTAATATACACTCTACGTATGAAATTAAACCGAATTGGATGAAAACTACGCCTACCTCCCATACAAAGTGACTTTATAAAAAAAGCAAAAGCAAAAGTTTTCTGTTAAAACTACGATGAAAATGTTTTTACAAATAAACATGTTATTGACTGCTTAAGACTTTGAATATACATACTTTGGTTTGGAGGTGGGGGTATTTTAACTTCGACCCGGTCGAAGATCATTTCTTACTAGTTTTATGAATTCATTGAAATTTGTGAATATTTTGATCCAATAGTCGTAGAAAGGTTTGCTTCGCTGGCAGTGTTTGAAGAGGTCTGTCCAATTTTGAATGACTCATTCCAATATATGCGGCATTAGCGTCTCGAATATTGGCCTCGAGCTCGTCCAAAGTCTCTGGCTTGTTAGCGAAGACTAAGGACTAGACGTAGCCCCAGAGAAAATAATCGAGCGGAATCAAGTCGCATGATTGCTGCGGCCAATTGATGAACGTTCGCCGTAAGATAATTCAGACAACAATTTTTAGTTGACCACTTCGAACGTTGCGTATCTTGCATGACATGTACTGCTTTCTTGTTGGTACCACAACTCGGATGTATCGATGTTGTCGAGCTCTGGCCACAGAAACTCGGTTAAAACCGCTCTATACCGAAGACCATTGATGGCAACGGTGTCTCTTTCCTCATTTAGAAAGAAATAAACCGCACAAAACAGTCCATCTTCTTGGATGCATTGATGCATGGACGAACACTTGTGGATTGTGGTCCCTTCAATTACGGCAATTTTGTTTATTGGTATAAAAAGATAAAACAATCTGGCCATTTCAGCCCTTGAAAGGAATTTGACCAAGCTTGTTATGCATTTTACGATGCATTTTGGAAAAAATTTTTTTTTCGACTTATTTCCAATATTTCGAATCTTTGGACCTGCGAGGTCAAGAAAATAGAATCGTAAATATATTGGAAAAATCATTTTAATCTTAACTTTAATCCATGATGAAATTCTTTCATTTTCGTTTCATTCAATTTACCATTACGTCAGTATATACAGTGTTAAAATTTCATGCAACGTTTTTTCATTGTTGCAGCATTTTTACTGCATAATATCGTTGTCACCTTGAAATCATAACGTTAAGAATTTTTTTTATATTTTAGTTGTGAGGCGTATAACACATATTTGCTGTCTTAAAACAAAATTTACCGTAGCACGTTTCCTCAGTGAGTAATAATTCCATGCAACGATATTACATTTCTGATACATAAGCTGCTATCTTTACGACCAAACGGACAGACGGACAGACAGAAGGAGATGGCTAAATCGACTCGGGTGGTGATGCTGATCAAGAATATATACTTTTCTTTACCTGACACGCCTCCTTATGGGCGTTACCCCTTTTACGTTTTTTAAACGTGGGGGTATAACAAGAGCGAATATTTTCTGTTAAAATTATAACGAAAATGTTTTTACAAAAAAACTTTTTTTGATTGCTTAAAACCTTGAATATACTTTGGCTTGGCCTTGGGAGTATTTTAACTTCGGCCCAATCGAAGGTCATTCCTTACTAGTTAATCCTAGCACTAATATTCAGCAAGTAATAATTTCATGTAACAAATTTCACAGTTGCGTTGCCGAAGCAGTTCCCCACGTCCCAACGACGTTTTGATTTTTTTTAATGAAGTCAAGGAATAAACCTTAACGGTCGTACCATTATTTTAATCATAGCACCTATACTCAGCGAGTAAGAATTCAATGCAACGCCGATGAATTTTTAAAAAATGCCTTTTTCAACATTTTTGGAAACCTGTCCGGTATGACGTAACTTCGTCACGACAAAAAGCAAAATCAGGGAGAAGGTACCCTAAGCATGGAAATATCCCACAATTACGTATTTTACGTCTTAACAATTTACAAATAATGCGAATCGAAAGACGATAAACAGAAGCGAGAACTAGCGTCGAAACAAAAATTACAACAGGTTTTTGTTTCAGTAATTTTCAATAGCTTTAAGATATTTTTCAACAAAAATTGTTGTACAAAAAAATTTCAAAGGAAGTGTAAATAATCCTACTGAAAAATGTATGATTAACATGACTAAAATCTGTATAAATAAGGATGCGAACAAAAATAAAAAAAAAACCATGACCGGTAAATATTTTTTGAGTGTCATAAGAGTTTGGTTTAATTTTAATCTTCCGCCAGGCCCCCGGTCGGATTGAACATAAAACTAAATTAATAAATCTGTGGATATCACGATAGCAAAAAAAAAAAAAAAAAAATAAAAATTTTAATAAATATGTTCAAGTGAGAAAAAGAAATGCAAGTCAACCAAACAAAAAAACAAAAACAGAGTTTGTAAAAAAACCACTAGCACCTGTATTAAAAACGTGTTGTTACATTTTTACATGGAACTCTTTATTTGGGTTTTATGTGAAAATGGAGAAAAAAAAATGTTTAATGAATTATAACGATATGAACAAAAATATGCATGTATTTTTATAATAAACAATGCTTTAAGTTCGGTAGAAAGCTAGCAAAAAGTTACGAGTATTCAATATGTTCTCAATGTTGTACTTAAGGGCATATGTCACTTTAGATTCTTGAAAAATACGATATTTTTGCTGAATTTATTGGAGAGCAATAAAAAAGCATTTAAAATTTTATGTTTTAGAAAGATAAGCCTGAGCAATTAAAAAGAAACAAATCTGATGATATTTCGTATAAATCTTACTTTAAAATTTTTTGTAGGCTCGTGTGTGATAAGGAAAATGCATTGAAGATAACAGAAGTTATGACTCTATGCATACCAAAAATACTTATATACTTATTATGCCTTGCCTATCGAACATCGCTGATTTATTTTTTTTAAATACTTTAAATTACTAGTAAAAGCGGGAATTTTGTAAAAAGGAATTTTATGAAGTAGAATTTAGTACCTAATGTTTGGATTTAAAGCAGTCATTTTGGAAGGGGTACATTTTTAAAGGTAAATTCCAACGCGGGGAGTTTTGGAAACGGGAATTTCGACCCGTTCACCGGTTTAATATAGGGTATATCAATAAGATGTCTAAGAATGAAAAGTTGTATTTAAAGAGGGGACCACCCTTGACGGTTTTCTAACGTTTACATTTATCATTTATAAACGCTGGAAGAAATTTATGATAATATGCTTGCTACACACTGAAAAAAACAACGAACAGAATTTGTTGAATTTTATTACGAAACTTCGTGGGAAAATCGAGCAAATTTTCCTCTTAATCATGTGAATTCTGAGGCGGGTGCGTGCAACATAATTCAAACATTCTTAAAGACTGGCTCAGTGTTAGATGTGTAGATGCGAAACGACTTTACCTCGAACGACCAAGCCCTTCAGTTCTTCACCGTGCTTAGCAACTCAGTCTGCACTCGATCCACACTGCAGGAAATAATGACAAAGATGTAGCTCTGCATGCGTACAAGGTCCAAATGACTCATGAATTGCAGCCGAAGAAAACAGTAAGCAGACGTTGTGAAAAGAATGAGAACTAGTAAGAAATGATCTTCGACTGGGCCGAAGTTAAAATAACCTCACGGCCGAACCAAAGCATATTCAAAGTCTTAAGCAATCAATAAAATGTTTATCTGTAAAAACGTTTTCGTTTTATTTTTAACAGAAAATATTCGCTTTTGTTTTTTGATAAAATGGCTTTGTATGGTTTTGATAAAATGGCTTTTTGTATGAGGAGGGCGTGGTTTTCACCCAATTTGGTTGAATTCCATACACATAGTACACGTTATATATCAAAGTACATATGCAAAATTTCAAGTCCATACATTAATTTTTTGTGGATTTTAGAGAAATTTTACCTTTTTGATAAAGTCACTTTGTATGGGAGGTAGGCGTGGTTTTCATCCGAGTTGGTTGAATTTCATACTTAGAGTGTATTTTGAACATCAAAACTCATACGCAAAATTGGAAGTCCATATATTCATTTTTGTTGAATTCTATGAGATTTTACCGTTTTGATAAAATCACTTTGTATGGGAGGTAGGCGTGGTTTTCATCCGATTTGGCTCATTTACGAACTTGACCTTCATTTTTTAGATAAAAGCTTAAATACAGAATTTCGTGATGATAGCTTTAAAATTACGGCTGTAATCGTGATCACAGACAGACGGACTGACGGACAGACGGACAGACAGACGGACATGGCTAAATCAACTCGGGTGGTGATGCTGATCAAGAATATATATACTTTTCTATACCTACCACGCCTCCTTATGGGCGTTACAAACGGAGTGACAAAATTATTATACTCCCCATTTACGTTTTTTAAACGTGGGGGTATAAAAATAGTTATTTTACAAACAAAATCAATTTTCTACATAAGAAATATGTCTATATAATAAAAGGAATTGAAAAAATTAAAACCCCGTAATTTTGCAATAACCCCCTAACGTGAGAATTTTGCCCCTATTTT
The DNA here is from genome assembly GCA_943735915.1 of Pherbina coryleti. Classification (NCBI taxonomy): domain Eukaryota; kingdom Metazoa; phylum Arthropoda; class Insecta; order Diptera; family Sciomyzidae; genus Pherbina; species Pherbina coryleti. Next base: position 62,750,750 of record OX030951.1, read on the forward strand.
CCCCAACGTGCGCCGCGCCGTACGTTCACTGATTGCAAAAATTTGTGTTTTCTGATGACGCTCATTTTTACGAAGGCAGTTACTAAGGCATTACTATGTTACCGAGCAAAATTGTCGCATTTGGGAATCCGAAAACCTGCAAGTGATTCAGGAGATGTTTAAGCACTCGCAATAAGTGAGTGCGGATTGTGTGCCGGAGGCATCATAGTATCTTATTTTTCGAAAATTACGACGGAAGAGCCTTTACAGTCAATGGAGTGTGCTACAGATACATGATAAACAATTTTTGTGGTCAGAGATACTTTCAACAGGATGGTGTTACTTTCTATACAAGTTGCGAAATAATCGAGTTATGCCACGAAGTTCCCTGGTTCCCTGAAACTGAAATAGAGACCTCAATTATCTGAAAGGGTGATCGAAAATTTCGAAAAAAAAGAAAGAGAGGTCTGCAAGCTAAGCTTAAAGCTATTTGAAAGTATTTTATGTGTTTTGTACGTAGTCTCGAATTGTTTACTTCGTTATTCGCTATTCAATAAAAATTTGAGAGTTATCTAAATACTATACTGCCGTTCTAAGAAAGAAAGTCATAAACGCAAAAGTTCCAAAATGAAGACAAGGGCAGATTCGGAACCATGAATGAGTTTCTAATTTTTGTGTTAAGCTAAGAATACCGATTTCCAATTTAAATAAAAGTAAAAAATAGGCTGTATGCTGATTCCACTATTATGAATTTTATAAATGTGACATAAGAGTCATTATCAGTGACCTCAAAAGCCCCCGGATATACAGTTTATCTATATATATAAAAAAAAAGTGGAAAAAAGCGTCTAAATAAATAAAAAACTAAATAACTGATCATTTCAGCCCTTGAAAGGACTTTGACCTAGCTTCTTATGATTAATTGTGTGGTAACGTGTTATTAAGTTTGTACACAATTGACTAAGAACCGGACCTACAGGTTTAACGCCGACTCCAAACGGCGATGAACGGAATGTTCTTGTTCTTAAGAAGTTTTACGTGGCATTTTGATTACTCTCTGAGGTTTGCCATTGTCTGTAGAGAGGTGGCGGCCGTACAGAAAAATTATTTTAATTCAAATAATTTTCTATCGCTGCTGGGTTTCGAACGCGGCTCTCCAGGTTCGTTGTCATAGAGGCCACGCACTTTAACCAACTACGCCACGGAAGCCACGGAAAAAAGCTTCTGCTGTCCGTAATTATCAACCAATTTAGTCGATTGTTTTTTTAAAATGTAAATAATTATAATCCTTAATGAAGGCTTAGGATAAAAAATAGGGTTGCCACTTATTTCTTTTTTTATTTTTACGAACATTAGTTAAAAATGGGTCACTGAATCCGAATCCGTTAGAATTTCAAAAAATTTGTAAGTTTTGAAATATAGGGTTGCCACCAAAATTTTTATGAATTCAGTGCATAAGCTAAAAATGTGTCGCTGAATCCGAATCCGCTGTCAGAATTTAAAAGTAGCGTAATTTTTTCCATAGAGTTGCCATAAAAAGTTGTTTTCTTTTTACGAGTTCGGTACCAAATGCCAAGTGCAAACTATAAATAAAAATGGGTCATTGAATCCGAATCCGTTGTCATAATTTCAAGAATTATGTCATTTTTTTTACCATAGGGTTGCCACCTAAATTTTAAAATTTTTACAATTTCAGTGCTGCGAGAACATAAGCCTAAAATGAGTCGCTGAATCCGAATCCGCTGTCAGAATTTAAAAGTAGCGTATTTTATTTCCATAGAGTTGCCATCAAAAATTGTTTTCTTTTTACGAATTCGGTACCAAGTGCCAAGTGCAAACTGTTGGTAAAAATGGGTCGCTGAATCCGAATCCGTCGTCAAAATTTAAAAGAAGCCTAATTTTTTCCATAGAGTTGCCATCTAAAATTGTTTTATTTTTACGAATTCGGTGCTATTTGCAAACTGTAGGTAAAAATGGTTCCCTAATCCGAATTCGTTGTAAGAATTTCAAAATTATGTAACTTTCTTACCATAGGGTTGCCACCTACATTTTTTTAATTTTTACTAATTTGGTGGCACAACCTGACGAACATTAGGTTGCTGAATCTGAACCCGTTGTTTGAATTTAAAAATTATGTAGTTCTCTTACCTTAAGGATGCCAGCCAAATTTTTTTATTTTTACGAATTCGATGCTGGGGCGAACAGAAGAAATCCGGTTGGTGTTTAACGTAAACACCTGCCTGGTTGGCTCAATTCTACGGTGCCCCTTGGCACTAGGAGTCTATGGTTTCAAGGAAATGAGATCTAGCGGATTAACCTTCAGGAACGCCAATTTAGCAATGTACGGTAATTAACGTCCATCCAATGCAGATGATCTTCCAGACGCTAACCCAGCTACTTTTCATTAGCGTCCTTCCGACAATCCACCGCACCTCACCTCCTTGATCCCAGACACTTAAGCATATTTAATTTAATAAATATCCTGTATGGATTGCATACCGATATAGAGACTATAGTACCAATCATGGAAGGCTAGTGTTATAACCTTCCACATTTATTGGTAGAAATCGAGACCGATTTAAAATCTCTGACAATTTGAGAAATTAGCACCCGGTTACAAACAAGCGCAACTCCACGCCGATCACCACAGACCTGTTCGCGACATTGTGTTTCCACAGCCAGCTGGGGCTAACAGTAGGTAAAAATGGGCCACTGAAACCGCATCCGTTGTCAGAATTGAACAAAATTCTGTACACCAGTCATTCCTAAATCTACTGTTACCGATGAAATAAACGCATGCTTGAAATCTTCAATCCTGTGTAAAAATGTAAGAATACTCACACTAAAAATAAACGTACGCGTTCAATTGCAAAACGATCCATAAGCAGCTGAATTTTCAAAGCAATTGCTGAAAATTGGGGAAGGTACAATGCCAGTCATTAGGAATAATAACACCACCAAAAGATTTTTACGTTTCACTGAATCAAAAGAAGAACTGATCCATAGCGTGTTCCCAAACATAGCACAAAACTACAAAAATTTTGCTTGATTAAGCGATCGAGCAATACTGGCCGGAGAGAACAAAGTTGCCAACTATCTTAACGAGGCTATATTAAACACCAGGTCAATTATTAACATTCAAATCATTGAATATCATCATGAATCAGGATAAGGTGGTGAATTATTCCACAGAATTTTTAAATGCAATTGATTTGCTAGGACTACCACCATATGTATTTCAACTAAAAATTGGGGCGCCTATTATTATGCTTCGCAACATCAAACAACCAACACTTTGTAATGGCACCAGTTTTGTCGTAAAAAAAATATTGAGAAACTTAATAGAAGCAACTATTTTGAATGGAAAAATCAAAGGCAAAGACACTTTGATTCCTCGTATCCCAATGATTCCATCTGATCTGCCATTTAAATTAAAGCGTCTTCAATTTCCTGTTCGCCTTGCATTCGCTGTTACTATCAATAAGTTGCAAGGTCAATCTTTACAAATATGCGGTATAAATTTGGAATATCCACTTTTCTCGCATGACCAACTCTATGTTGCTTGCTCCCGAGTCGGAAAACCATCTGCACTATTTGTTTTCACGAGCGGTAAAAAAAAACCAAAATGATGTTTTTCTAAAAACATTGCAATAAATGTTTTAATTTTATACAAATTGTTCGAAAAAGCTTTTTTTATTTGCCTGGCGAAGCGGGCGGGTGTTCACCTAGTTAATAAAATGACAAGTTAATCAACAATCAGCATATTTGATCCGCCATTTTGAATTTCGATATTTTGATGCCAGAATCGTAATCAGCGGAAACGATCTCCTACCTTTCAAAATTTGTCTAGTTCAAAAATGTCCCCCTCAAAGGGTTACGTTTTAAAAGTGTATTTTTGCCGTTTTTAAACATTTGGGAATATTAGTACTAAATTAATGGAAAATTTGGATTTTAACACTCATAATTACTTTATGACATAATCCTTATGATGTTGGGGAACTTATTCAGACCAATAAAAAAATAAATTGTCTAAAGTGCTGCAACCCCTTAACAAAAATCCTAAAAAAATTGCTTAAAAAACATCACCTCGTGTTCAACCAAAAATCTACAGTAATAAATAATGCATTGAAAAAATATAACATGTAACAATTTCATTGACCACCACTGTATCCAGTGCACGTGTATTTTAAAAAAAAAAATACATATAAAATTTTATATTAAAATAGTACATTAAAAAGAGCGTTAAAGCTGTAACATGGAAAACTGCACCAGCAACGGCAACAGCAACAGCAACAACAGCAGCGGTAAACGGCATAAATGCAAAAGAGCGACACGTAAACAACAACAACTTCGAGAATAATAAAAAATTGGCTGCTGCCAATGTTCAGATTTAAGAGCGTTGAAAATGTAGTAAATATCAATTAGGCAGATGAATGCAGCAGCAGCAACAACGTACATTTTTTTATGATCGACAATTTTAACAATAACACCAACAGCAGCAGAAACAACAACAATACTGAAAGCAACAAAAAAATTGTTGCCATAATTATTCTTGTTAATTAAAGAAATATTAAGCGGCGAGAAATGGCCGAAAAATAAAATGCGAAAAAAAAATTCAAAAGGAAAGAAAAAACAACTCGATATATATCATGAGAACCATGCCAGAAACATGAGGCCAGCCAGTTGGCAAAAAAGAAATTATTTTTCATGCACCAACAAGGACCAAGTTAATACTTTGTTATTCTTGTTATTGTTTATGTTGCGAACACCAGTTTATTGTTAATGAAAAATTAAAGGCTGCAATTAAGGCGCTTCACACAAAGCGTTCCCTTAGAGCCAAAGGCATGGTCACATTATGTCGACCCTCCACATTAATTGGCTACAATTGAAGAAATGGTCGCTTGTTTTGGAAAACAAAACATGTACACATTTTGTTATAATAAAGTTAATTCTTTTTGGGTTTTCTTAAAGTTAAGATATATTTTATATAAAAAGTTACTTTCATAAATAAAGAGCGTAGAAAACAAGAAAAAATATTTTCCAAGCACGCTTTCAAATTTTCAATAGAGTATAAATTTATTTCGGCTGTGGCGCTGTGGGCGGAGTGTGTGACCCATACGCCAGAGAATCCAGGTTTTAATTCCATCTGGTACAGAACGTTTTTTAATCGAATTAATTTTTCTGTTCGGCCGTCACCTCTCTGCAGACAATGGCAAACCTCAGAGAGTAAATAATGCCATGTAAAACTTCTGGAGTACATGCACATTAGCCGTTCGGAGTCGGCATAAAACTAGTAGGTCTAGTTCTAGATCAATTGTGTACAAACATTTAATAACACTCACAATACAATTTGATTATAAGAAGTTCGGTCAAAGTCTTTTCAAGGACAGAAATTTCCAGTTTATTTATTTATTTATAAATTTATTTCAAAAACCTCTCGTATCATTGCAATGTTCTTCGATGAGTACTTTGAAAATTCTTTACACGTTTGTTGCCGTAGAAAAAATGGGCATTTTTAGGGTGGTTCCGTCTGACAAAAACATCTGTTCATCATCAAAAATTTTATTAACCTTAAAAAATACAGGGCCCGCCATTTGTTATGTCGGTATGTAAATATTGAATAACATTTGTTAGGAAAGAAATAATGGATTTCCATATACGAGGTATTTTCATTTGGTCCTTTTCAATTCACTTGGACAAGTTTTGAATGCAACATCAATCAAGTGGTCGCCTCTATGGACCAAAGCAAAATGTGCTCGTTTGCTGCGTTTTCCATCACTTTTTCATGCATATCGGGCGGAAGACGAAATATCTAGTGTCAATAAATAAACAGCTCCAGCGTCTTGGAATCCACGTCACTGTTGGCAACTCCTCCTTCGAGGTGTTCGAGTCCACCTAAGGACTTTGTCTGCCTGGGATCTAGCGTAAATTCCAGCAACGATGTCAATATTGAGGTAAAACGAAGGATAACTCTTGCCAACAGGTGTTACTTTGAGCTAAGTAGGCAATTGAGGAGCATAGCCACCTCTCTCGATGAACAGAACTCACGCTCTATAAGTCACTAATCATGCTCGTCCTATCATATGCACCACAAACTTGAACGTTGAACAATTCTGATAAAAATACTTTGAGGGCTTTTGAGAGATAGATCCTTAGTAAGATTTGCGGTCCAATATGCGTTAATGGATGCGTCGATGGAACCAAGAGCTGTATGAGCTGTACGCTGGCATCGAAATAGTAAAGTACATCAAAATCGAGCACCTGCGCTAGCAAGGTCATGTTGAGCGGATGGAAAAGGATGATCAAGCGAAAAAAAATATTTGATTCGGTGCGCCGTTGTGGTCAACGCAGAAGAAATCGTCGTTGGTAGGATCAAGTGTTGGACAACCTGACGACACATTGTGTTTCCAATTGACGCCAGGAAGCGCAAAATAGAAATGGTTGCCGCAAATTTTTAGACGAGGCCAAAATCGATCAACGGTTGTAAGCACTGGAAAAGTAAGTAAGTTTATGAGGTTTTTATAAAACAATTCTATGAATGTCAATTCCATGACGAGTTTGACGAGATGTCTAATGAATTCTCATGCCAGCAAATAGAAAACGACTAGCGTAAATGACAGTTTTTGCCTCTCAACAAGCAAAAGCATTTTTTTTGAGAGTGGAACAATCTGACATGAATGTATATGTACAGGGTTGCCCATATTCGACGGACCCATCTGGCAACGCCATAACTTTTGACAGAGATGTCAGATCGCTTAATGACATACCGCGTTTGAAGCGTCAGTCCAAGCAGATTTTAACCATGGAACAATACACGCCACGCGAGCGCTCTGAAATAGTTGAAATTTACATTCAACAGAAGAAGTCAATTGTGAAAACTCAACGTGCTTTTAAAAACTTAAAAAATGTGAGAAGTGCGCCTTCTAAGAACACCATTAAGCGTTTATACGAAAAATTTTCGACTGGTGAGGCTCTTTCTAATCCGAAGAGGCCAAATAAAAGTCGACCAAGGCGATCGGCCGAGAATATCGCTGCCGTACGAGCCAGTGTTGAGAGGTCCCCAAGAACATCCCAAAAACGCCGTTCTCAGCAGTTGGGCATGGCTCGGTCCACTTTACAACGGATTATTCGCGTTGATTTGCATTTGTTCCCGTACAAAATTCAATTGACGCAAAGATTGTTGCCTGCGGACAAGCCTCGTCGATTGGAATGGGCCCAAGTTCGCCCGATTTGACGCCGCCTGACTTCTTCTTGTGGGGATATTTGAAGTCAAAGGTTTACGTTAACAAGCCAAGGACCGTAGAAGAGCTCAAGGACAACATTCGTGAAGAAATAGCCGCTATTCCGGCCGAAATGTTGGCGAAAACGATGGAAAATGCTGCAAAAAGGGCACAATACGCCATCAACGCCAGAGGCGGCCATTTGAGAGATATCATATTCAAAAATTGATGTAAACAAATCTACTTGGAACAAATTAAATGATTAAGATTGCCAACCGCCAAATTTTTATTTTTTTCTTTGATTTTTTTAACAAAAACATGGGTCCGTCGAATATGGGCAACCCTGTATATGTATGTATGAATGTATATTACAGTCAAAGTCCTTTAAAGGGCTGAAATGGCCAGTTATTTATTTATTTTATTTATATTTACAGCAACAGTAAAAATAAACGAATTGGCCATTTGAGCCCTTGAAAGGACTTTGACCGAACTTCTTATTATCAAATTGTGTTCTTACTTACAAATTGTGCGGGTTACTTAATGAGGTTCCTGAATAATAAACTATATTTGTTTTTTTTTTTTACATGCGTGCATGTAAGATGAATACTTAAGGGATTAGGCCACTCTAGAATTTGCAAAAAATCGATTTTTTTAAATAATCCCTTAAGACCTCAAAAAATATGTTTTAGAAGATTATGACCGGGAAAAAATTCTGAGTACTTGGTTTTTTAATTTTAGTATAAGGCCGCCTGTCGGTAAATGTCCTTTTGGAGCGAATTCATGGCGCTCATGACAATGGGTAAAGCTAAAAATTTCTTGGCTGAGTACAAACATAAGCCAGATCTTCCAATGACGTTTATGTAACTATCAAACCAGCCTATGACGAACTGACCAGTGCAAATGTTTTAACTCGATGCATCGGCGGTTACACACAAAAAAGTTACAAGAGCTTCAATTTGAATGTGTGGGCATTGGCCCAGAAATTCATTTTTGTCTTTTTTTGTTTTTTTTTTGTGCTCTTCTCGATTCTACAATCAGAACGAAGAGCTGTCTTGGCCAATCCGTAGAATTATAAAGCCATCACCAATTATCTTGAATTATGTCAAGTTAAGTATAGAAAACAATTAGAAATGAGGAACTTAGATATTAATACAGTGTGGGCACGATGAGTGATGCCAGATGAAAATAGAAGAAGTATATAGAACAGATAGGTAAGAATGTTGGAACCACAAAGAATACATGTTGACGGATGAAAAGTTGATTGAAGATGACAAGAAGACAATGAACAATTATGTGAGTGATAAAATGTCCATAGTTGTATGAAAGGCTACTCTCCTGAACTTTATGTTTTTCCTGAGCACTATCGCTACACCTCCATAGTTGTTATGTCTGGTCTTCGCAACCATATTAAAATTAAAAAAAGTTGAGTAATCTTTAGACCAGTGGTGATCAACGCAAGGTTCAAACAACAACAAAGAGATCTTTCCGAGTGCACAGCTATACACTGAAACAATAAGTTGCTAAAAGCTCTCACAACATTTGGTGCAAGGAACTCTTGTCGAGTGTTGGATTTTCAATATAATAATAAATTTTTTATTTTTTTGTTTGTTTTTTGCTATTTTAACATAGAAAACATCAAGCAAAAATGTATTAATGCTTTGCCTGAAACATTGCAATATATTTACGTATATTCATAAACAAAATAGCGAGCAACATGAACGGTCAAAGCATACTGACTTGAAATTTAAAGCACAGCAGAAAAAACAAACTTTTACGCGGTGTAGCTTTGAGCGTTCATAAGGTGAGGGTGTTGCTCGCTGTTTTATTTATGAATTTACGTAAATATATTGCAATGTTTCAGAAAATTTGGTGTTTACAATTTTTATTTTCAGAAAATTTTTATTGTGAATCACAATGTATGGTTTGCTTTCGTACAGTTACTATGAAAGAATATAACCTTAAAAGGCACTATCTCTCTTGTCATTCACAACTGCATTTAATAAATAGTGAAGTTAGAAAACATTTTGTAAAAATGTTAAGAGAGTCATTTATTGAAAAAATTTTTATTGATTTTTTTGGCAATGATTTGAATGACTGGTATGTTGTTGAGAATGATAAAGATGATGAAGTTGATTATGATGATGGTGAAAATTATAATTATGATAACAATGACGATGATGATAATTTGGGCATTGATTTTACTTTTGTAAATTAAGCAATGAATATCACACAAAAACAATTGCTTAAAACCTCATATGTAGTAAGCCTAGCTTTGGCACAGCAATGCAGGCCATATAAAGATGGAATTTTTTTTAAAAATCTTAGCAAACTTGTATTCAAATGCTTTGGTGAGAAGGGAAAAGAAATCATAGATATCTTGGACAAAGTTCCAATGTCACGATCGACAATAATGCGTCGCACTGAAACAATAATTAATCATATTTTTGATTTAATAAAAACCAGAATGTTTGATTGCAAATATTATTCTGTTTGTCTTGATGACACCACTGATATTAAAGGTGTCAGTAGGTTAATGGTATGTATAAGAACTGTAACCGAAAAGTTTGAAATTGTAGAAGATGTTTTTAGACTCATTGGACTTCATAGAAATGTTACTGGTAAAGCGATTTTTGAAGCTATTCAAAGTAGTGTATTGTTACAAACTGATATTTCAAAACTCGCTTCAGTTTGCACCGACGGAGCAAATGTGATGTTGGGTACAAAATTAGGTTTCGTTGGGTGCTTACATAGCAATGGTATTAAAATGTCAACCTTTCATTGCATTATTCATCAATTAACATTAACAGTAAAATCGTTAAGCTCCTTTCCTGCAATGAAAACTGCAATTGCAATTATAAATAAAATCAAGGGAGGCCACAATGCTCTCAGACACAGAAAGTTTTGCGAATTTTTGAGAGAAATTGAAGCAGATCATGCTGATATATTGCTTCACACTGAGTTAAGATGGTTAAGCCGGGGCAAATGTTTAAAAAGGCTTTTTGAACTAAAAAATGAGGTTTTGGAGTTTCTTAAAACAGATCTATCTTTAGAAAGTAAATTATTAGTAAGTTGCTTAGAAACACCTCAATTTCAATTGGATTTGGCTTTCTTAACAGACATTACAGAAATGTTAAATAATTTAAATATGACTTTGCAAGGAAAAAATAAGTTTTTATTCGATCATATTTCTGCCGTAAAAACATTTCGTAAAAGATTGCTTAATCTTCAAAAAAATATTAGCAGAAATAACTTTGAAAATTTAATCAGGACAAACGATTTCTTAACTTCTAATCAATATAATTTAAACACTTCACCATTTTTAAATATATTATCAACTATTATATCTGAATATGAGAAAAGATTTTCAGATTTTGCTAAAATTGATAGTCTTGTAGAATTGCACAATAACCCTATAACTGCGATATTGAAAAACAACCAATTTTTGTTAGAAATGAATTAGAAAAAATGCAATCTGATGTTATGCTTCCATTGACCAGCGGTACTCTGTTTTGGAAAAATATTCCATATATTAAATATCCAGTCCTTATTCACGAAATTTTAAAATTGTATTCCATGTTCGGTAGTACATATTTATGCGAAGTTGGTTTTTCCTTAATGAACGTTATTCAAACAAAGCATAGAAACACTTTGACAGACGGTCATTTAGAAGATTTGCATCGGATCAAGTGTTTTCAACAAGATATAAATTTAGATGCACTTCTTTAAATGGTTAAAAAAAAAGTTTACTCTGTAGTGGTAAACTTTTTTCCTTATAACATTATTTTGGATTTTTTTTAATAACAATTTTGTTAAGTGAAATGAAAAAAAAAGATACAGTATACCGTGTATACAGTAAAGAAGTGAAACTTCTTCTTTGTACACTAAGGGAAAAAAATATTAAATTTATCCAAAAACTTTTTTAATTTATCCAAAAAGCGAGTCATTTTTGCACCAATAACGCATTTGCATAAATCGACTACGTAAATATTTAAAATTCATTTAAAAACTTTTTTAATTAAATAAAATATTAAAATATTTAAACAGAAATAATAAAAAAATATATTAAAATTATGCACGAATTTTTTAAATATCTTTTAAAAGTTTACTATTTGAAAATAAAACTATCACATCTAAAGGAAATTTATATAAAAAATATTGAAATTAAAAAACAATATATTCAAATATTTCTAACGAGCTGCGTTCATTTATGCCATTAGCATGGTTACTTTATTTTCTTTTTTCGTTCCATAATATTATACTATTTTTGACAGTAGGTGCAATGTTATGACACCATATGTCAAAAATAGTGTAAAACTATAGAACGAAAAAAGAAAATAAAGTTACCATGCTAATGGCAATAATAAAACAAACTTATAAAGCAATATATGGAGGCAAATGACAATCTGTGCGACAATTTCGTGGGAAAATGTCGAGTTGTCACTCCAACCTACATAATCGCATAAGCAATCGCTCATATGTACGACCAAATATTTCTGTTATATTACTCTTGCAACAAAAACGAAATGAGAACTGTAAGAACTAAGGTTGCAACTGCAAGAGAACAGAGTGCGATGCTGTTGCTGCTTGTCGGAATATGTGTGTACGTGTGCGATGCTGTTGCTGCTTGCTTGTATGGAATATGTGTGTACGTGTGTGGTATAAATAAAATTCAAATACGGGGAAAAAACGAGTTGTAAGGAAAATATTTGATTTATCCACGTAAATATTTAAATAAAATTGATACTCAGGCGTGGATAATGTTAATATGCATTATTTCCCTTAGTGTATACACTCTTTCTATTCTAGAATAAGAACGATTTTAGTGTAAAGGCTCGATTATGCAATCGTAAAGCTACGCAACGTAACGTGGCGTAGAGTTCTATCTGGAATATAACCCATCGCTGCACTAGGGAGAAAACTCAGAGCGTAGCTTTATTGAAAGTTTGAGAGCGAGAGTATGATCGTGAGAAAATCAAGTGTTGCATATTCCGCATATTAAGAGAATAATTTCTTAAAAAGGGATATTTTTATTTTACATAACTACAATGAGCGATTTTTTTGACAATGGGAGCTTCAGGTGCATTTATAAATTTGTTTTTCAAAAATTTTTTTTGGCATATTAATAAGGAGTTTCACAGAACAATGTCACAACAATAAATCTACCTCAACTGTAAACTTGATCTTAACTTTCATTTTTATTTCTGCCTTAAAAACTAAAAATCAAAAATTACCGGTTATTTTGTACTCAAAAACTATGGGACAAATTTTAGTTATTAATGGTATTCATGCAAATGGGCAAAGCCCTTATAAATGGTATAAACAAGATAACTTTATCATCCTTATAAATGAACTGTCAAAATTTGTACTGAGAAGCTTTTGCACAAACCAGATATATTTGCTCTACGATTTAGGTGAGCAAACGAGGTGGCAAACTTATAACAGCAATCAGCAATTACTATTCACAAGTTAACAGCTGACATATCTCTGAAAATGCACAATCGGTTTTAGTGGACGTTCACACAATCTACCTGATAAAAATAACTAATTGCCCTAAATATAACTTTGCCGCTTTGCATGAATACCATTATTATTTTTGCTTTAAAAAAATTGAGCCTTATAAATACTTTTTTGTTCAAAACTTTAAATGTGAAAAGATAACTAAAACTTTCACACACACATTATACTTACAATTATTAATAGTAAATAGTTCGATATAAAATTATATAACTAAGATATGTATAAAATAGTTATCTATTGAAAGAACTTATTCCAACTTTTCTTGCGCACAGTGTCAAGTTGGCGTCATGGAATTGCACAATTATCGCAACTTGCATTTGCGTAAACTTGCATAAACTTTTATCTTGTATTCTTTCAGTTCTTCTTTGCTTGTAAAATACATTTTTAATGAAAAATCTATTCAAACAATATTTAAGGATACAAAGTGCATTAACCCACAATATCTAAGATTCAGAGACATAAAGCTTTATGTTTAGAAGTTTAATTGCGTTTCTTCAACGTTAACTAGTATGTCAATTGCCCGAATTTCTATTAGTTGCATTGAGCAAGGTCGTACTGTAGTTACTTTTTTCTCCATACAAACATTTTTGACTCTACACTAATAGTTCGGGTGTAGAATTAAATGCTAAGAAATTTTCGTTTCTACAGCATACTACGCTTTATTCAAGAATGATAGAAAAATAGATTACGCATTGCGCAGGTCCGTTATGTTGTTTACTTTTCATTTTGACATTTCTAGCTACGAACAAAGTATTTTTTACGATCATGACGTCACGCTAGACCAAGTTTGTTTCTTGAATCTTTTGCCATTGTTTCATATTTGTTCACATTTTTAACAAGACTTGACAGAAAGCCATATCGTAAGCTCATATCGTAAGTCTATCGTAACGTAGATGCGCAGATCGTAGAAAATTAGTTTTACTATCTGCGCAATCTATTTTTCTATCATTCTTGGGCTTTATTCATAAACATTTTTTCATTCGCTGCTCATGTTTGTAAGGTTTGTGTCTGAACTAAAGAAAATCTCTACAAAAATTAAGAATTCCAATGGATTTGCAATGGCCGCCACATAAAAAAAATGCTGCAAAGGGCGCATATGGAGCATGTCTTTGATATTAAACGAAAAGACAAACAAAAAACATGGTTGCGAAAATGTTTATGAATAGCGTTTTCTTGTTTAAAGTTACACTGCCTCTAAAATGTGTTTATGAATAAGGCTGTTATATTTTCCCGCTATGAGCGTTGTTTATTTTGCCGCTGGGCATCTACAGCAAAAGTAGTTTGATTAATTGGTATGTAGACTATATTTGAAGACCTTAGCCCAGCATATAGCACGTTGGCTTTATAAAAATGAGATTGTAGGTTCGATACTCAGCGCTGACAAAGAAATTTTTTTCAGTCTTTTATACAATGTATATCTCTCTCATTCTATCTACTGTAAAACATATCTTTCTTCTCTATCGTGTAACGAAATGAAGTAAATTGACCTTGAAATTTCACTCCTTAATATTCTCATTCAAATTTCGAAGCGCCGCCTAAGAAGTTTCACTTCAAAAATTAAATTTGGAATTTATTTTAATTAAAAATGTGAAAGTTAGCTTTGAAAGAAGAAATAATTATCAAAGAAAATTTTTTTTTAAAATTTGTTATTGAAATTACAACCAAACAAAACGAAACAAACTAAAACATTTAAAATTTAACTAAAACATTCGAACAAAAATATATTAATAATAGATATTAAAAAAAACAATCATACATTCTATTCATCAGTTTTACCTTTTCTTTCATCTTTTCTATGTTAAAATAGCGAAAAGCAAAATAAAAAAAAAAAAATAAAACGTATTGAGAATACAACACTAGATAATATTTGCTGCAAATGTTGCAAATGTTGCAAATGTTGCGAGATCTTTTAACAACTTCTTGTTTCAGTGTAAAGCTGTGCACTCGGAAAGCTCTCTTTGTTGTTGTTTGAACCGTGCGTTGAGCACCACTGCTTTAGACTCATCAATACCAAAAATTTCAGATAAAACTGCAGATGTCGTGATTCTTTTCATTAATTAAATATTCAAAACAATTTTTGTTGGCTTTCAAACTTTGAATATTGTACTGTACAATTTTTACCATTTATACTTTCACTATCCTTTTTTAATCGTGAAATTCATTTTGAGTGGTAAAACAGTCTTGGATGTAGCTACGGATATTGCGATTTGTGTGTACTATGACGGGTTTTTTTCAATTTTGCATAAAGTGGAGGCAATGGACTTAAAAATCGGCTGAAACCAAATAGCACATAAAGCTTTCAGAGAGATCGTTGTGTGAACGGCTAAAAGAGGCAAGATAGCTTCATGATCAAAAAGAAAATAAAAGCAAGAGCAGGATGGTAATCTTGAATAGATTGTATGGAGCAGGAATCGCTGATTGAAGGCATTGTAAAATAATTCATAATTATTTATTCTACTCAAAACATCAAACGCGTTTATCTCGAAACTGTATTTTTTTAGTTTGGACGGAAACATAACTAAACATAACTCAGACAATTTTCAACCGATTCATTTTGAATATATCTTGAAAAATATATTGTGTATGGAAGTACGAAAGATTGTTTTTTTTTTAAAATATTGAAGAGTTAATTTACTACTAACAATAATATGATGAATTTTTAGGCAGATTTTTCACTTTCCACTTTAGAAGTGCCGCCATATGGGCGAAAATAAATGTATCAAAAGTATCCTATTTCTATAGCAGATATTATATATGCTTGAAAAAAATTAATTGGCTTTTTATAATTCAAAAATTACAGGAGTTGTTTTTCTGGCCGTGGACCCTGAAAGAACGGAGAAGTCATCGCAAAACGTTTCACAGCCGCAATTTTTAAATTAATCGCTTAAAAAAATGATTGCATGCAGTGATTTTTATAAAAAACACCCTTTTTTTCGAATTTCAATTTATTGTGTAGTATTTGTGAAGAAAAAGAATTAAACAAAAGCTTAGTTTTCCGGCGTTTAGTGTGACCTATCCCCTTAATTGGGTTAATGCATGCGTTTGAATTCGAGTGTTTTTATGCTCCTGTGATCGTGCGAGGATCAACATCTTTTAGTTAATTTTTCTTCTCTTGTGCATTATGCACCAAAGCGTGGTTTCTGGGCTTAAACTTTTTTTTGGTGAATGTATTTCTTATTCTTTTAACTCTATTAAAAAAAGACGGTTCAACGTAATTGCTTATGTATGTGCATGTCTGTTTGTTAATACAGCCCGTTCTTATTTTCTGTTGATTTTTTAAAGTGTTTGTTGCACAGCTTTTGCATTCGTATGTTTATATACATTATTTTCTTTTTATTTGCCACATTTTAAAATTCGCATTCCAGCAGAGTTATTTTGTTGCAATAAAAGAAAAAAAGAGATGCAGCGGACGCTGTCGTAAATCTTGCACTTATTTATGCGGGCTCTGCAAGATTTCTGCTTATGTTTTGTTTGTGTTTGTGTGTGTGTGTGCGTATGTGTAATTGTTATGAAAAGTTGTGATAAAGCATATCACATTAACTCTTTTGTTACAGTTGCCGTTAAATGTGGCGACAGAGACAAATAAAATTATGTTGGTTGCGTGTTGCTTAAGGTTTAAAAACTTTCTCCCATAAAAAAAAAACGCATGGCTTAAATTTAACAGTCAAATGAAGGTAACTAAAAGCGTATGCGAATTATTATTTTGTGTGGCCAGCTTTAAGCCGGCTTACAATAAAGTTGCACATGTTCCTTTATTAAATGAGCTCTATGGTTGGGCTGGCATTCCGTATATAACTCAGTGAAGGATTATTTTCCCAAAGTAACTCTAAAACTCTGTCTGGGTTAATCTGTCAAACTCATTACCATTGTTGTTAACCAAAATTATGAGGTTTTGTTTGAACTTTATTTTTTGTATATTAGACGTATGGAATGTATTTGGTTTTATTGGTATTTATTTTATTTGGCCATATTTACATTTTTCTCTAAAGTGATATTACTAGCAAATTACGTTCTAGACATTAATCAAAAGTCAATAATGTACAACAGGATGCAGTTGACTGTGTTATGGACTCAATTGTGATTTTTGAAGTAATAACTTGTATCTATTTATTTTTATCGTTATCTTTTTCTTTGTCCTCACATTTATTCTGATACTTATACAAGGGTTGTCTTTTAAGTCATGCGCCTAACAATGAAAAAACAGTGGCTAATCAGTAAAAATATCTGTATATGACATATCAGTGGCGCAATTGATACTACTGCCCTATCACACTTCAAGAAACGGGAGAAATTGCCCACCCTGCTCCCCTCGCTTACGGCGCCACTGACCACGAGCCATCAAGACAGTGAAGTCTCGAATCAAGCGAAAACCGCTGCGAAAGTGGCAGATGAAAATCCCGGAAAGATCGATTCCCATTCTTAAATATAATTTGGGGCTCAGAGCATACAAATACACAAGGTAGCGTTAAAGGAACAACGTAAACGAAAATCGAAAGCGTTACTTCTCAAGTACGCGAATAATGCCCACAGACGAATTCTGTTTAATTCTGTAATGACGAAAAAATTTTCACAGTAGAGAAATTGTTCAATAAACAGAATGATAGAGTGTATGACGACATGCAGCAGAACTCGTTCCAAAAGTTCTGAGAGGTCACCACCCAGCTTCTGTGATGGTTTGTTGGGAGTTCGCCTATGAAGGGGTAACCAAGCTCCATTTTTGTGAAAAAGGTGTCAAAACTTCAGAGAAAGTGTATGAATCCAATGTTTTTGAGTTGGTTGTGAAGCCTCTTAACACGAAATTATTAAAAAAAGAAGCCGTGGACCTTTTAACAAGATTCTGTTTCGGCCCATAAGGCTAAATTGACTCAAGAGTGGCTCAAAAACAATGTGATGGACTTAATTTTTACGGATCAGTGACCAGCGGGTAGCCCAAACCTGGACCTATTGAATTTTACAAAATTTGGTCTGCGTTGGAGGGTATGGCTTGCTCTATTCGATACCCAAACATCGAGTCTCGAAAGCGCAGTCTTGACCCAGCAGTAGAGAAATTTCCTATAAATACTGACCGGATCGACTTTGCTCTGAAAATATATGGTGGCCATTTCGAATAAGTTGTTCTACAATTTGCAGCTATTGAATGACTCAATAAATAACATAAATAATTTTGTAAAAATCTTTTGTTATCTTCATTTCATGAGAAAAAACCGTGTATATATGTAAACATATGAGAGTACCAAGTACACAAAAAACGAAAGCAACTAATATACAGTAATGGAAAAAAATAATAGAAACGGCTTGTTTGTTTTTCTTTTGTTTGATTATTTTTATTTGCAATGAATTTTGTTTTTAAAGTTTACATACAACTTAAAGATTAAGAGAATATTTATCAGAATATAAAAAAAAATCAGCCATTTTTTCCAAAGACAATAAATGAGTCTTTGGAAAAAATAATAGAAAAAAGAAGACTTATAACTAACATACTAACACTTTTTGAAGTGAAACTTCTTAGGCGGCGCTTCGAAATTTGAATGAGAATATTGAGGAGTGAAATTTCAAGGTCAATTTACTTCATTTCGTTACACGATAGAGAAGAAAGATATGTTTTACAGTAGAGAGAATGAGAGAGATATACATTATGTATATAAAAGACTTAAAAAATTTGCTTGCCACAGCTAAGGATCGAACCTGCGAACTAACGATTGCAAAGACAACGCTATATTCAACGAGCTAAACTCTTCATATGTAAATTTGCTCTATATACCAATTAATGAAACTACTTTTGCTGTAGATGCCCAGCGGGAAAATAAAAAGCGTTCCTAGAAATAGCGATGTGCTTTTCAGAGTTCAGAGTTGTGGAGCTCATGTTTTTATACACATTTTGTTCTTAACAAAAACATCGGAAAATAGCACAGCAGTAAGACAATTGATTGTAATGCGAGCGGTGCGAGTTCAATCCTCGCATATTAAAAAATTTTTTCGCTTTGTTTTTTGTTTTTTTTAAAGAGCTTTTTAACTATTTGTTTGTTAAAAAGCTCTTTCATCCTAGGATATCCAATACAGGGTGCGGAAAAATTCGTTCGCAACTGATTAAAATACGATCTTCTCGCTCGTTTTTTGCTTTGTGAGTAAAATTTCAAACGAAAAAAATTTCAAAATAGATGAACGTTCGCACTCGATAGAAGAACTCTCTGCTTGCGTCGTTATATTTATCACTGATAAATTTGTCAGCTTCGAATTTTTTCGGACGAATTTTTCACACAACAACAAAAAGCAACAAACGTTCGTTTGCTATCGTTCATTTCTAATGAGCGTTTGAAGAAAAAATAATTTGTTCGCTTTTGTGCATGCGTCGTCGGTTTGTGTTGATTTTTCGTATACACGTTGTTATTTTTGCCTCATTGAAAAAAATAAATTGTACCAGATCGAGCTATGTTGCCAGAAAAGCACGATAAATAAGTAGTACTTATGATATTTTTCAACGATTGTGGGATGTGGTAAGTCCCATGGTATTTTGTGGTAAAAATCTCTCGCGTGGGAAAAAAATACCTCAAAATACCACAAAATACCTCAAATTACAACAATATACCCCAATTTACCACAAAATACTTCAAACTACCACAAAATACAATACCTAAAAATACTTCAGAAGAAAATTTGAGGGATTTTGTGGTGTTTTGTGGTAATTTAAGGTATTGTGGTATTTTGTGATTTGAGGTATTTTGCGAGTGTGGTAATTTGTGAGAATTAAGTGTGAGAAAAATATAATTTTGGTGGTAATTTCATCTGGCGACACTGGTACAAACGAACGTTCCTGAATTTTTTCTTCAAACGTTCATTACAAATGAATGATAGCAAACGAACGTTCGTTGTTTTTTGTTGTTGTGTGAAAAATTTGTCTGAAAAAATACGAAGCTGACAAATTTATCAGAGATAAATATAACGACGCAAGCAGAGCTTTCTTTATTCGTTCGTAAGAATATGCGAGCACAATTTTTTGTGAAGAGAACGATAATTGAAAACAATTGTATTTCAAACGTTCTTCGCACCCTGTGTTTAGGGCTTTTGAAACGCTTCGATTACCGCTGGGTGGCATAAGCCGCAGATTGTGTGATGATTGCGTTCTATGTGTGGTAGACAGGGGGGTTGCCATGACTCGGGTAGAAGAGAGAAAGATTCAGCGAAGCAGAAGTGAATAAGAGAGTTGCCCTGAGCGCATTATGATTTTCGCAAAGTAAACTCTCATACTAGGGCTGCCATGCCAATATTTTTTTAGAATACCAACGTTGGTATATCTTTAATTCAATATATTAATATAACCTCTATGAATTTTGCTCATATTACACATATTATATTATTATTCATAATATTGCGATATAAAATTATATAAAAACCCAAATTCATGAAGCATATGCTGTCGCCCATGACGCTAACTTGACACTGTGCGCAAGAAAAGTTGGAATAAGTTCTTTCAATAGATAACTATTTTATACATATTGTAGTTACATAATTTTATATCGAAATATTATTAATAATAATACGTATATATGTTGAACTAAAAATATATCAAGTTGTATTCTGCATTCACATCTATATGTAAATACGACGCAAATTGGTTATCAAGTTAATTGCTTTTCGGCCATAGGTCCATACAAATGAATATTAAATAAACAGAATATTTTTTTTATAAAAACTTTTTATTGAATTTCTTTTGCTTAAAAAGTTCTCTCTTTGCCTTTAAGGTCCGATTATGCAATCGTAAATCTATCTTATGAAAAATAAGTGTAAGTGGTTAGTGAAATCGTAACGTAACCTAGCGCAGCGATGGGTTCTATTCCAGATAGAACTCTACGCCACGTTACGTTGCGTAGCTTTACGATTGCATAATCGAGCCTTTACACTAAAATAGTTCTTATTCTAGAAGAGAAAAAGAGTATACAAAGAAGAAGTTTCACTTCTTTACTGTATACACGGTATACTGTATCTTTTTTTTTCTTAAAATCTACCAATTTTATACTGTAAGCCAGTTTAACTTCAATATTTTGTTGTGGCACTATGGTTTTTTAGAACTTCAATGCACCGACAGCCTATGAAATCCACCAGTTTGGCACAAATTTATGGATCAATAGCATACCACTCATTCTGCACTTTTTTCCAAAATTCTTCTTTTTTAAGGTCCTCCAAAGGTTTTCAATTGGATTTAAATAGGTCAAGTGACTGCGTTCGACATTCTAATATATTAATGTTTCTGTCCCGGAACCATTTTATGCCAGTTTCGAGGAGTGTTTGGGGTCGTTTTCTTGCATAACCTCCCATTATAACTACATTTTTTCATCGGCAAATGGCAACATTATGCTATGTAATATATTTACATAGTGTGTGACCCACAATTAACCTTGAATCCAAAATATTGGACCAACGCCCGACAAAGAAAAACAACCCCATAGCACTGTGTTAATACCACAATGTTTAAAAGCTGTGTGCTTCGGATTATGTGTAGTGTTTTTTGGGCGTCTTATATGAGGCATTACATTGAATCCGAACAACACGTTTTTCCAACTTTTTCGTATCAGATACTTTCTTGCAAAAGCTACTCTGTTAAGAATGTCATTTTTGTTCAAGTATGACACTTTTCTTGTGGAATGTGTTTTGAAATAATTTTCTAGTAATCTATTCCGTATTTTGGACTAGTTAGAGGTGAATTTAACTCTTTTATGAGTTCTTCCGATGAAAGAAATGGATTTTTTTTAGTTTGTTGAACGAACAATACGTCTAACTTTGCATAAGTTGCTCGTTTTCTGCCTCATTTTTCCTTCTTTGATTCTTAATGAACGCCAGATTATTCTTAATTAATCTAAAATTAATACCATTAATACCTTTTCTATGAAGACCTCAATAACTCTGCACTTTCATTTCTTAATTTTCGGATGAATTGGCGTTCACCATTTGTGCAATGCACTCCGCTTCCCATTCTGAATAAAAAAAGTGCGAAGGTTGAATATCACAAAAAATTATTAATTTTTTCAATACTTGCTTAACACTTTCTAAACGGTATTTGAATACAATTGTTTAATACTTGTGTATTCAATATTATTTACAAAAGTAGAATGCGTTCCTATTTTTTTTTTCAGTACTGCTTAAAGAGTTTGCACAACTGATATTTTCACCGAAATTATGCTCAAATCGTAAAAAATAGAGAACCGGCCGAACAGTCTTTGTGTATAGTGGGTTACATTCATATAGTTTAAGTACTTTTAAACTAAATAGCATTCTTCGAAATGTTAAAGTGCTTGCTGTTTTTATTATTTTTTCCATCACTGTATACATGTACGACACGACGTTAGTTCGCGACTTCGGCACGAACAAACGCAACAACCATAACAACAACTTAAGTACCCAGCGGGAAAATAAAAAGCGTTCCTCGAAATAGCGCATCTTATGCGCATTTTTGATGCGCTTGAGGAGGCGCTTTTCAGAGTTCAGAGTTGTGGTGCTCATATTTTTATATACATTTTGTTCACAAGTAATCAACTAAGGAAATATCAGAGCGTTAAGACATTTGACTGTAATGCCAGCAGTCCGAGTTTAATCCCCGCATGTGACAAAAAATAAAATGTTGTCGCTTTGTTTTTAGTCCACGTGCTCGGTTCTCTCTACGTTTTGTTATTTACTACAATGAGAGCGAAGCACCTACATCTGATGACATGCCAATGTTAAAAAAGGCTCTATCCACAACGAGAACAAAGCGCTCTACTGCTTTTTAGGAGTGCTTCAAATGCGCTAATGAAGCGCTCGGTTTCCTGCTGGGTAGCTACTGAAGCATTTTATGCATTAATTTTCATACAAATATGCGAGATACTTCTTAGATTTTGAAATTTTGTGACTTTATTAAAGAAGTGGCAAAATCTAAAGTTCTAAAATTCAAATTCATACGACATTGTATAACTGATATTTTGGCATCTATATTTCATCTTTTGTGATAAATATTATAGGCTGTATTTATACCCAAAGAGTTGACAAATACGCTACATGCGCTTGAAAATATTTATGAAAACAACGACATACAAATTTTTCATCAAAATCTCCCGTACTCACTGTACTCACTGAACTCATTAACTTTACCCATTAACTTTTCCTTTAATTTTTTAAGTAATGTTAAAGTATGACATTTAGGTTAGAAATTATTTATTGTTTGAAAGAGTAGTTCAAATATTTACAGCCGTGCTCAAAAGAACTAGGCACCCTATAAATTCACATGAAACAAAACAATTATTAATCTTTAATTATTATTTTCTATTTACACTTAACAAAAGAGAAAAACAAAAAGTTTTAAAACTGGTTATAAAGCCATACAGTCTACTTTGTGAGATGTTTTTGTCGAAAGTGCTAAAGTATACAATTTTTCAGGTGGTTTTAAAGGGTGCCTAGTTCTTTTGAGCACAGCTGTAAGTTTCAAAATATTATTTAAAATTTTTTAATATATGAAATTTATTGAAACAATCGTCAACGTGAAGGAATGGTTTCCTGTTTCCTGCCACTATCATCACTATCGAAATTTGTAAAATTTCCTTTATTTATTTTTGGGTGCTCAATATTAAAATCAAGTACAAAAAGCAGAAAGATATCACTGGAGATGTTAATTGATTCGTTGCTGATGCTGAATTTAAATGGCATTGAGCCCGCATTTCACATAGAGCAAATTGCGTTTTATCACCTTCCACGGGACTTACGAACGTAGCGACAAAGTGCTTGGGAAATTAGTATTGCTTGGTTAAGAAAGAGAAATTGCTGTAGTTTTTATTTTTATTACATTTCAAGCAATTTCTTTGAAATTTCAAGCAATAGCAATTTCTTACGCTTCAAAAAAATTTTTTTAAGTGAAACTTCTTTAGTCGCGTATACAGGAGTAAAACCAATATATTCCTAATGAAACGGAAATGAAAAAAATTCGCCACATATGGAGCATGTCTTTGATATTCATATCAAAAACATGAACCTTAAACTAAGTGTACAGAGTTTTAGTGGCTTATCAACCAGAAATCGAAACGAGAATGGGGATGGTTGTGACATTTTAATTATAAATTGTCATTTTTTTTTTATTTATTTGATTGTTTTACCTGAGTTTTGATTTGCATGATTGAGTAACTATTCAGTATTTAAATTTAAAATATTTTTTACGTAGCAAATGATTAGATTAGACATAAATGAATGAATTCTGAGCAAGGAGGCCTGTCACTTTCAACCCCGCACCAGGGGCTGCTTGTTACACCACATGGGGCAAGATGTTACAAAGAAAAACAAACGTAATGAAAAACTTTTTATTAGGAACAATTATCGCAGACCGTTGCGTTTCTTTATTTAAGAACATATTATTATGTTTACAAAGCAATCTTTTCCCTTATTAAAATTAAACTTAGAATGAAATAAATTTTGAAGAAAATTAAAATAATTACCATTTAGTTTTATAACTATGAAAACAAAATGTGGATTATTCCTCACCTATAAGAAGATAAAAATTAACTTCTTTATTGAACAAAAACTTAGAAGATGTTTCAAAAAATAAAAATTAAAATAAAAATAAATTATTCCAAAATTTTAAAAAATCAACATATCCTACACCAATCAGTCACTTTAGTCTGAATAGTCACTTTCGCAATGTAAACAAACGTAGTTTGTAATATTTCCTCGAATACATTTTACATGTTGTTCTTTTATTGTCCTCATCCTACGAAAAAACAATGAATTATATAGTTAACATTATATCAGTTAAAAAGAAAACCACGGGGTAGGTACTAACAAGTCCCAAACTGCCCAAAGCGAATGTCACTTTAAGCCCCAACGCTAAAATTGATATTTTGAGGTTAAGTAGTAAAAACGCATATTAATATAATTGTAGAAACATAGTTTCATCATAAAAAGGAAACAGTTGGGTACAAAAATGACACCGGACACCTCTCTGATTATTTGAAAAACAGATTGTAGACCAATATTACTAAAAAACGAAAATTGTACAAACCTACGGTTTTATTGACGACACGAAAATTCTCCTTTCGCAAAGACTCTGGCGTCACTGGCTCTTGCCAAGAATGATAGAAAAATAGATTGCGCAGATCGTAAAAATTATTTTCAACGATCTGCGCATCTACATTACGATAGACTTACGATATGAGCTTTCTGTCAAGTCTTGTTAAGAATGTGAATAAATATGAAACAATGGCAAAAGATTCAAGAAACAAACTTGGTCTAGCATGACGTCATGATCGTAAAAAATACTTTGTTCGTAGCTAGAAATGTCAAAATGAAAAGTAAACAACATAATGGAGCTGCGCAATGCGTAATCTATTTTTCTATCTTTCTTGGGCTCTCGCAACATGTGAGCCGATAGTAGCGGCGTTATTAATACTTTTCTTTAGTCACTATAGCGTTCTCTGTTTAGCCGCTGTTGTCACTGTAACTATTTACTTACTTAGCCCTGTCACAACCAGCCCTCGTCACCCCTACAACATTTGGCAAGCTCTCAATAGGGGGTTTCGCATAGTCCAACATGTTGGACGACAAAGTCGGATGGAAAAATAACGGGAAAATTTGATTGAGCTTTATTTGACGATCCAACAAGTGTGACGACATCATTATTTTCTAACTCTCAAGCAGAGCACTTCGGCGTGATGGCTAAAAAATGTTTTGCTATTCTTATTATTGCCCAAGTTTTGGAGGATATATTTTTATTTTTCTTATTTCAGAATAGTTTCTGTATTTTTCGCCAGTTTTAACCAAAATTCTTTATTGTTGGACGGACGTATCCAACATGTCGGAGTGCACACGCATTGTATAATACTGCATGTTTAAAATACACTGTGTTCACCAAGAAATGAAAAGCACATATGAAAAGCACATAAATTCATATCCACATATCACATAGTTTTATGATACAGCATAACCGGGTATGGGCACCACTACATTTAAAGCTTCTGTGTTGTTTCTGTGTTTATCTTTTGTCTTTGCTTTGTTGTTGCGTTTTGTTAACCACTTCAAAATGTCTACTTTTATGGGATAAAATTTTACGTCTACCGTGCGTGGCGGCTACACAAATTTTTTTTTTTTTTTTTTAATAATTTACGCTCATGTCAAAAGTGCTACTTGAAATAATACCTTAAGGACTGTATCGAAAATAAACTCCCCACTTTTAGAACAGAATTCCTCTCAGTACATCAGTTTGTATGTAACCCTGTGATGCCGTTAATAAAAGTGCATTTCAAGTTTTATAAAACATTTGACTTTTGTTTACTTTTTGGCGCTATATTCAAAGTGCCACAAATTTCATAAAAAGTGCGAAAACAAATTTTGTACAATTACTGTACAGAAATGAGAGTATCATACAGATCAATCAAAAATAAAGTGGAACATTATGGCAAATACGCCACTCTATCGAATTTACCAAAAAGTGGTCGAAAAAAGGGTCCACGTCGTCCCGATTTATAGATAAAGTTGTTGAGCTTGATAAAGAAGGATCCTTCGATATCAGTGCGGAGTTTAGCCAAAAAAGTAAAACAACTGTTGGAATGAAACAAAGAGTGAAGCAGCGCAACAATTTAAAAACAAATAGAAAACAAAAAGCACCGAAAAAAACTGAAAAACAAAAAACCACAGGAAAAAAACAGAGTACGTAAGTTGTATCATTGCCTTAACAAAGAAAAAAAATTCAGTGTGTAATTATGGATGACGAAACGTATTTCAAATTTGACTTTTCTACACTTCCTGGTCCCCAATAATATACGAAAGCTAAAGGTGAGGATGTCAACGACTCCGTCAAGACGGTATAATTCGAAAAATTCAGAAGCAAGGCTCTCATTTGGCAGGCAATTTGTTCATGTGGCCTGAAATCAAAAATATTTGTTACAACAGGGACAATTAATGCCAAAATTTAGCAAAAGGAGTGCCTCCAGAAACGGCTCATAGCATTTTACAAGCAGCACAAGGTGCAGACTATATTCTGGCCCGATCTGGCTTCAGTTCATTAAGCCACATCAACATTAAAGCTGCTTATGTACAATACTATCAATTTTGTTGAAAAAGAAAAGTCCGCCAAATGCTCCTTAGCTACGACCAACAGAGCGTTACTGGGCTCTAATCAAACAAAGTTTAAAGAAAACCGGAAAATGTGCCAACAATTTTACAGACATCAAACGGAATTGGCAAAGAGCATCTTCTACCCTAACGAAAGAGGTAGTACAACGTTTGATGAAGAGCGTACAATTCGAAAGGCCTTTAAAACCATAACACAGTGTAACAGTGAAAATAAACTCGGCTCGAGACATAGTAGAGGTTGTAGGTCTAGTTGAACATAAGATAACTGCATACTTAGTTTTTTGAATATACCCTCAAAATCGGGATTTGTGGTAAAAAAACCGATTTTAGGTAGGTGCATGTATAGTTTGTTATGTAACTTCGTTATTTCTAGCTCAATTTTTAAAATTTAAACATTGATAGAAAGAAGAAAAATATACCCTTAATATAATACATAGACCGTTTTTTTACAAAAAGAATTGACAAAGTTACAGGTAAAATCATTTGAAAATTTCTCATTTTTTTTTAATTTTTCCAACTTCAACAACGTTTTGTTAACAAATTTTGTTTTGTGGCACTATTAGTTTTAGCAGGATTCTGAAAGCCTGTTAAATTTTGCGTTCAACAAGATATCATTTACTTCAATTGGCTGAAATACAAATGCACTATCGAATTTTTGGTATTTGTAATAAAATACAAAAAATTTTAATTTTTTTTTTTTTTTTTCTAAAAAATGTTTATTTGACCTTTTTCGTTTATATATATTATAATCGATTTCACGTTTTAGGGATCAGCAGTAGTCTACCAGTATGTTTATGGAATTTTTTCCCTGAAAGCCGGTTTCTATAGCTTCCATCTCCTGGTGGAACCTTTCTCCTTGTTCATCACTAAACTGCTCAAGGCTATTCGGGAAAAAGTTTTTATGGGAGTGCAAAGAATGTATTTCGATTGACATATTGCAGCCCATTTCTTCGTAGGCACTTAAAAATTCATTTACAACATCTAAGTAATTTCGACTCTTCTTCTTGCCGAGGAAATAAATGCATAACGAAATATAACTATTCCAAGCTCTTTTTTTCAACTGGATTTAATTCAGAAACGAAATCAGTGTCCAAGAAAATTTTCCGAATTTGTGGCCCCACAAATAAACCTTAGAATAACCGAAATGAATAAATAACTTTTATAAAAGATTTGAACGTGCAGGATACTTTCTTTGATTTTGGCCTCACTTAACCTAGGAAACGCTGCAATCAGATTTTTTTTTTTTTTAGCTTTGAACCAAGGATTTCAGGGGGAATACCTATTCAGTCAAGTCTGAAGTTGGTTCGAGGTGAAATACCTATTCAGTCAAGTCTGCCTTGGTTCGAAAATGGGATGATAGATTAGTGGGAAGGAAAGGGCAATCAAGTGAAACACGTGTAGGATGTTCTAAGCGTGGTGGAAAGCCAAAGAAAGATATGAATTTGAATCAGACGCAAGTGTTATGCCTTTACCTCAGTCAATTCAAGTTATAAGTCAATCTCATACACAAACTTCTCTACCATCAACTACAACTTCATGTCGTAAATATTGATGAATTTTTAATTTCAGTTAATTAGAAATGAGGATAGAAAATTAAGAAAGGTTAAAAGCGAAGGACCATGGCCTGGCCAGGAATCGAACACGGGACCTCTGGGGTGGCAGTCGAGCACGCTACCAACTCGACTACCGAGGCCGCGGTAGGATTACATTTTCAGGTCGCACCAGTGGAGTATTCAAAACATATTTTTTGACAACTTGAAATGAAGCACGCAGTGGATACTCCTTTTGCTTATATTTATTATCCCATTCGACTATCCCATTCGCAAATAATGCAAGGATACTTGGTATATCCACCTTGCATTCCAAACAGTATTGTTAGAGCCTTTAAGTCGGCGATATACATATATCAGAATTTAACATATCAAGAATCACACAAAAAGTTTTTAAATAAATCATACTCTTGCAAGATCCCTCAATAAACAAACGCCATTCATTCGGAGCGTGTTTGTGGTTAAAAACTGAAAACAGTTCCGTCACATCCGGGCAATACACCAGCTTTATGATAACACAGTGCGACACGAAAAAATAACTTCAAATATCGCAATGGTTTATAATAGTGGATGGTCTATATATTATGCCCTCATACTCAGTTTTATCGGATTAGGTCAAATAAGAGAGAAATTCAAGGTCAAACTTCACCTTTAAGTCACAAATTTTTTCTTATAACTCTTAAACTAAATTCAAATTCTATATAGTAACTGCATCTAAATATTTGCAATGGATGATTCTTTACATTTTGAGACCATTTTTTGCTCAAAAAGTTACGTAAGGGGTTTAATATTTTCTTCGAAAACAGGGCTTTTTTCAAAAAAATAAAATTTTCAATAGTTCAGTTACTATGTATTTGTCTTTAAAAACAATCAGATTTTGCTGAATTTTTACATACACCTTAAGTAAAACAAAATAACCCACCTGTGAAAAGATCACAACAATTACATGTGTGAATCCAAAGATATTAGGATTCAAAGATTACCAACGGTGGTAACTTCGTTAATGTAAGCTCTAGCGTAAAATCATTCAAATGAAACTTATAGACCCAACAATTTTCTTCAAAACTGTCCTTAACATTTTAACCGAAAGAGTTACCGTTCTAAAGATATGCGCGTAAATGTTTAATTACAACATATATGAAAAATATATGAACTTGAGAAGAAATACAAATAAAAAAAAATTTTTATTTTAACCGTTTTAATTTTTCATATATGTTGAAATTGCACATTTACGCGTATATCTTTAAAACGGTAACTCTTTCGGTTAAAATGTTAAGGACAGTTTTGAAGAAAATTGTTGGGTCTATAAGTTTCATTTTAATGATTTTACGCTACAGCTTACATTAACGAAGTTACCACCGTTGGTAATCTTTGAATCCTAATATCTTTGGATGCACACATGTAATTGTTGTGATCTTTTCACAGGTGGGTTATTTTATTTTACTTAAGGTGTATGCAAAAATTCAGCAAAATTTGATTGTTTTTGAAGACAAATACATAGTAACTGAACTATTGAAAATTTTATTTTTTTTAAAAAAAGCCTTGTTTTCGAAGAAAATATTAAACCCCTTACGTAACTTTTTGAGCAAAAAATGGTCTCAAAATGTAAAGAATCATCCATTGCAAATATTTAGATGCAGTTACTACATAGAATTTGAATTTAGTTTAAGAGTTATAAGAAAAAATTTGTGACTTAAAGGTGAAGTTTGACCTTGAATTTCTCTCTTATTTGACCTAATCCGATAAAACTGAGTATGAGGGCATAATATATAGACCATCCACTATAAGAAACCATTTAGATATTTGAGGTTATTCCAATTGACCCTTAAATTGTCGCACAGTGTAATATATATAAACGAAAAAGCTCAAAAAAACATTTAAAAAAAAAAAAACATTTTTTTGTATTTTTTTACGAATACTAAAAATTCGATAGTGCTTTTGTATTTCAGCCAATTGAAGTAAATGATATCTTGTTGAACGCAAAATTTAACAGGCTTTCAGAATCCTGCTAAAACTAATAGTGCCACAAAACAAAATTTGTTAACAAAACGTTGTTGAAGTTGAAAAAATTAAAAAAAAATGAGAAATTTTCAAATTATTTTACCTGTAACTTTGTCAATTCTTTTTGTAAAAAAACGGTCTATGTATTATATTAAGGGTATATTTTTCTTCTTTCTATCAATGTTTAAATTTTAAAAATTGGGCTAGATATAACGGAGTTACATGACAAACTATACATGCACCTACCTAAAATCGGTTTTTTTACCACAAATCCCGATTTTGAGGGTATATTAAAAAAACTAAGTATGCAGTTATCTTATGTTCAACCAGGCCTACTACCTCTTCTATGTCTCGAGGCAAGTTTTTTGATTTGTTTTCATTTTGTAACACCGTGTAATTATTTGTTATCAAAATTATTTAATATTTTTTATAAATGTGTCTTAAAGTGATACCTCCCAGCAAACATTATGACTCTTAAAAGACTCTTTTAAGACTCATATAAATGAGTTTTTATCGTCATAATGCGCTCAAAAAAGACTCTTTTATGAGTACATTTTCGTAGGTTGTGGGCTTCAAAATATGATTCGTAATAAAGACTGCTTTATGTCTCATTTTAAACTCAAAATAAATACTCTTATAAGACTCTTATATTTAATATTCTAAAGCGACTCTTAAAATAAAAATTAAGACTCTTGAAAGCATCATAAAGAATACTCTTTTAGAACTCATATAAGTTAGTTTTTTTGGCCTCAAAAATAAGACTCTTTTAAGACTCATAATAAAGACCCCTTAGATGCTCATAATAAAGACTCTTTTAATAAAAGATAATTGTGGAAAAATTAAAAGTTAAAAATTTCACTTTAAAATATTAACACGTATCCCTTCATTCGATTCTGTAAGCTCCTCAACTGCACACTGAACGACTGAACGAAGATAAATTATGACGTATTGGAGCATTCATTTCGAAAAAAATATTCACATTCTCACAAATTACCATCACATTACAAATAACAGAGGATCTGCCGTGATGGTCAGACATACATATGCACCAATGTTTTTATATATTAAGAAGATAAAAATATTACTTTAAAGTTTATAAAATCCTCTCAGAATCTAATTGTCGAGTTCTCATAAAACACAGTATATAAGATTCTTTTATGAAGCCTTTTTATAATTACGCATATATCATGCAATATAATACTTTTGTGAGTCTTTGTTATGAACAATAATTATAACGTCTTATTTAGGACTTTTCAATGAGTTATTTTTATGAGAACTCATAAAGCAAGCATAATAATGACACTTTTAAGATACCTATCTTTGAATAGTTATTTAACAATCATATCAAAGACTCTTTAATGAGTCTTTTTATTACGCACTCATAAAACACGCATAAGAAATACTCTTTTTAAAGTCATATTTTTTGAGGCACTCAGAAAATGTTTTCAGGGCTGGCTTTAAAAAAACAATACTTTAATATATTTGAAAATACAGATTAAATTAAATGGGGAGTTGCTTTTCGATACAGTCCTTACTAGCTAAAAAGAAGTTTTACTCAAAGTTTGCTTTCTCCACTCTTTACTATCAAAACATTATCGACTGTTATGTCAAACCCTGAGACCTTAAAAAACTGTATCCTCGAAGCAAAAAAAAAAAAAAAAAAAGTTAATTTAGCTTAATTTATATGAGCGCTTTCATAAATAAGTTTATATAATCAAAGCATAATCAAAGCTTACAGAAACATTTCGCTAAAATTATTGAATTGCAAAAACAGAAATATAAAAAAAAAAAAATAAAAATTATAATAATAATAATAAAAGCGCACAGTTAAGCTCGTGCAGATAAGCTCGTGAAATCAGTGCATACTTTATAAAACATCGTTTTGTTTTTTACAAATTCAAATTATATAATAATGTACGCAAAGATGTTAAACAAGTATTACAGAAGACAAACTCAAAAAAAAAAAAAAAAATTTATATCAAAAAGTTGTTTATTGACTTAAGTGCGCATCTACAAGATAATCGCTACGCGAAGGTAACTTAAATAAAGAAAGTGGTTTTATTTTTAGATATATCACTGAGACGTAGTCGGTCGCATCAATCGTTGTGAGGACGAGAAGCTGTGGAGACTTGCTTAAGCAGTTGCTGCTAAGCTTAAGCTTGATCTTGGCTTGTCTTACAAAGCCGTCTAAACTTGATGCCATCAAAGGAATGAATGATTTTTTTAACGTTTTTATTTTATTTTGTTTTTTCTTTGTTTTTGAAAAAGCAGCAATAGAGGATAAGACAGATAATCTTGACATAGTACATTTTTTTGTTTCTTTTTTTTTTTTTTAATAAATCTATCCTGATACTTTGTGTACATAATGCGTATGTTGTTGTTTTTGTTTTATTGTACATTGCCATTGACCATGAGTCGTTAAAGTTCGCTGTGAGTTGTTCCAGCTAAAGACAGCTTTAGCTGAAAATTTATCAAGTTAAAAAAATAAATGTTTCGGGGCAATTTTTCTTCCAACTTTTTTGCCAATTTTTCACTTATACAACATGTGGCGCCTCAATTTGTTTCGTCAGTCCATGCGCATTGGAGGTCAACTTGTTGCCAATATATTCTATATAAAACGTTAACTAGTATTTTTCGTGTTTCTCTTTCAACTCATAACTAACTGGTTTGCAGTTGTATGAATGTCTTTTTGTATTGCTGTCTCTGTTGGTCTTTCGGTCTGTTGACATTTTATGTTATCAGTGGAATAATCAGAAAATATCTTTTTTTTTTTTTGTTTTTTTGTTATCACACTTTGATACAAACGAAAATACTTTTAGGCGCTTTTATTTGTTGTTGTTTTTATTTTTAGAGTTTCTAGATCGCCACGTTAAAGGTGTGTGGTGGTATGAAAACTATTCGAATTATATAATCCGCATAGCTTGGATTGCTTTTATGAAATTCCGCATGGTTTTGCAACTTAAGGGGCAGTTTTTTTACGAAGCAGTCCAATTGAAATGAGAACTTATGGGAAGCTTCGCTGACGTTCTTTTAATATATTTTAAATAAAACATAAATAATAAATAATATCATACATTTCGTCCTTTAAGTAATCAGTCGTATCTTACTTTTTTCAATTATTACCCATTACGATCGTTAATATAGGAAATTATTTTTACTATTATAGTTGATTGATAGGGATAAGTTCAACTTTGTTGACCACATGATCGATATGGATAAGTTAAGAAGGTAAAAGTAAGCTTTTAAATACAAATTTAGGCGAATAAGCAATGCAACCCTTAAAAAAGCGTGAAAAAAAATCACTAAGGATATAATTTTTGCTGTTAAAAGACCGCTTAAAGTACGAATCCATCTATATCTATATCTATATCTATATCTATATCTATATCTATATCTATATCTATATCTATATCTATATCTATATCTATATCTATATCTATATCTATATCTATATCTATATCTATATCTATATCTATATCTATATCTATATCTATATCTATATCTATATCTATATCTATATCTATATCTATATCTATATCTATATCTATATCTATATCTATATCTATATCTATATCTATATCTATATCTATATCTATATCTATATCTATATCTATATCTATATCTATATCTATATCTATATCTATATCTATATCTATATCTATATCTATATCTATATCTATATCTATATCTATATCTATATCTATATCTATATCTATATCTATATCTATATCTATATCTATATCTATATCTATATCTATATCTATATCTATATCTATATCTATATCTATATCTATATCTACATCTATATCTATATCTATATCTATATCTATATCTATATCTATATCTATATCTATATCTTTATCTATATCTATATCTATATCTATATCTATATCTATATCTATATCTATATCTATATCTATATCTATATTTATATCTATATCTATATCTATCTTCTATATCTATACTATCATATAAAATGAAAATTTATTGTTCCCGCTAAACTCCAAAACTACTGGTACGATTTTTATGAAATAAGTTTTAAAATATCACAAAAGGATATAGGGGCACTTTCTTTACGAAATTTCAATAATTAGTATCTTTAATTAAAGTGTAAAGTGTTTAAAAAAATTATCCACAATTCCATGCATTGTTTGATCGTAAGCTTTTCATGCGTTTGTGCTGTGAGAGCTTCAATAAACTCCATGTTGTTCTCTACTCTACTCTCTTTGTTTTCAGCAAGCACAACACAACTAAATGAACAAACAAATACATAGACAGACATACTTTGCTGCGCTAAAAACAAAATAACAAATGACTTCATCACACCAATTGCCAATAGGCGACCAAAAAAAGGTTCAAAACCAATACTTGAAAAAGTCATGTTTTTTAAGATGAAAGATCATTAAACTTTATTTCAGAATGTAGAAAAAGAAAAAAAGTGTTGATGACTTCAATTACTTCTCATTTTATCTTTTTTTCTTTATTTTTGGAGTTTACTTCTCAAGAATCCTTTTTCATATAAATACAACGGTACGAAAAAAAGATTTGGGATGAAATCGAGTGTTTATATATATATATAGGCGTTTTCTTTTCATAAATAGGCGTAGGTAGAATAGTTAAGAATCATTTTCTCCCGTGTTTCTCAACCGATTTTGATAATTTGTTTTTTTAAATCAATAAGAGCAGCGAGAAAGATTGCACCGAATATCTATGGAGGGCGCGGTATATCACATATAATCCAAATTTGCGATATCGAATAGCTTTAGAGTTATAGGTCACATAGCCTCGGAAATCGGTATTCGACCTCAAATCACACATATTATTCTACTGGTTACTTTTCATGGGCGCGGCACTTTTCAGCAGCCTAAATTGTCGGTATAACTTTCGAACTATAAGCTACAAATCAATGAAACTCAGGAAGAACTTCCTATTTAGTCGAATTCTTCGATTGGAAAAATTGACTGGAAGAGCATTAGACAAGGGGGCGTGGCACCACCCATACAATTCAAAGTTTTTATATCGAATAGCTTTGGAAGTAAATGCTGCATAATAATGAAACTCAATATGGAGTTCACACTTGGTGATATCCTTCTACTAGAAAGTAGAAAATAGAGAGTAGGGTAATGGGATGGGCATTGGACAAAGACGTGTGGTTCCGCATATGTAAGCCAAATTTTTGATATCGAATAGCTTTGAAAGTAAAAGTCACATAACATGGAAACTCAGGATGGAGTTACTAATTTGTGATTTCCTACAGGTGGTGCGTATGTTGCGGTATGAGTTCGGTAACATGAAAAAAAAAAAAATGTTTTCAATGAAAATACAAAAAAAAAAAAACAAAATATATTTTTAAATGGTCGAATTTCGACCAAAGGCGATATTAGTATTTTTAATTCGTCTCGTTTTCACGGCAGTAGAACCTATGCTGGGGTTGAACGTTTTAGTTTTCTAAAGCGCCATCTATATTTTGACTAGTCAATTACTAGCTACAAATTGGGATGTGAATTTGCTCTAATGAGTTATCGATGCAACACGTAAAAATAAACTAAACCGTTTACATCTGAACAAATTGTGGCGGTCGTGGTGCAGTCGGTAGAGTGTGTGACCAATACGCACGAGAACCCTGGTTCAATTCCATCTGACACAGAAAGTTTTTTCAATTGAATTAATTTTCTTGTTCGGCCGTCACCTCTCTGCAGACAATGGCAAACCTCACAGAGTAAATAATGCCATGTAAAGCTTCTTGTGAACATGCACATTTAGCCGTTCGGAGTCGGCATAAAACTAGTAGGTCCAGTTCTCGATCAATTGTGTTGAAACGTTTGATAATACACACAACACAATTTGATCATAAGTTCGGTTAAAGTCCTTTCAAGGGCTGAAGAAATGGCCAGTTTTTTTTTATTTTTTGACGTAGAATACGTCATTCTAAGAGGTAAGTAGGGTGGTTGATAGTGATCAGGTGTCGGTATTTAGGTCGCAATTTGAGCTTTTGGTGTGCCTTAAGTACTGATCGTACTATGCTGATGTTAGCACTTGTTGGTCTGCTTGATTCTCACTGGGAGAAAAATTCATGTTTGAACTCTTTAACTTATATCAATTTTACACAATTACATGAAATATAAAGACAACATTTGATGTTTTTGTTTGCTTAAGTTTGCTACCTATTTATCGACAGTTTCCGGTTTTATCGACAAAACCATAAAATTTGTAAGGGAGCCCCCTAAGGAGTGGTCGGAAGAAATAGAAGTCAAAGTCAAAAATGTTCCTTTTGCAAAAGTAATGGGGGTCGGTCATACATATTAACCCTCTCCGGCACTATCTTAAAGGTCATATGCTCAGGTGTATGGAATAAATATACAAAAACCATAAAATTTATATGGGAGCCCCACTAAGGAGTGATCGGATGGAATAGGTGTCAAAGGAAAAAATGTTCCTTTTCTAAAAGTAATGGGGGTCGTTCATACATATTAAACCTCTCCGGCACTCTCTTAAAGGTCATATGCTCAGGTGTATGGAATAAAGATACAAAAACCATAAAATTTGTATGGGAGCCCCCTTTAGGAGTGGTCGGAGGGAAAAAGCGCCATGGGCAAAAATGTTCCTTTTGCAAAAGTAATGAGGCTGGGTCATACATATTAACCCTCTCCGGCACTCTTCTAAAGGTCATATGCTCAGGTGTATGGAATAAATATTTTGCTAAATATTTTTTAAAAACTAGTAAGAAATGATCTTCGACTGGGCCGAAGTTAAAATACCCCCACGTACGAACCAAAGTATATTCAAAGTCTTAAGCAATCAATAAAATTTTTATCTGTAAAACCTTTTCGTTATAGTTTTTACAGAAAATATTCGCTTTTGTTTTTTGATAAAGTCACTTTGTATGGGAGGTGGGCGTGGTTTTCACTCAATTTGGTTGAATTTTATACACATAGTACACGTTATATATCAAAGTTCATATGCAAATTTTCAAGTCCATATATTAAGTTTTGTGGATTTTAGAGAAATTTTACCTTTTTGATAAAGTCACTTTGTATGGGAGGTAGGCGTGGTTTTTATCCGATTTGGTTGAATTTCATACTTAGAGTGTATTTTGAATATCAAAACTCATATGCAAAATTGTAAGTCCGTATATTCATTTTTGTAGAATTTCAAGAGATTTTACCGTTTTGATAAAGTCACTTTGTATGGGAGCTAGGCGTGGTTTTTATCCGATTTGGCTCATTTTCGAACTTGAACTTCATTTTTTAGATAAAAGCCTAATTATTGAATTTCGTGATGATAACTTTAAAATTGCGGCTGTAATCGTGATCACAGACAGACGGACAGACATCGGACGTGGCTAAATCAACTCGGGTGGTGATGCTGATCAAGAATATATAAACTTTTCTGTACCTACCATGCCTCCTTATAGGCGTTACAAACGGAGTGACAAAATTAATATACCCCCATTTACGTTTTTTAAACGTGGGGGTATAAAGATGTCATCAAAAGCGAATTGAATAATTCTACGTCTTGTGTTACGACATAGTCGAAACTGCTGTACCTTTTTTTATATGTTTGCATCTGAGCAGCAAAGTAATAATATATATTTTCGATAGACTAAAAGCTTTTTGGAGTTTGATCCTGAAACCTATTTCGGCAGACGAGTCACCGGGGTGACTATTTCACCTTTATCACCCAAAAAATATGTTTTCACACAATTCTGTAAACCCATCCTCCGTGACATCTTGAACTAATGAATTTTTAGTACAACATTCCTCTGTAATGAAGGATTTTTCATCTTTTACAACACAATCACGTTCCACGGCAACTCTAACTCAATGCTGTGGTGTAACAGTTTTGTTTTCTAAAGCGCCATCTATGGTACTGTTCAGTCCATTATTGACATTGGTTTGCAAATTTGCTCAGATATGCTAATGATGCAATGAGTAAAGATAAACTAAGGGGTTTGAATTTGAGAAGAAAAAAACTTTGTGAATTTGCTCAGATTCGTTTGTGAATTTGCTCAGATGAATTATCGATACCTAAATCAAACGACTAGTTGAACTGAATTACTTGTGGTACCGAGGTTCACATTGTGCAAAAAAGAAACTTTAGTGTTAGGATAGAATATAATGACTTAATTGCAAATTCCAGTCGGCTATAGCAGAGATATAGTTTATGAGTTTATATAAATCAAAGTTAGTTGTAGAATTAATAGAAACTGCAGTTCTTATCATGGATCCCAAACCGTTTCTCTCGATCAGAATAAATCGCTTTATATTAAAAGAAACCACTTTTGACTAAAACCAGCCTGCTCCTCTACAATTTACAAATCGCAAGGAGGGACATTTCATGGCATTGCTTACAAATACAGACACATTCGTAACTTTTGTTCTACGTAGCCTTAACCAGAGTCACAACTTTAGAAGGACTTCGATAAAGATACAATTTAAATCTAAATATCCGAACTCTGGTTCGAACAAGACGGCGTTACATGCCATAAAAGAAACGCAACACTCGAAGTGGTGAAGGAGAAATTTGGAGACTGGGTTATTTCACGGCGAGCGTTCATCTATTTGCCACCGTGATTATGTGACTTGACACCCTTCGATAATTCGAGACACTATTGCCGGAATAACGCCGCACATTTTGGACCAAGTCATCAAAAATTGAACCGGCTGCTTTAACCACTGCTAGCAAAGCCGAGGCTACCGTTTAACTGACGTGCTATTGCATACATAATGGCATGAATGTAACTTCAAAATAAAGCCAGAATCAATTGAATGTCTCACACCGTTGTTGTTCTATTTTAATTTCTTTGAGTTTACTTTGAAAAAGTATGAGTTACTTCGATACTAACTATTAGTGCGCATGGCTGACAAGGTCTGTGCTAAGCCGGCAGAGCAGGTTTTGAGAACTTGGCCAATATCAACGTCTATTAACTTGACAAAATAACCTATAAAACCAAAGAAGACACGCCATATTCTTGAAAATTACATTTAATTCCAATATAACTGAAATTGTTTTTCAATACTGCAAAAACAGGTTTTGACTGAGCAGCGTGATAAGAGTAAAAGTCAATAAATCGAAAACTGCGCATGCGCTGCCGCGGAACCAGACACCAGCTTATTACCTCATTCAACGCAACGTAGACACAGAGGCACGTTTGAGAGATGTACAAGAAAAAAAAAAAAACACAAAAAAAAGAAAAAACAAAATAAAAATAACATCAAAGCAATAAAAACAAGAAATTCAAGTAACATTATCAGCTGCAAGTAACATGTTGATGCACGTTGGAGCAGCGGCAGGTGATTGAGGTGGTGGTGGTGTTGGTGGTGGTGATGATGATGGTTGTATTGTTGGCAACACCAGCAACAACTCAGTAAATAAATCACGAGTAAGAAAAAACCGAAATAAATAATAAAATTGCAACGTAGTCACTTTATTTCACTTCACTTTATTTTTATTTTTTTATTTTTCATTTTGAAAAAAACGAAGAATGTCGTAAGAATTTATTTATTTTTAAGGAAATACAATTTATTCCTCTTCACATATTATTGAGTTTCAGTTCAGATAAACTTACCGCCAGTAGCCGCGCTAACAAAGACTAGCAATAATCCTAAAATGTAGGTGTTAAAGTTAATTCGCCGCATTTTGCTGCAATTGAATAAAATTCAGAGCCGATGGTAAGACCAATAATATAACGGTAAAGAAAATTAAAACTATTTAGGACACGCTCCGTGCTCAATTTTGCCCTGTCGAAACTTTAAACGAGCACAATGCTACCGCGACGATATACAACCGACAACTGACTGAAAACGTTGCCAAAGAAATGCCAAGAAGTTGCACCAAAAGTTAAAATTATTTACTCATACTCACACACACCAATACATACACACTCACACTTACATATTCATATACGTTTATTGACAAAATATCTTAGGCGAGAGCGTTGGAATTACTGCTCGCTTCACTTTCAACTCAATGCGGCAATCGGCACGCTGAGCTGGTCACGCATGCGCAGTATTTTTTTTTTTTTTAATTTTGTCTTGTACGTTCTTCATTAAACTGGCAGAGTTGTCACCTTAGTAATGGAACCGGGAGCGTCTGGTATGTTAATCACGCTGTTGCTAGTACAAAGCTTGTTGACTTGGCTTAAATTTATCGATTGTTACCGCATAACTTAGCCACTTTGTGTACACCTTCTCGTGTGCTAACCTTTTAAACGTGCTCTTGAGCAACTTTAAGTTGTTATGCTTGCCCTTTACTAACTAGTAGTAAATAGTTGTAGATGAAGTAAATTTTTCTTGTCTCTGCGCCCTAATGCTTGGAAACCACGTTTATATTTGCATAGCGTGATATTTGATATCCATATTTTTATTTTTTTTATTAATATACATATCTACAGATAGTACAAGGATTGCCTTTTAAGTCTTGCGCCTAACAATGGAAAAACAGTGGTTAATTAGTAAAAATGCTTTAATTTTTTTTTTTAAAGCATTCTCCAAGGTGATCACTTTTGCATTCGAGGAACCAAGTTTGAAGCCGTTTTGCCTTTCCGAAGTTGGTACCTCCAAAACGTGGTCTTTGAAGCCCGCAACGGCCTCTTCGGGACTAGAAAAACGTTCGCCACGCTTTTTTTCTTAATATGACAAAACAATTAGAAGTTCTTGCGTGACTATAAGGCAAATGACCCATCAATTCCACGTTTTGAGCGCTCAAAGACTCTTTGAGCTGATGTGTGGGAATTCGAATCGTCGTGATGGAGGATGATCTTCCCTCGGTGGTTAGTTTTCCTTAATTCTCCGCAGACTTGCGGCAAACATTGTGGTTGTGTACCATCTAGCAATAACTATACTCAGTTGCTCAAGTGGTACAGTTGCAAAATGACCGGTTTTTTACTTAAAAACTGGAAGCCATTTGCTTAGATATGTTCCATTAGCGGCCATACTCATCGATTGCTTTCGAAAGTTTACGGTAAATAGGCTCCATTGATAAAAACATGCGAATTCTGGTTTCCTGGTCCTGGCTTTCTCGTGAGTTTAGTAAAGACGCCTGCCTTATCGGCTTTATTATACGGTGACCTTCGGCAAAAGAGTCGGATTCATGGAATTGATAAATCTATCCGGACGTCAATATCATAATAGTCCTCACACCACAGTTTATCCGACCATCTCTTCGGCGTTATTTCCAGGACTCCAGACGCGAGCAACGCCCTTTCAAAGTAGTTTAAACACCGGTTACACACCATACTGAAGTGTATATTCAAAAAATAAATATGGCGCCAAAAAAGTACAAATTATGGCTCTCTCAGGAGACCGCTCTCAGGGGACCGCTTTAAGTAAATTAAATGCTCCATCGTTGCATGCATATATTGCATGACGCACAAGCAAAAGCAAAAGCAAAAGAAAAAGCAAAAGCAAAAGCAAAAGCAAAAGCAAAAGCAAAAGCAAAAGCAAAAGCAAAAGCAAAAGCAAAAGCAAAAGCAAAAGAAAAAGCAAAAGCAAAAGCAAAAGCAAAAGCAAAAGCAAAAGCAAAAGCAAAGCAAAAGCAAAAGTAAAAGCAAAAGTAAAAGCAAAAGCAAAATCAAAAGCAAAAGCAAAAGCAAAAGCAAAAGCAAAAGCAAAAGCAAAAGCAAAAGCAAAAGCAAAAGCAAAAGCAAAAGCAAAACCAAAATCAAAAGCAAAAGCAAAAGCAAAAGCAAAAGCAAAAGAAAAAGCAAAAGCAAAAGCAAAAGCAAAAGAAAAAGCAAAAGCAAAAGCAAAAGCAAAAGCAAAAACAAAAGCAAAAGCGAAAGCAAAAGCAAAAGGAAAAGCAAAAGCAAAAGCAAAAGCAAAAGCAAAAGCAAAATCAAAAGCAAAAGCAAAAGCAAAAGCAAAAGCAAAAGCAAAAGCAAAAGCAAAAGCAAAAGCGAAAGCAAAAGTAAAAGTAAAAGCAAAAGCAAGAGTAAAAGCAAAAGCAATCGCAGAAGCAAAAGCAAAAGCAAGAGAAAAAGCAAAAGTGAAAGCAAAAGCAAAAGCAAAAGTAAAAGCAAAAGTAAAAGCAAAAGCAAGAGTAAAAGCAAAAGCAATCACAGAAGCAAAAGCAAAAGCAAAAGCAAAAGCAAAAGCAAAAGCAAAAGCAAAAGCAAAAGCAAAAGCAAAAGCAAAAGCAAAAGCAAAAGCAAAAGTGAAAGCAAAAGCAAAAGCAAAAGCAAAAGCAAAAGCAAAAGCAAAAGCAAAAGCAAAAGCAAAAGCAAAAGCAAAAGCAAAAGCAAAAGCAAAAGCAAAAGCAAAAGCAAAAGCAAAAGCAAAAGAAAAAGCAAAAGCAAAAGAAAAAGCAAAAGCAAAAGCAAAAGCAAAAGCAAAAGCAAAAGCAAAAACAAAAGCAAAAGCAAAAGCAAAAGCAAAAGCAAAAGCAAAAGCAAAAGCAAAAGCAAAAGCAAAAGCAAAAGTAAAAGCAAAAGCAAAAGCAAACGAAAAAGAAAAACCAAAATCAAAAGCAAAAGCAAAAGCAATCGCAGAAGCAAAAGCAAAAGCAAGAGAAAAAGCAAAAGTGAAAGCAAAAGCAAAAGCAAAAGAAAAAGCAAAAGCAAAAGCAAAAGCAAAAGCAAAAGCAAAAGCAAAAGCAAAAGCAAAAGCAAAAGCAAAAGCAAAAGCAAAAGCAAAAGCAAAAGCAAAAGCAAAAGCAAAAGCAAAAGCAAAAGCAAAAGCAAAAGCAAAAGCAAAAGGAAAAGCAAAAGCAAAAGCAAAAGCAAAAGCAAAAGCAAAAGCAAAAGCAAAAGCAAAAGCAAAAGCGAAAGCAAAAGAAAAAGCAAAAGCAAAAGCAAAAGCAAAAGCAAAAGCAAAAGCAAAAGCAAAAGCAAAAGAAAAAACAAAAGCAAATGCAAAAGCAAAAGAAAAAGCAAACGAAAAAGCAAAAGCAAAAGATTTGAATAAAGATTAGAGCAATTTATTGGATAAGGATTAGAAAAAGGATTCAAGCTAGTATTGTGAAAGGACTAGGAAAAGGATTAGGACAAAGATTTAAGCACACTTAACTTTAGACCCGTTTACATGTTTTACAACTTAATCCCGTTTATCTGGGTCATATTGACCTGTAGTGTATTTTGTATGGAAAGTTTATATTTTTCAATGAGTTAAAATTTAAAAGTATTGTTATAT
The DNA here is from genome assembly GCA_943735915.1 of Pherbina coryleti. NCBI lineage: Eukaryota > Metazoa > Arthropoda > Insecta > Diptera > Sciomyzidae > Pherbina > Pherbina coryleti. The sequence continues at coordinate 62,794,226 of OX030951.1, forward strand.
CATGATTTATTAGTTTTAATATTTGTTTTTATTTTAAAATATATGTTTGAACAAAACATTTGCAATTTACATATGAATGTAGAGAAAAGAAAACAAAACAAAATTAAAAAAAAGCAAAGGTTTATAACCGATTGATAGTGTCGCTTCGATTGAGATGTATTTGATGTGCTAGGCATTGATGGATCTGTTCCATTATTATCTGTTCACAAATAAAGTGAATTTAAGAATTTAATAAAATAAATAAAAAACACACACAATTATTTACCGTCGGGAAAAAAGCCGAAGCTCAAAAAACCCGACATTTATTTGAACCTTTCTCTTTCATTGCCTTTTTGCAACTGATTGACCGCCTGTCGTCGACATAGTCTCCGAAGTCTGTCAATCATAATGCGACAAAACTACAATAAAGCTTATTTATGATACAAATACAAATTACAATAAATGAGTTTTATACACTGCCGCCAAAAACGCCAGTTTTCCTATCCATCTCTTTGTTTACAATTTAATATATACATTACAACGATAAATATTTTTATAGTAAATACATGATATCAACAACAATAAATTTCATATTCTCTCTGCTTCAACTGGTACAATGCAAAACTTCTGTATGGCTCTTCTGAGTATATTTGTAGGCGTGCGCACCAGAACTTAACGGACCTTTCTATCATTACTCTCGATCAACTCCTCAATTCTTCCCATTGCCCAGTGTGCCGGTGGAAAATTCTCTCTTTTGAGTAGTTCAAGCTGTCCGACCTTTGGACTTTCCTTCTCTTTTCTCCATTACTTTCTCTCTTGTAACGTTGTAAGTTATTCTGTCTGCCATCTGTTCCAGAAGAGCTTCAACATTTCTTGTCTTTCTTTTCATAACAGAAAATGACCTGTGGTCAATGCCTGTATATCTTTCGGACCATCGCTTATGGGACGTATTGGACGCGAATTCAATATCGCTTCTATCTGTGAAAATAAGTGTTATTAATTGTTCATATATTAAGACTTTCTGTCCAACTACTCTGACAAGATGATATTTCATCGACTTAACTACTGCTTTATAGATACCACATTGATGTGGTGCAGCTGGAATCATAAACTTCCATTCTGTCCCCTTTCTAGCTAAATGTCTTACAGCTTCATGATTGCTCCAACTATCCAATGCCTTTCTCATTTCTCTGTTGGCACCCACATAAGTTGTACCATTGTCGCTTTACAGTCTTTCGCCTCTTCGTCCAATAAATCTTTCAAATCATGTACTGAAAGCAAGTGATGTTAAACCTGTCACAATATCAATGTGGATGGCGCGTGTTTTCAAGCACACAAAAATTGCTATCCAGCACTTCCCTTTCCGTGACCTAATTGTATCTTTACCCACTGTTTTTATTTCAAATAGACTAGTGAAATCCACTTCCGTGTGTAAAAATGCCTTTCCCACCTGTACCCTATCTGATGGTAAATCTGTCATTATCTGTTGTTCCATTTTTGCATTATAACGTGCACATATGACACATTATGAATCGTACTTCTCCGAGAATTTCTTAACCTTGGTATCCAGTAACGCTGCCGAATAATTTTCATCATCACCTGTGCACCACAGTGTCTTGTCTGTCTATCAACTGACTCTATTATCTCTGAAGCGAGCGACGATTTTATAAGCAGTATCACTGGGTGCTTCATCTCATAATCGATTTCAGCACGCTTCAGCCTGCCGCCAACCCGCAATAACTCTTTATAGTCTATGACTGCCTTCAACGATTCTATCTTAATTCTTTCCGCTATGTTTTGTCCTCTTTCCAACGCTGTTAATTCAGCGTTATAGTATTCCTCTTGTGTCTTTATTAAAATATATTTCAAAGCCATGCTTCTTTTCTCTGCTGTTGGCATCTCAATCCTGCCCACCCTCGATCTAATTCTTTTTCTTTCAGGCTTTCGTAATGCATTCATGTAATGGAACACATATGCCAGAATATTAACTGTCCTCTGTTACGTTCTACTATATGCCAATAAAGACACTCTTTCCTGAATCCCCTTAACATGTGTACTAACCATCGGCTCAAACCTTGAAACTGTGTAAACTCTCATCTCTTCTTTCACCTCTGATGGCTCTCTGTCCAAAAACTTGTCTTTGCGACACTTGCATTTATTGAATGCAAGCCAAATCCGGACCATACAACCATAATATATTGTCTATGAATTCTGCTGGTGACAACCCGTGACTTAATAGATCAGCGGGATTCTCTTTCGTACTGACATGTCGCCAATATTTTATCTCTGAATTTTCCTGAATAGAAGCCACTCGATTAGCCACATATTTTCAGGTTATAAGGTGCCCTTTTTATCCAATGCAAAACTATACTCCAATGCCACTCCATCGATCTCCTTATGTCAGCAAATAACCTTGCTAATAACTCAGCTGCCGCCAATTCCAACCTTAGAACAGTAAGCGTATGTAAAGGAGCTACTCTTGTCTTTGACACTAACAACTTTGTTGTCACCTTTCCATATGAATATTCTGTCCTAATATAAGCCACAGCACCATAAGCTGCTAATGAAGCATCAGAAAAATCCTGTACCTGCACACCAATATTTTCGGTTGTACCTATCCATCTGTCAATTCTAAATTTTTCCAATAACAAAATTTCTCTCCAAAATTCTGTCCACCTCTTTTTTATCTCAACTGGGACCATCTCATCCCAACCTATCCCTGACCTCCATAAGTCTTGAATTAAAATCTTTCCGACTATTACAACAATTGAAATTTAACCGTTTGGGTCATAAAGCTGAGCTACGCAGCTCACAATCTTTCTCTTTGTAAAATCTTTCTCCAATTGCGGGGTTTTTACCGAACACGCAAATTGGTCTCTCACAATAAATCACTTCAAGCCTAAAATGCTTGACCCTTCCCCCGGCAAAAACACCGCTGAGAAAGAGGTTTCCTCTGAATTCATCGCATTTATCAATCGCTTAGAGTTTGACTTCCATTTACCATATTCAATCTTTCTTTTTTAATCTTTCATCTTCTATCTAAAATTTTCTATATTCGATCTTCATCTATCTTTGATTTTCCATCTGCCATTTTTCATATTTCATCTTTAATTTTTCAACATTCATCTTTACCTAATCTTTAATTTTTAATCTTTAATCTTTAATCTTTAATCTTTAATCTTTAATCTTTAATCTTTAATCTTTAATCTTTAATCTTTAATCTTTAATCTTTAATCTTTAATCTTTAATCTTTAATCTTTAATCTTTAATCTTTAATCTTTAATCTTTAATCTTTAATCCTTAATCTTTAATCTTTAATCTTTAGTCTTTAATCTTTAATCTTTAATCTTTAATCTAAATATATAAATCGCTTAAATGCAACTTGTCTCAAACTGCTAATATCTTTCATATTATCTTTCAATGGCATGAGCATGACAAAACGACAATTTTTGTCTCGCCTGTAAGTGCGCAAAACATGTTGCTCGACTATTTCTTCTTCTTTTGTACGAAATGCATGTCGACCAATTTGATCCAGTGTCCATAACCGTTTAAGTAATTGTCCAGTTGTTCTTCTTGCTTGTATTCTACCATTGGTAGTATCTGTCTAGTATATTCATCTATCCTCTCAGACTGTCCACCTAAAGCAACAACACCAGACTTTGTTTTCAAAAAGATTGTATCATTCATCGGTTTTGTAAGAACCGATTCTATGATTTTTGCCACAAAACTTACTCCAAACAGCATGTGCACCACGTCTGGTTTCCAATATTCTGGATCGACCGATTTGAAAACTGAAGACATGTCACCGTATCGTGGTGTTAACATCTTTGAACATGATCACATGATTCATACCATGAACAAACCTTAAGATTAACTTTCATCTCTATCGCAAATGGCTTTCCGTCTATCCCAACCATTTTCCTAGCTAAAGGTAAATATGGTTTTTTTTTTGTTTTTTTTTTTTTTTTTCTTCTGACGTAACGCATAGCTAATAAGATTCGGTTGTGCACCGGTGTCTAATAAAGTTCTAACTGGACCGAAAAATCCTTCAAACACCTCTACCCTTTCCATAGCTGTTGATATCAATGCCACCCTTTCCTCAATTGTTATGTTAAAAGCCTGTTCATACTGTAAGAAGGCTTCTTCCGGCCTGTTCTTTTTATATTCATCTTCTTTCTTATAAAAAACTTGTCTTTCCTTAACAAAATTAATAAGTTCATTAGCCGTTTTCTTGTTGTCTGTCTTTGGAAAACTTTCCAAATAACCATTTTCTTCATCTTTGGACTGCACTACCAAGGCTGTCTCTTTCTTACCATCTTTCAGCGGACACAGCAAGCTGTTGTGGCGAGGCTTGCCTGGACAACGAGCGCATCCACTCAAGAAACAGGCATTTGCGCCTCTTTTAAGTCAGTTTGGGCACAAACTACGTCTTTCTACAAATTCTTTCCTGCCGCGCAAATTTATTGATAAAAATTCTTGGCACACACATATCTGTTGATTGCCCTGGCATGCCTAGCATGGAAATTCCTTCGGCGTAATCTTTGAAGCGCGAACACTACTCGACGGTCGCTCACGAGATCCTCGATTCCGACTATTCTTCTCCGTGTGGACTGTATTTTTTTTTAATCTTGTCTCGATCTCGTCGCGTTTACCAGAGCTGCCGCCTGTCTGTCCAAAAATTGTACATGCTCTATGGTGGCTTCCGCAAACTTTCTTTCTTCAGCTGATGCTGCGAATCTACTCGACGGTCGCTCACGGGATCCTCGATCCCGACTATTCTTCTCCGTGTGGACTGTATTTTTTTTAATCTTGTCTCGATCTCGTCGCGTTTACCAGAGCTGCCGCCTGTCTGTCCAGAAATTGTACATGCTCTATGGTGGCTTCCGCAAACTTTCTTTCTTCGGCTGATGCTGCGAATCTAGCGATAGCCTCTGCATTCTCCTCGTATTGATTCCGCTCAGTCATTTTGTGTTTGTTGTCTTCTTTCCCATGCGTGCGAGCGTTCGTGTTGCTGTAGTCACCGCATTTGGTCTCCTTTTTTTTATTGTTGCTCCTTTTGTTTGTTTTTTTTTTTTCTTTTTACCTTTTTTTGTCCTCCTTTCCTCTCCTTTCCATAGAGCTGTCCATATTTGGCTCGAAGCCGACCAAAATGTTCACAACAAAAGGTGAACTTCAGAAATTCAACAATTAAATAAAACACACACACAATTATTTACCGTCGGGAAAAAAGCCGAAGCTCAAAAAACCCGACATTTATTTAAATCTTTCTCTTTCATAGCCTTTTTGCAACTGATTGACCGCCTGTCGTCGACATAGTCTCCGAAGTCTGTCAATCATAATGCGACAAAACTACAATAAAGCTTATTTATGATACAAATACAAATTACAATAAATGAGTTTTATACATTATCATTGTAATTTTCCAATATATCAGGTTCTTTGTTTTTTTGATGGTAACACGATTAATATGTTGTGCCGTCCGTGGCGTAGTTGGTTAAAGTGCGTGGCCGCTATGTCAACGAACTTTGGAAACCCAGGTTCGAACCCCAGCAGCGACAGAAAATTATTTGAATTAAAAAATAATTTTTCTGTACGACCGCCACGTCTCTGCAGACAATGGCAAACCTCAGAGAGTAATAAAAATGCCATGTAAAGCTTCTTGAGAACGAAAACATTCCGTTCATTGCCGTTCGGAGTCGGCGTTAAGCATGTAGGTCTGGTTCTCGGTCAATTGTGTACAAACTTAATAACACGCAGAACACAATTGATCATAAGAAGCTAGGTCAAAGTCCTTTCAAGGGCTGAAATGGCCAGTTATTTATTTATGTTTTTATTTTACCTAAACTTGTGGCATTCGAAGCGATTCTGTAAGGCTTTTTGGCTTCATACCAATCAAATTTGAAGCAATCCTTAGGCCGTGTGCTATTTGGAAACTATTCACTCAGATGACGAAACTTCGACAGTGTGAATGAGAATATTTGGCTCTTGTGAGGTGAATATGACTGTCAAAAATTCATGTAGCCCCAGGGGCTAGTATTCATTTTGACAATCGACAAGAGAATTTTTGACACAAGCAAAAATAAAAAAAAAACACTTGTGAGCTTGCGACTCGAAAAGGTTTATTATTTTTCCCAAAATTACTCTCGTTCAGATATGGGGATAAATTCTTTGGTTTTGCCATATATGGCACACTATGCATTTAAGGGTTAAATTCTTGCGCTAATACACTTCCGAAATCTAAAACGGCAAAATTTATAGTTGTCAAAATATCATCGTCCTTTTGGTAAAAATGACAGTTATATTTCGACAGAAATTGTATTGAAGTCAGTAACTTCCTTTCTACCACGAGTGAAAAGTTTCCGCATGGCACACGGCCTTATTGATTGTTTCGTTGAAGTGTTGCATCGCTTTTCCAATTGATTTTTAGCGTAATATAACTCAAATACTAAAATATAACTCAAAAGAGAACACTGCACATGCACAACAGATCCATAAAAAAAGCATGTTTTCATACGTGTAAGTGTACATAAGTATGAAAAAACTTTTTAACAAAGAAAAAAAACCCGACTTCAAAATCACTACAAAGTAAAAAGTAATTTTAAATAACTTTTCCCATTAATTTCTTGGTCAAATTTTAAAAGTTATTTATTTGTATTATTATAATATTGGAAATCTTATCATTTTAATTTGTTCTATTTTGTTTTATTATCATCAGTATATTAATTGCTTTATAAGAGCTTTAAAGTCGGCGCATATCTTACTATGTCGAAATCTTTTTATTCTAATTTGTTTTATCATAAAAATATTATTAACTTTATGAATATAAAAGCTTCTTAGCGATTTTTTTCTTTCAGTTGGCAATTTTTGAGTACGCTGAATGTAGCCAATGTGTTCCATGCATTATTTGTGCAGCTGTTACACACTATGTCATATTCAATATGAGCTTTACTAGCTCACCCAAACCAGTATAGTGAGAATGTTTATGTGTACAAAGCTTTTAAGATTACTACAGTGTCAACAAGGCAGCATAGCATCAAATAAAAAAGTTTAAAATAGTGCAGGGATGGTAAAAATCATGAGTATGTGTCAAAGATTAGCGCCGACTTCAAATCTTTTATGTTCATAAAGCAATTAATATATTGATGATAATAAAACAAAATAGAAAAAATGAAAACGATAAGATTTCCAATATTATAACACATATAAATAGCTTTTAAAATATGACCAAGAAATGAATGGGAAAAGTTATTTAAAATTATTTCTTACTTTGTAGTGAGTTTGAAGTCGGGTTTTTTTTTTTGTTAAAAAGTTTTTATTTCTTCCTTTTTAGAAAATATGAAATATTTTATGTAATAGTATTCTTGAGGAAAATTTCAAACATGAAACTTTGTTCTTAAAAAATTTGTTTTATTAATTCCTGAAAGTTTGTTGGGTATTTTCCATTTCTGTTTCTTTACAATTTTTAGTGCCATGCCCTTTCTCTAATCCCGCCCACTTTATTTACCGTACCTCATAATGATTCTACCTAAACTTGTGCCAAATTTCAGTTTCCAAGTATCAATATTAACCGTAATTTAGTACTTTCCTTAAAGTGCCACACCCTATGTACAATCCCGCTCACTTTTTTAATGATTCTACCTACCCACCTACCTGCATACCAAATATTAGTACGCTAGTGTCAATATTAACTAAGATATAGTATTTTTATAATATTGACACGCCCCTTTGATAATAACGCCCACTTTTTTGGCCGTTATTTGTAGTAACTGTACCTACCCATGTACTAAATTTCAGCATCCTAGTGTCAATATTATTCGATATATAGTGAGTTTCTAATACTGCTATCCCCTTTGTCAAATAACGTCCACTTTATTGAATGTAATTTGTAATAACTGTGCCTACCCATGCACTAAATTTCAGCAACCTAGTGTCAATATTATTGCCACACCCCTTTTTCAAATAAATCCCACTTTATTGACTGTAATTTGTAATAATTGTGCCTACCCCAGTATTTTTACTGTAAATTTCAGTACCCTAGTGTCAATATTAACTGAAATATGTTCAATGGTTTTCTTATATTGACACGTCCCTTTGTCGAATATCGCCCACTTTTTTAAAAAAGGACCTCCGCGTTCATGGTATCTATCTGTTGACAAAAAGTACGGAAATCGGGCAAGTGCTTTAGGAGTTATCGATGTACATACATTTAAAAAAAAAAAAAAAAAAAAAGCAGACAAACCAACGAACTTGAGAACCTTCTCCTTTTTGAAGTCGGTTAAAAAGTACATACGCCAACGACAGAATAATGCTGTCTCTCACTTCCAATGTACTCACAGTTGCACAAAATGTAGAAAGGATTGCACAACAGCAAAAAGTAGTGAAAAAAGTACCACAAAAACTGATCCTTCATACAAATCGTATGGTAGAAAATGTCGGGTCTTTTTGACCCAGTTTAACGTAGAGTGCATATGTAAGTTTTTTGTCTCTGCTATGCACATATGTCACATATGTACATTTTTCATTCTGGTTGCAAAGATAAAAGTTCAACAAGTAAAATAGTATTTTTTTTTTAATTTTTGATTTTTAATATGTTTTTTTTTTGCAAATGAAAAGTGCCTCGGGTCAATATGACCCGATAAACGGGTTTAAGGTTAAAAAAAATGAGAGATAAGATTGTTAAAAGGATATGAACTTATAGTAAGTGACTTGAAATGCAATCTTTGACTTGAGAGGAGCTTTCAACTTCAAGCAAATAACGCTCTAAAGGCCTTTATTTAACAATTCAAATAAAAAAAAAATTATAATTTACATACTGTACCAATTTCAACAGACACACCTGCTTGATTTGGTTCAAATATTTTAAATAGAGAAATATTATAAAGTAACGCGATTAAAAATCTGAAAAAAATTAAAAATTCATTTATATTTGGTAGTTATTTAAATGGGTTAAGTTTTCAAGGTCAAAGTCAAGACTTGCGATTTCAAATTAAGGCCTTTAAAGTAACCGGAATCAAAAACCTAAGGCTTGCAAGCTATGATCCACAAGCATTAAGACGATAAATATGCAAAACTTAAGTAAAACCTTTGAAAATTTATAATTCTTTGAATAATTAGAGAAACATACATATGTATATGTGTTTGGTCAAGAATGACAACTGACTTTATTAAGCTTAGATATTAAAATCATGAAAAAATAACAAAATAATTAATATGTAAATGAAAATCGTCAAAGAGGCACAAAGACTGGTTTCACTATTCTAATGATTGTTCTTTGTGAGAGATAAATACAAAAAACCTGTGAAATCTGACGACTAATCAACAACTCAAAGCAAGACAATTTTTCCAAGCTTAAAACCACGCATTGTCTGCTTAGTACATAACTTTTGTTTTTGACTTAGCAATAAAATAGCTAAAGAGCTAAAACAGTTGCTTTTTCACCATATTTTGTTGAGTAGATTTTGAGATGTGGTGACTTTCTTGAACAAGGTGACCAGCTCTGATTATGAATTAGTTTTAATTGGAAATGTTGCTACTTTTCTAATTGTTCCAGACGTAAACTGAATCTAAACGAATTTGTTGGTTATTTCTAAATGTTTGCTTGTTATTTCACATCAAATAAAACCATCGAGTTGTTTTCATGCTCTAAGAACTTTTGCAAATAAATTTATCTCTGCAAGCATGTTAAATGCATGAAGTAAATAATTTTTGCACTAATGAATGCTTTTAAGTTTTCAATACATTCTTTTTTTTTTGTTGAGACTCTGTGTAGAATTCTAAAAAGTCGCTGTGATATTCAATTAAAAGTTTTCAAGACTGTGGCATGCATGACATCGGACTAGAAAGAGCATCTTTAGCGTGTGGTTGCAATTTCCAAATAAAACTTACTCAGTTGAAGGAGAAAATCTAAAAGTTTATCCGGTACTTCCGAAAGAGTTAAGCTCTCGCAAAACTAAGCTATCTGAAATAGTTAACTCTGCTAGTTATACTCTTACGCCACATACAACTCGATATAACTAGCGACCATTGTTATTTTGGTTTAGTGCAAATAAAAACCAAATGAAAAATGTGTTTTTTTTTTGTTTGGGGTGTTTTTGAGATTTCTTTGTGTGACAAGGCATTTACATTTGCTGACTGGTTTGCTTCATAAAAATAAAGGAATATTTATTTAAACTCGACAGAAACAAAGTCCAATTAATGTCATTTACATTTTAATTGGTTTGTGTTGGATGGTGTTAAAGGTGAAGCCGAGTACCCGGTCGAATTGCCATTGTGATGATAATGCGTTGTCCCAGTTCGTTGTTCATGCCACTACGAAGACTGAATTCACAAATTAATCTGCATTAATTGAAAACAGTGAAGTGATATGTAGATTAAGAATATCTGTTTGAGAGCAGTAGATGTTGAAAAGTTCACAGTTTAACTTATTGACATCGTAAAAATCGTAGCTGATGCCTGATGGATGGATGTATGAGTTGGAAATCATATGTTGATAGATTATAACTCTATTAAAAAGGTGTTAAGGTTTTATTTACATAAGTGTCTGACTAAATATATCCATTTGAAATACATCCATTATAAGGCTCTTCAGATTGAGTGGTAAAAACTTGACAGTTTCTGTCATTAATTTTTCTTACCTGAAAACGAATTGGTCATTGATCGAATTGGTTTTTGGAAAACGAATTGGAAAACGAATTGGTTTTTGAATGTTTGACCGAATAGATTTGCTTTTATAAACAATTTAAGCCAGTGATAGTCATGGCTAATGCAAAGCTGCGTTGCCTTATTGAATTTAAGCCTTTAGCTGCGAAAGCAAAAACCTTCCTCTTTTCTCATAGAGCCAAAGAATTAACATTTACTGTCGTTCTATTAGTTTTGTCATGGCATCTATACTTAGCGAGTAACAATTCCATGGTAAAACGTAACGTTGTCACGTGGAAATGCATATAAAAATAAAACCAAAAATTAAATGTTTAATAAAAAAAAAACTAAACTAAATTTAAGAAAATACATGTTAAAATAAAATTAAAATTAAAATAAGAACATAAATAAATAGAAAAATATTATAAATAAATTTTTATCTAAAAATTTGAATTAAAATAAGAAGTAAAAAAAAATAAAAATTTATATATATTAGTGAATATAATGTATAAAAACAAATAAAAATAAAAATAAAAATGCAACTAAAAAAAGAATTAAAACAAAAATTTACAAAATTAAAAACAAAAATATAATTAAAAAAGAGTTGGCTGTGCCGTGGACACACCCGTAGGTTTTGACGTGACGAAGTTTCTTGCTGTTGTTGTTAATGTTGATGTTGATGTTGATGTTGATATTGATGTTGAAGTTGATGTTGATGTTGATGTTGATGTTGATGTTTATGTTGATTTTGATGTTGATGTTGATGTTGATGTTGATGTTGATGTTGATGTTGAAGTTGAAGTTGATGTTGATGTTGATGTTGATGTTGATGTTGATGTTGATGTTGATGTTGATGTTGATGTTGATGTTGATGTTGATGTTGATGTTGATGTTGATGTTGATGTTGATGTTGATGTTGATGTTGATGTTGATGTTGATGTTGATGTTGATGTTGATGTTGATGTTGATGTTGATGTTGATGTTGATGTTGATGTTGATGTTGATGTTGATGTTGATGTTAATGTTGATGTTGATGTTGATGTTGATGTTGATGTTGATGTAGATGTTGATGTTGATGTTGATGTTGATGTTGATGTTGATGTTGATGTTGATGTTGATGTTGATGTTGATGTCAATGTTCATGTTGATGTTGATGTTGATGTTGATTTTGATGTTAATGTTGATGTTGATGTTGATGTTGATGTTGATGTTGATGTTGATGTTGATGTTGATGTTGATGTTGATGTTGATGTTGATGTTGATGTTGATGTTGATGTTGATGTTGATGTCGGTGTTGGTGTTGGTGTTGGTATTGGTGTTGGTGTTGGTGTTAGTGTTGGTGTTGGTGTTGGTGTTGGTGTTGGTGTTGGTGTTGGTGTTGGTATTGGTGTTGGTATTGGTGTTGGTGTTAGTGTTGGTGTTGGTGTTGGTGTTGGTGTTGGTGTTGATGTTGATGTTGATGTTGATGTTGATGTTGATGTTAATGTTGATGTTGATGTTGATGTTGATGTTGATGTTGATGTAGATGTTGATGTTGATGTTGGTGTTGGTGTTGATGTTGATGTTGATGTTGATGTTGATGTTGATGTTAATGTTGATGTTGATGTTGATGTTGATGTTGATGTTGATGTAGATGTTGATGTTGATGTTGATGTTGATGTTGATGTTGATGTTGATGTTGATGTTGATGTTGATGTTGATGTTGATGTTGATGTTGATGTTGATGTTGATGTTGATGTTGATGTTGATGTTGATGTTGATGTTGATGTTGATGTTGATGTTGATGTTGATGTTGATGTTGATGTTGATGTTGATGTTGATGTTGATGTTGATGTTAATGTTGATGTTGATGTTGATGTTGATGTTGATGTTGATGTTGATGTAGATGTTGATGTTGATGTTGATGTTAATGTTGATGTTGATGTTGATGTTGATGTTGATGTTGATGTAGATGTTGATGTTGATGTTGATGTTGATGTTGATGTTGATGTTGATGTTGATGTTGATGTTGATGTTGATGTTGATGTTGATGTTGATGTTGATGTTGATGTTGATGTTGATGTTGATGTTGATGTTGATGTTGATGTTGATGTTGATGTTGATGTTGATGTTGATGTTGATGTTGATGTTGATGTTGATGTTGATGTTGATGTTGATGTTGATGTTAATGTTGATGTTGATGTTGATGTTGATGTTGATGTTGATGTAGATGTTGATGTTGATGTTGATGTTGATGTTGATGTTGATGTTGATGTTGATGTTGATGTTGATGTTGATGTTGATGTTGATGTTGATGTTGATGTTGATGTTGATGTTGATGTTGATGTTGATGTTGATGTTGATGTTGATGTTGATGTTGATGTTGATGTTGATGTTGATGTTGATGTTGATGTTGATGTTGATGTTGATGTTAATGTTGATGTTGATGTTGATGTTGATGTTGATGTTGATGTAGATGTTGATGTTGATGTTGATGTTGATGTTGATGTTGATGTTGATGTTGATGTTGATGTTGATGTTGATGTCAATGTTCATGTTGATGTTGATGTTGATGTTGATTTTGATGTTAATGTTGATGTTGATGTTGATGTTGATGTTGATGTTGATGTTGATGTTGATGTTGATGTTGATGTTGATGTTGATGTTGATGTTGATGTTGATGTTGATGTTGATGTTGATGTCAATGTTCATGTTGATGTTGATGTTGATGTTGATTTTGATGTTAATGTTGATGTTGATGTTGATGTCGGTGTTGGTGTTGGTGTTGGTATTGGTGTTGGTATTGGTGTTGGTGTTAGTGTTGGTGTTGGTGTTGGTGTTGGTGTTGGTGTTGGTGTTGGTGTTGGTGTTGGTGTTGGTGTTGGTGTTAGTGTTGGTGTTGGTGTTGGTGTTGGTGTTGGTGTTGGTGTTGGTGTTGGTGTTGGTGTTGGTGTTGGTGTTGGTGTTGGTGTTGGTGTTGGTGTTGGTGTTGGATTTGGAATTGGTGCTTTTCGTTTAGCTTTTTTTTTGTTTCCCCATTGGTTGTGGTCTAATTTCAATTAATCCAGCAAAAGTGATGCATATGCGTCACATTAGGCGGTTCCCTGAGAGTTTTTGACACGCCGTTAAATTTTTTTTTATTTTTGTCATATGCCCGAAGACCTCACCTTTGTTTTCGTTCCTTAAAATTAACCGTTGCACCAGTAGTCATAGAGTTAAAAATCCATGCAACGTTTATTTATGGCTGTAGCATTTTTGCTGCATTATGTGATTGCATCCCTGAAATCATGACAACAAAATTTTTTTTGTAATTTAGTTGTGAAGCGTAATGACACATCCCTGCTGTCGTAAAACAAAATTTACTGTAGCACTCCTCCTGAGTGAGTTATAATTCCATGCAACGATATTACATTTCTGTTACATAAGCTGCTATATTCACGACCTGACGACGCCGGAATTTTTTTTTTATTTTTGTCGTGAAGCCATGTATAAGAACTTTATTTTCCTTTTTAAACTTTTATCCTAGGTTATATACTCATTGAGTAAAAATTCAATGCAACGCCGCTGCATGAATGTTGCGTTATCGATCTTTGAGCGGCTCTCTCAGGGTCCCCATGATGTCAGAAATTTTTTGTCTAATTTTGTTGTGAGGGCTTTAAGTAGGCCTTTATTGGCGTATCGTATTTTTAACCCTAGCACTAATACTCAGCGAGTAATAATTCCATGTAACAAATTTTCAGTTGCGTTGCTTACGCAGCTCCCACTACGTCCCTATGCCGTATTAAATTTTTTTTTTTTTGTTTTTTAATATAGTCAAAGAATTAACCTTTATGGTCATACTATTTTTTTAATTATAGCTCTTATACCCAGCGAGTAACAATTCAACAAAACGCAGATGAATTTTTAAAAAATTAATTTTTCAACTTTTTTGGAAACAAGAGCAGTACAACGTAACTTCGTCACGTCAAAATAAAATATAAATACATAAAGATAAAAAAAAAAAAATAAATAACTGGCCATTTCAGCCCTTGAAAGGACTTTGCCCTAGCTTCTTATGATCAATTGTGTTGTGCGGGTTATTAAGTTTGTACACAATTGACCGAGAACTGGACCTACAGGTTTAACGCCGCCTCCGAACGGCGATGAACGGAATGTTCTTGTTCTCAAGAAGCTTTACATGGCATTTTGATTACTCTCTGAGGTTTGCCATTGTCTGCAGAGAGCTGGCGACCGTACAGAAAAATTATTTTAATTCAAATTATTTTTTGTCGCTGCTGGGATTCGTACCCGGGTCTCCAAGTTTGTTGACATAGAGGCCACGCACTTTAACCAACTACGCCACGGACGCCACTTGAAACATAAAAATAAAACTAAAAATAAAAAAAAAAAAAATTAAAACAATCATAAGAACTAGGATGTATACAAAAATTAGAGCAATTAGATAGGACATTGGATAAGATTAGGACAATGTATAGTACAAGAATGGGAAAATAGATCAAGTTGAGGATTGAGACTTAGGACAAGGATTTGAACAAGCATAGGGACATAGACTAAAATACGAATTTGGGAAAAGATTAGACCAAGTAGAAGGACAAGCATTAGGACAAATTTAAGAATAAGGGATAAAGACAGGACTATAATTAGTAACAAAAGAATAAGATATACTGTTGAGCTTTCTTCGTAAGCAAATTGTTTTTTGAGTTTCGAATCTTATAATAAAATAATTTGATTTGAAAATTTTGTATTGGAAATTGGAAAATTTGTTAAAAGGAATTTTTTTCCCTTGGAGACCTATTCCCTCCGACCACTCCTTAGGTGGGCTATTATTCAAATTTTATGGTTTTTGTGTATTTATTCTCTACACCTGAACAGGGGGCTTAAGGGAGAGCCGGAGAGTGTTAATATGTATGATCGACCCCCATTACTTTTGCAAAAGAAATATTTTCCTTCTGGGGACCTTTTCCCTCCGACCACTCTTTATGTGGGCTCCCATACAAATTTTATGATTTTTGTGTATTTATTCTCTACACCTGAACAGGGTAGCTTTAAAGGAGGGCCGGAGAGGGTAAATATGTATGACCGACCCCCATTACTTTTGCAAAAGAAACATTTTTTCCTTGGGACCTTTTCCCTCCGACCACTTCTTATGGGGTATCCCATACAAATGTTATGATTTTCTGTATATTTATTCCCTACACCTGAACAGGGTGGCCATAAGGGAGGACCGGAGAGGGTTCACATACATATCAGCGTTGTTTTAGCAGAGAGGCGAGTTTTCCGGACCCCGAGCTTCAGGGGGCCCCGGAAAATTAGAGAAAAATTGTGAAAAAAATTGCAAGTACCATATAAAGTACAATGGGCTCATAAAATATAAAACTGAAAAGTCGACACAGTTCAAAATTTTCCAGTTTTTATTTAAAAATTTGATTTACATTGATCACAGCATGAAATTCAAGTAATTCAAAACATCAGTCATCAGCAGCTATGGGCAGAGAGCGCTCTGGGAGCGTTGGGAGCAAGAATTGAGAAAAAGGCTTCTGTAGCAACACAAAACGCAACAAAAAATCAAAGACATAAGACAAACACAGAAGCTTTAAATGTAGTGGTGCCCATACCCGATCATCAGTCATTTTCAGACATTGAATTTCGCAAATAATTTTTTATATACTTTAGTTTTGAGAAAGACCGTTTGTCAGAAACGTTAGTAACAAAAAAACATAAGTAGATTCTGAGAACTATTTCGATGTTTTTAGAAAAACTGATAATAATTCTTCATCAATGATTGTCTGATAGTACATTGACTTATGAGATTGTTTTGAATCATCTGAAAGAAGTGAGTTTTAGCAAATTGACATTCACCAATCAATTCAGTTTCATTTAGTCCTTCGAATAAATCAATGCAATTTCGTTATATGCACTACAAACTTCTTTATTAGTCATGCGATTAAAATGTGTGAGCAAAGAAAAATTATCATTTAAACGATTGTACACAGCACAACGTTGATTTAAATTAGTAACCAAAGCATCTAATATCGAAAAAAACACTGTATCAAAAAGTCGTTCTTTTTGTTGGTCAGGATCTTTTGCATTTTCATTTCCTGCTAGTGTTTAAAGAGCTTCGTTCTGATAACTGTTTCGCACTTCTTCAAATAATCCGATTGCTAGATCGTAAATAGCATTGAACTCCGTTTTCAAATTCTCGAGTAAGGATATCAGAGATGTGTAAAGTTTTGTGTTGATGCTGAGATCCAGATTAGATTTTTGCAAAATGATATTGACTCGATTTACTTCACTTAAAACCTGATTCAAAATAATAAAAAATAAGATTACTGAATTGATCTAATTCGTTGATGAAACCTCGAGCAATTTCTTTGTTGTCTTCGGTTGGAAAGTTGCTTTCTGATACTAAGGACTCTAGCACTTTCACAATTTTCCTATAACATGAATGCAAAAAACGAATAGCATCATGTTTCGCGGACTATCTAGTTCCAGTTGCTCGTTTTAATTGCCGTTGTGGTTTGATTCAATAGTTTGATCACTACCGCGAAGGTGTCTCCTTCATCACCTACAGTTTCGTCATCACCTACAATTCGTCAGCTCTTTTTGAAGCGAAGTTTTTTACGCCTCGTTCTGTGATTTGCTGGAGTGAAATCTAAAAAAACGACACTTTTTCCGACACCGTTTTTCTAAGAATTGATATTGTTTTTTGCTTGCATCTATTCCAACAAGAAAATGTTAAATTAAAAATAATTTTTTGGCCGCTGCAGGTAGAACTCACATCCTCTCGTTTGCTGGTCCTTTACTCTAACCATCAAGCTAAAAACCTTCATATAACAATCTCGTTGATTCATTGTTAAGTATTAGCTTAAGCTATGTATCAGCCGATCACAATAATCTATTACTTTAAAAAGGATTGTGTGTTGACTATTCTTCATAGGACTGTGTCTTGGCTAGCCAAACAACAAAAGCAGCAAAAAACAAAAATGTTGCTTCTTCTATTCCACACTGTCATCAAAAGCGTTCAGTAGATTGGGTTATTGTTTGGGCATTTTTTTTTTGACGTAGAATACGTCATTCTCGGAGGTAAGTAGGGTGGTTGATAGTGATCAGGTGTCGGTATTTAGGTCACAATTTGAGCCTTTGGTGTGCCTAAAGTACTGATCGTACAATGTTGATGTTAGCACTTGTTGGTCTGCTTGATCCTCACTGGGAAAAAAATTCATGTTTGAACTCTCTAACTTATATAAATTTTACACAATTACATGAAATATAAAGCTAACATTTGATGTTTTTGTTTGCTTAAGTTTGCTACCTATTTATCGACGGGTTCCGGTTTTTTCGACGGTTAAGACAGCGCCATCTAGCGTGAAGACATAAATCTTATAATTAAAAAAAGCGTACTTTTAGGGGCATGTTGTTTTTAACAGAATCGCGTAGCCCAGTAATTCTGAGTAATTTTGAGGGGCATGCTTTTTTAACAGAATCTGTTATTGAAATGTCAAAATTCCGTAGCCAATTAAATATCCGGGCATATTATCGACAGTGAAATTTTGACATTTCGACTCTCCACATGGATTGTTGAACTTGGTAGCATTGAACAAATTTTGTTTGCTTGTTTAAGTGTGCTACCTATTTATCGACAATTTCCGGTTTTATCGACAAAACCATAAAATTTGTATGTGAGACCCCCTAACAAGTGGTCGGAGGGAATAGAAGTCAAACGAAAAAATATTCCTTTTGCAAAAATAATGGGGGTCGGTCATACATATTAACCCTCTTCGGCACTCTCTTAAAGGTCATATCCTCAGGTGTATGGAATAAATAAACAAAAACCATCAAATTTGTATGTGAGTCCCCCTAAGGAGTGGTCGGAGGGAATAGATGTCAAAAACAAACATTTTTCTTTTGCAAAAGTAATAAGGGTCGGTCATACATATTAACCCACTCCGGCACTCTCTTAAAGGTCATATGCTCAGGTGTATGGAATAAATATACAAAAACCATAAAATTTGTATTGGAGCCCCCCTAAGGAGTGGTCGGAGGGAATAGGTGCCAAACGGAAAAATGTTTCTTTTGCAAAAGTAATGGGGGTCGGCCATACATATTAACCCTCTCCGGCACTCTTTTAAAGGTCATATGCTTAGGTGAATAGAATAAATATTTTGCTAAATATTTTTTAAAAAGGATGTCATCAAAAGCGAATTGAATAATTCTACGTCTTGTGTTACGACATAGTCGAAACTTCTGTATTTTTTTTGAAGCGAAGCTTTTTACGCCTCGTTCTGCGATTTCCTAGAGTGAAATCAGAAAAAACGACACTTTTTTCCGACACCTTTTTTCTTAGAATTGATATTGTTTTTTGCTTGCATCAGTTGAACCAGAAAATGTTAAATTAAAAATAATTTCTTGCCCGCTGCAGGAAATGAACCCACAATTCACAGTTCTATCGTTTGTTGGTATTTTCCTCTAACCATTACGCTAAAACCCTTTCTTTCATAATTTTGTTGATTCAGTGATAAACATTAGCTAAAGCTATGTTTCAGCAGATCACTATAATCTATTTTTTTAAGAGTAGATTAAGAAATATAATCTATTACTATTCTAGGACTGTGTATTGGCTAGCCAACCGACAAAAGTAGCAAACGAAACGAACTAGAGCAAAGATAACTAAATTTACCGAGCAATGGTTTGAACCTTCGGTTTGTCCATGCGAACTAAAAGACCTAACGAACTAAAAGAACGAACGAACTAAAAGAAATATTCACTAAGGATTGTGTATTAGATGTTGTTTCTACTTCCTACTAAGGGTCGTTATAAATATCGTTAAAAATAAACAACCTGTAAGTTGATTAAATTGTAACAAAATTAATGATTTTTGTATATTTATTCCCTACAACTGAACAGGAGGCTTTAAGGGAGGGCCGAAGAGGGTTAATATACATATATGATATATATACTTTGTTATTTTAAAGTTTTGAATTTAAAAATTATTTTAATCGAAAAAACGCTATTAAATTATCAAATCTATGAATTTGCGAAAATGCTTCGCTTCTCTCGTGTGTCCAGTGACGCACCTGTGGTTTTTTTTTTGTTTTTGCATAGCGCGAAGGAAAAATTAACAATTGACCAAAAGTGCGTTGACAAGTGCGTTTTCTAAGTGACAGAAAAAAAAGTTTTTGGACATCAGAAGTCATTTTAAATTGGTTAGCCCTGTTACATCGATTTACCTCCAAAGAACTCAATTTTGTTTTGTTTTTTTCATAAAATTAAACTTCTTAAAAATTTGTTCACTTCTTGACCAAAAAGTGCTTTATTTGGCTTTTCACACATGCATAGGGACCACATAGAAAAAAGACCATTTTGGCGGTTTTTCCGGAGTCACAAAAGTTTTTTTTTTTTTTTTTTGGGCTTGTCTCGAGATCATCTTTAAAAGAAGGTGTGTACATTTTTTTTTGTTTGGAGACCGACCGATTGTGCAGCTCTCTAATATATTTAGATGATTCCAAATCAAAGACGCATATGCCAATTTCGAACGGACTATGGAGGTGTAAAGCGGTTTTAAGGGTCAGTAGCTTGAACTATAAATAAAAAAAAATTAATAACTGGCCATTTCAGTCCTTGAAAGGACTTTGACCTAGCTTCTTATGATCAATTGTTGAACTACAGGTTGAACTATAAAAATAAATAAAGAAAATAAATAACTGGCCATTTCAGCCCTTGAAAGGACTTTGACCTAGCTTCTTATGATCAATTGTGTTGTGCGTGTTATTAAGTTTGTACACAATTGACCGAGAACCGGACCTACATGGTTAACGCCGACTCCGAACGGCGATGAACGGAAAGTTCTCGTTCTCAAGAAGCTTTACATGGCATTTTGATTACTCTCTGAGGTTTGCCATTGTCTGCAGAGAGGTGGCGGCCGTACAGAAAAATTATTTTAATTCAAATAATTTTCTGTCGCTGCTGGGGTTCGAACCTGGGTTTCCAAAGTTCTTTGACATAGCGGCCACGCACTTTAACCAACTACGCCACGGACGCCACAAGATACAGGTTGAACTATATCGATATTTATTTGTCGAGATGTGACTACAACTTTATATGTATAAGCTGCGTTCGATTTGCCAGTGCTCAACTCAATTACGAAAAAAACGGCAACTCACTTAGCTGTTACTTATTGCATAGTTGGCAACACTTTTGTTTTTACAGACCACATAAAGTCTGGCAATAAATTCATTTTGTTTTTGTACTCACATCACATTTTGACAGAATCTATTACATTTTACCTTATTCCGTGCAAAAACCACCTAAAAACTAAGAACTTGGCAACTCAACTTTACTCAACTCAACTGATAATTGACCTACTCTAAACTCAACTAGCTGTAGGCTTTGTTGTGGTTTTCCCATACAAATTTTGAAATTAGAGACATGAATTGAGTATAGGCTGGCGAATCGAACGTGTGTTGTGTGTTTACATTATAATAAAAGGTGATTTGTTTTGAGGTACTTTTTTAAGGAGGAATTTTATAACATATGATGCATGAGCCGTGTTAAACTGGCATTGTATATTTGGTCAGCAATGTTAATGAAATTTAAAGATGGAAAGACTTAACACGGAACAGCGTCTACACAGCGAGGAAAAAAAACCATTAGTCAAACTATCTAAGCCAGCTTGGGTGGAAAGAATTTGTATTGAAATTAAAAACTTATGCTTATTCGCAAAAGTGAATTTTTTGAAAGCACAAAAAAATTTTTGGATTCACCCAAGCCAAGTATATAACATATTTACCAATAGTGTAGGTAAACCATCGAAAACATTAATCAAAACAACACGACACTATCAAAATGGCATGGACTTGAACACTATGTTCTTCAGATTAAGCACACATGCAAATATAGACTGTCGAAACCATAATGTATAAATTACAAAATACTTAGTTAATTTATCCAGATCAATATCGGTAAGTTTAACATGTAAAATTTAGATGTATTGACGAAAAACTTAGAAGGCTTAAAACTGCCAAGACATCTTATAAATTAGAATGGGTTTTTCTTAATTTTGAAGTTTTTTCTCGGTGCGTAAAGAGAATACATTTCATGAACTTGGAGAAACATGAGACAAAATTCACCTATCGAGCCCACTCTTCGCTAAACCATTAGGGATTATGCTCGAAAAAATAGGCTACATCCAGCCCATAATGTTAAAAAAATATGGCACGAAAAAAAATTAATGTAAAAATGTTTCCTTTTTTGGATAGTAAAAATTTCTATGAAAAATAGATTTTTGTTTTTAGTTTTGCAATATATGTATACTGCATATATTTTTGCCAAACCATAATTTATAAATTTCCAGAAATGTTCCCTACTCATATGTATTGAACTTACTGTATTTTCAAAATTTACATTGTGCACTTCCTAACAGTTTGGTGACAAAATGAGATAAAAGAGTATTCCCATTATTTCCCAAAAGAGTAAAGTTACTTTGAGCTTACTAGGGTTTATTCAAGATGCTGCCAGTCTTTCGGCATCACCGCTCTTTAAATACATGACATTTTCTACTGGTGTCAACCTTAACATGAACACACCATAAATGTCAGACCAATATGTCAATAGTGACGTTACAGTGTTCTAAATTAAACAACATTTAGTATTGTTATAAATATGGATAAAGAAGAATTTCGTGCCTTGATTAAGCATTACTTTTTGCGTAACAAAAGTGCGAAAGAAACAAAAGAGGTCGAATCAGCGCAAAAGATGAACATGCCCAAGAATGATAGAAACCAGATTACGCGTTCCGCAACTGAGAGAGAGAGAGAGCATGACGTCACAAGCAATATTGTCAGACTTTGGAATAATTTTACTCCCACACCCACGCCTAAAAATTTTTTTCTTATTTTTATAATATGAATATGGACCTTCTTAACCCACTGTAATGGGTTAAAAAATTTTGTCAGTCTCAAATAGTTTAGGAGATAAAAATCTTGAATGTTTAAAAAATTCATATTTTTCGTATACGAAAATATTCATATTTTTATACAGAAGAGTAGATATTTTTACTTTACTTTTTCGAAAGAATTTATTTTTAATTTCGTCAATTTGCTTAAGAAATCGCACATTTGCATACGTTTCTGTGAAGCAAAAGTACATGTGACGTCATACACTCAGTTGAGAAAGAGAGCATTAGATAACGGGACTGCGGAACGCGTAATCTTGTTTCTATCATTCTTGAACATGCCGGGGAGCACCAAAAACAGTGATCAATCCAGAATCTATTGGAAAAATCCATGATTTCGTATTGGAAAATTTGAAAGTGAAAGTGCGTGAGATAACTGTAAATTATTGAACCGATTAATGAACGAAATCGCAAACAAACGGCCCCATTCATTGAAGAAAAAAACTCATATTTTTGCAAGACAATTTTCCAGCTCACAAATCGATCGAAACCATGGTTAAATCGCATTAGTTACGCTTCGAACTGCTTCCTCACCCTTTATATTCTTCAGATTTGGCCCCCAGTGACTATTATCTATTCCCAAACTTAAAAAGGTGGCTCCAGGGTAGGAAATTTGCGACAAATGAACAGGTCAAATTGGAAACTGAAGAGTATTTCGGATATTTTCAGAAATTTTACTATTCAAAGGGCATCGTAATGTTAGAAAATCGTTGGAATAAGTGTATCGAGCTGACAATTGACTATGTGGAAGAATGCACAATAATTTTGGTAAAAATTGTGTGTTTTTTTTTGTTAAGTCGGAGGCATCTTGAACGCCCTAGTAAAATAATTAAATTTGCAAAATTGAATAGATCGATCAGTTGATCATTGGTCTTTGGAAGTAATTGATACATTAATGCAGTGCTTATTGAACTATAAAATATTTGAATTAACTATGATACATGGTTTCGCAAACTTTTGGTATAAATTTCAAGTGGCTGTCAAACTATTCCTCTAGTGATTTCAAACTCTATTGATTTATTTAATTATTTACTTAATTACACGTATCTTTCTGCAATTCTTGATAATAAAGAAATCATTTATTTCGGTTGTTTTTGTTTCTCATTTTCGCCTGTCTAAGTATGGTTTTATATGGTTTTTGCCCAGACCATAAGTGGATAAATTTCTTTTTCAGATTTCATTGAATTTTTCGAGATTTACCAGTACTCTTACATTATCAACGGAATTCTGACACCCAATACTCGAGTCAACCACAAAAGCTTGAAAACTTATTTTTTTTTTTTAAAAAAAAGGAAAGTTATTGAGGTGGAGCAGCGATGATTTTCATTCTCATGGATTGTAATGTTGCTTGTGTTGGCGTTGGTGCCCGAAGCCGTCGCAAGTCAAAATTTTTGATATATCCGAATTGCAGCTGCGGAAAAAATGCTTCAGCAAGCATTGGTTGTAAATAAATCCGGAAAGAATGCAAAGGAAAGAAGAACCTGAGATTTCAACAACAGCAACAACAACAACCTAAAAGGTATTCATATAAAATCAACAAAATTGCACCTGCAGCCATGTTATGCACCGGCAGCAACGGCAAGAGCAACAGCACCACCAGCAGCAGCAGCAGCAAACAAGTGAGATAAATGTAGCAACAGAAACAACGGCGCCAACGATATATCAGTGTATGGATTTTTATACATACATACATGTATATGTACAGCCGTGTGTGTTAAATCGAATTTATTGGTATTTGTATGCGTGTGGAGTTTTTCTTTTTGTTTTTGTATATTTGCTGCTTGAATATTTGTTTTAACATACTTTCAGGCATTTTTTTATATGTATTTTTCATTTTTCTCCCAGAGTGCCTCGAACGAAACTTAACGCTTCACAAGTCGCATTATCCCAATTTTCAGGATAATCATATCATTATCAATAAACTGCCGGAAACACAGCAATATTACATCCACACACCTACACATACACACAGCCACATACGCATGCAACCTCTCACACATTTATCACGGCAAATTTATTCATACATCAGTAGTATTTATACTTTGCTGCAGCTGTTGTTGTTGTTGTTGTTTTACTTATTATTCCTCTTATTTTTTTAATAAGAGTTATTGCAACAATTTTGTTGCATATACAAAATTTTAAAAAAATATTATATCCTGCATCAGTTACAGTTCAATAGTAAGATTGCAAATAAACAAACAAACAGACGAACAAATAAAATACAAACAAATACTTAAGCGCACAAATACTCATACGCGTACTCATATTACATACGAGTGCACCAGGGCAGGCCCGTAGCCAGGATTTTCCTTAGGGGGAGGGGGTTTTGATATCGAAAATCTATGGTCAAACCGTGCACTTTCGGTAAATGATCTGATTTACATAAATTTTTCCTAGGGGCGGGGGGTTAGCACCCAAAACCCCCCTTGGCTACGGGCCTGCACCAGGATATTAATAAATCCTTAAACTTCTCACAATCTCTGCTGCAACATGAATATTTGTTCGGTATTTATGCCGGCTCTATATGTTTCAATATAATTGTCTAAAGGTAAATTACAGTTATTTACATACCTAGTGCTTCTACCTACATATCTCTATTATTGCATACATATATATATATAAGAATGCTGTGCGAATCCACGTTAATTAATTTGCGAAATGATTCAATAAATTTAAGCAGCAAACAAACATCCATTGTGGACAACGGCAGCACTTGAAGTATTATGAAGTATTAAGCGAAAAATAAGTTTCTCAAAAATTTTTTAATAAGTTCAGAATTTATTGGTAGTTTTTACAGGAGTGTCATTGTTACAATTGAAATGCTTGTATGTAATTATACTCTGACAAACATGACAGAAAATTAAATATGTAGGAATTCTTATAAATGTAGTCAAATTGCCTCTTAAATAAGTACAAGTTCTTTCTGCTTTTATCAAATGTTTTTTTAAACTCGAGTTTTCTGAAGAGGGTCATTGGATTGTTTCCACTCAATTTTTTTACCTTTCCTTACTCACAAGTCTATGTCATACAAAGGGTGATCCATTATATAGTAAGAAAGTAAAATTTAAAAGAACAAACTAAAAATGCTGATTTCGATAAAATTTTTATTTCGTCATTATGTTTGGACTTTACCATTATAGTGGAATATAATATCATTCAAATGTCTTCCATGGGGGTTTTTGCAGGACTTTATGCTTTTGAGGTATATTTTAATGATTTTTGTTCACAACTTGGGCACTACTTCAGTCATGAATCGACGATTGTTGGTTTTTAATTGCTCAAGAGTCTGAGGTTTATTCACATAAACACGATCTTTAGCGTAGCCCCACACAAAATAAGTCCAGACGCGTCAAATCGCACTATCTCGGAGGCAAATTGGCATCGCTAAATCTCAAAATAAGACGTCCTGGAAATTTCTGTTTACACGAAGCCCTGATTGGTGCTGTTCTGTGGCCTGTGGTCCCATCTTGTTAAAACCATACATCGTCCAAATCCATGATACAATAAAAAAGTAGGTCGGATAGAGAGAGTCTTTGAAAAGTACCCCTTATTTTTTTGTATTTACTTTTGTGCACTTTTGACAATACCAACAATTCCGTCAAAAATACTTTAAACAAAAATATTTGAACGCACACCCAGAGTTACCGAAAGTGTACTATTGTGATTTAATTTTAATATTAATTTTTCAAGCTACTTTTAGTGCTTTGTATTGTATCTATATACGGGTGTTTTTTTTAGGGGTTTGTTTTTCGAATAGAGATAAAACTGGCATTTTGTGGTCAAATCTGGCAACTCTAATGTCATTTATGTTCAGTTTGGTTTGCCATTTCATCATGAACAGGTTGACAAAAGAACAACGCTTGCAAATCGTGCAAATTTATTTCGAAAATAATGGTTCAGTTCGCGAAGTTTACATCGCAAAATTTTGTTCAGTGATGAGGCTCATTTTTGGTTGAATGGCTACGTCAACAAGCAAAATTGCCGCATTTGGAGTGAAGAGAATCCACATGAGATCCTTGAGACGCCATTACATCCACAAAACCTGACTGATTGGTGTGCTCTATGGGCTGGTGGAGTCATTGGGCCATACTTCTTCCGAAATAATGCTGGAGAGTCAGTTACCGTTAATGGAAACCGGTATAGAGCCATGATAACCGACTATTTTGTTCTCGAATTGGATAGCATGAATGTGGATGAGTTGTGGTTTCAACAAGACGGCGCTACATGCCACACAGCGCACGTCACAATCGATTTATTGAAGGAAACATTCGATGAGCGCATAATTTCGCGGAATGGACCTGTCAATTGGCCACCAAGATCGTGTGATTTGACACCATTGGATTATTTTCTTTGGGGATATGTGAAGTCGCTCGTCTACGCCAACAAACCAGAAACGTATGGGGACTTGGAGGCCAACATTCGTGGCGTTATTGCCGACATACGGCCCCATATGCTCGAAAAAGTGGTTGAAAATTGGACCTGTAGAATTGGCTTTATTCGAGCCAGCCGCGGCGGCCACATACCCGAAATCATATTTAAACATTAATGGCATAAAATTATCCTTCCAATAAAGCCAAATTGATGGACATTAAAACGATTTTCTTGTGTTTTATTTCAATTCGAAGTTCTATACCTCTAAAAAAAACACCCTATATATAGTAAGGCGCCTCACAAAAAACAAATGTCCTCATAACATCGACCAAAGTTTATTTTGAGGGGGGGGGGGACCCTTAATACATATATGTAAAATACAAAGGCGCGACGTATCCACCTTAATGATAGAATAAATATATAATGCAAAGGGACAGAAAAACGACTCATGGAAGGTTCCATACAAGTCCAACGTTTAAATCAATTAAATATTTTTGTGTTTATGAAAGTTATTGTATTAAAACTCGAATCAAACATAAATGTAAACATAATAAGTTACCAAAACTAATATCCACAATATTGGAAAATTGGGCGTAATACCATTCATGGAATTCCCGCTCTTATAATAATGCAATGTATTACCACCATTGCGAGGTCACATCTGAGAAATGGAAATAAATGTACGTTAATATAACCAAATATATGGACTAGTAAAGAATTGGGCCGGATTAGATGACTAGGTGTAGTATCTGCAATCTGTGGTGTCTTTATCTTTACGCTTGATAAAGGTGTTGCTTTAAAATAAGAAATATGAAAAATTATCATAAGAAGTAGCTTTTAGGAAAAATTACTTAAAATAAAAAAGCGATGAAATAGGGTTTTGTAAGTTTTCAATAATTTTTTTCATTTCCTATCGATTTCTGCTTTTTCTAATCTTAATATGATCTTTCATTATTTATATTGGAAATAAATTTGAGCTTCAGGCCAAGTATGTTGATAACAAGACAACATGAAGACAAAGAAAGCAACAGCCAACAACAACAACAACGGCTCTGTATAGAGCAAATCACACATCTTGACTATACAGACTGTTTCGTTGGCCGCTACACCAACTTATCAGTAGTCTTTGCATGACTTAGGTTTTTAGGTTCGTAGGCTACTTAGGTTCTTCTTATACTGCCAATTATGCCAAGAAAGTTACCTTTTTTGAATAGCTTCGGGCTTAAGAGATTCGTAGGACTACTTTTAGGATTATATATACTTCTTATTTAAGAAAAATTTCAAAAGCTTGCTGTGTCAACCTGTGTCAACAACTTACCACTCAATTATTAAATACATACATACGAGCCCTAACCACAAATATTTGGTACAGTTGCCATTTTCTACATAATAGTTTTGGCAGTTTTTGGCATAATTTTTCGTAGTTTATGTAAATATTAGCTTTTACATTTTTCTGTTGTTTTTATTTTTATATTTTAGCTCATTTTCTTTACTACTAAACTACATAAACAATTTTATGTTAGAGAATTTAATACATACCAACAGTATTGTTTTAGTAAAGCTATGTATATTTTGAGAAAATTAAACTGACCACTTAAAATTGGTACAGTTATAAACGTTTGAGAACAACTGCAATGTTCACAGAGAAACGGGTTTGATATGTTATATCTTACTGATCGGTTTCCAGCATGTGGGAGCTATATCGTGAAATGCGACGGATATCCGTAATAGGAAGTCGAGGAAGCAATTGCCATTTAATTTATCACACAATTAATTGCAGAGCTTCCACCATTGTTCACACAGTGCCTTTTAGGCTCGAATAGCTGCTACACAAACCACAAACATGTGTTTTAAACACAAACCAACCACATTGCTATATGTTTTAAATCACAGTAAACTGAAAGAAGCCATTTCCACAATTTCCCTTCCATTTCATTTAACCTTAAACCTGTTTATCGGGTCATATTGACCCGAGGCACTTTTCATTTGCAAAAAAAACATGTTAAATATCAAATATTAAAAAAAAAAACCATAAAACATTTTATTTGTTGAACTTTTATCTTTGCAACCAGAGTGAAAAAAATTGTACATATGTGACATATGTGCGTAGCAGAGACAAAAAACTTACATGTGCACTATACGTTTATCTGGGTCAAAATGACCCTACATTTTCTACCATACGCTTTGTATGAGGGATCAGTTTTTGTAGTACTTTTTTCTCTACTTTTTGCTGTTGTGCAATTCTTTCTAAATTTTTTGCAACTGTGAGTATATTCGAAGTGAGAGACAGCTTTATTCTATCGTTGGCGTTTGTACTTTTCATACTTATGTACACTTACACGTATGAAAATATGGTTTTTATATGGATCTGTTTTGCATGTGCAGTGTTCTCTTTTGTGTTGTCTTTTAGTATTTGCATTATATCATGCTAAAAATCAATTGGAAAAGCGATGCAACACTCTAACGAAACAATCAATAAGGCCGTGTGCTATTCGGAAATTTTCACTAGTGATAGAACATAAGTTACTGACTTGAATACATGTCATTTTTACTGTGCCAAAAGGACTATGCAATATTGACAGCTTGAAATTTTGACGTTTTAGATTTCTGTAGTTTAGTAGCGCAACAATTTAATTTAATTTGCAAAATTGTTAATATATACTAAAAATTAACAGTATTTTATGCAAATATTTTCCACTTCTGGTTGCTATGCTGTCGGAAGCAGAAACATTTTGACGTAGAATACGTCGTTCTCGGAGGTAAGTAGGGTGGTTGATAGTGATCAGGTGTCGGTATTTACCTTACTTTTTGAGCCTTTGGTGGGCCTAAAGTACTAATCGTACAATGTTGATCTTAGCACTTGTTGGTCTGCTTGATCCTCAATGCGACAAAAATTCATGTTAGAACTGTCTAACTTATATCAATTTTACACAATTACATGAAATATAAAGCCAACATTTGATGTTTTTGTTTGCTTAAACTTGCTACCTATTATCGACGGCTTCCGGTTTTTTCGACGGCGAAGACAGCGCCATCTAGCGTGAAGACATAAATCTTATAATTAAAAAAAAGCATACTTTTGGGGGCATGTTGTTTTAACAGACTCGCGTAGTCCAGTAATACTGAGTAATTTTGAGGGGCATGCTTTTTTAACAGAATCTGTTATTGAAATGTCAAACGCAGCCAATTAAATATCCGGGCATATTATCGACAGTGAAATTTTGACACATGGGTTGTTGAACTTGATAGCATTGAACAAATTTTGTTTGCTTGTTTAAGTTTTCTACCTATTTATGGACAGTTTCCGGTTTTATCGACAAAAGCATAAAATTTGTATGGGAGCGCCCCTAAGGAGTGGTCGGAGGGAATAGGTGTCAAAGGCAAAAATGTTCCTTTTGCAAAAGTAATGGGGGTTGGTGATACATATTAACCCTCTCCGGCACTCTCTTAAAGGTCATATCTTCAGGTGTATGGAATAAATATTTTTAAAAAAGATGTCATCAAATGCGAATTGAATAATTCTACGTCTTGTGTTACGACATAGTCGAAACTACTGTATCTTTTTTTTATGCTATTTTTGCTTGCGTCAAAAATTCTCTTGCCGATTATCAAAATTTATACTTGCCCCTGGGGCAACATGAATTTTTGACATCAGTCATATTCATGTCACATCTGCCAAATATTCTCTTCAGGCTGTCAAAATTTCATCAACCGAGTGAAAAGTTTCCGAATAGCACACGGCCTAAGAATTGCTTTGAGTTTGATAGGTATTAAGCTAAACGCCTTACAGAATCACTTCGAATGCCAGAAATTTAAGTAAAAAATAAATAAACAATTTCCATTTCAAATGAATGTTGTTCATTCTTGTTTTATTCACTGTTTTTACTGGAGTGGAAACCACGACGTAGAATTGGAGCATATAAAGGTAACAGCAAAACAAAGGATAATAAAACGTCTGATGTGTGTGACCATTGCTTAAAACTTTTTTGACCTTTGCATTATGTTCGTGCATGTTAATCGTATTACCTTCACAAATACAAAGAACCTGATATATTGGAAGATAACGATGATAATGATAGGGCAGATCTACCAATGCCAAGCACATTAAATACAGCTCAATCGAATCGAATTTATCAAACGGTTATAAATCTTATGTAAACTGCAAATGTTTAATGCAAACATATATTTAAAAAAAAAAAACAAATATTAAAATGAATATTTCATGAAATAACAGCACTTTTTAATTTTATCTCATTGAAAAATAGAAAATTTCCATACAAAATAAATACATTACGCGTCAATATGACCCAGATAAACGGGATTAAGTTGTAAAACATGTTAACGGGTCTAAGGTTAACTACAGATGCTACTATTTAGTTTAGGCACAAACCTGGGAAGCCTTAATGTAAAAGAAAAATAATAACCTTATTTTTTCCAACATCTAAAGTAAAAGATAACAAGACCAAACAGCTGTTTTTGGCATACACGGTTAATATTTTAAATATATATAAATCTAATTTGATTATAATAATTTTGTGATTTGCAGAGATAGGTTAATCCAGAGCAGAGTATATGCGAGACTACCGGCAGAAAAAAAGTTTAAAGTTGGAAACGTAAAGCCAAAAAAAATTGAGAATAATTCAACTCAGCGTAATAGGGACTGGCGGAATGTTTTTAAAACTTTTCAGATGATTTTAATCACTATAAATGTTATTTTAACCAGGGTTATTACCAAGGCAGACAATGGCAAACCTCAGAGAGTAAAAACTGCCATGAAAAAAAAAATTGAGAACATAAGCCGTTCGGAGTCGGCATAAAGCTTGAAGGTCTAGATCTCGATCATTTATGTTCAAGCATTTCGCAAAAAGCACAACACAATTGATCATAAGAAGCTCGGTCAAAGTCCTTTCAAGGGCTGAAATGGCCATTTCGTTTATTTTTTTTATTACCAAGGTGAGTATTTTTACAGTATCTCAGAAAATAAGATATTGCATAAGTATACCTTAAGTACCTTAAGTATACCTTAAAAGGCAGCCTTCGTACACAAGACATCCGAAAAAATCTCATGGCATACGCCAATTGATATGCCAACATCATGGACGATTTCTCTAATCGTCATTCAGCGATCTTGCACTATCAATTTTTTATTTTGTTTTACCTTTTCATCGAATGATGATGTGTTTGAATGAGCCGTACTATCGTCATCTTCAACGGTCAAATTCTAGTCACTAGAATAGAATTTCAAAATTCTAGTCACTTTTTGGCAATCCTTCAAAAGTTATACTTCGATTGTCATTGTTATGTTCAATTTAATAATAGTCGACAAATTGTTTCTACTTTTCACTATAAAATTTGTTCAATATCATCCTCCTCCTAGGGTTGATAGTGCCATAGTTATAACGATCTTAGTTCGCTTCCGTAAATATGCTGAACTTGCACCTAAGCTGTGATGTTCCACTTAAAAAGACAGTTTAATATATAAATTTAATAAAACGTATGCATGTAAAAATATTGTGCACTTTTTTTAATTAAACATTTTTCAATCATATTACAACATTTATAAATCAAATACACCAACAGACATACTCAACGTTACAAGCCCATCCTTCAAGTTTATCCCGATTGAATTTGGTTTTATTTGCAATTCTAATTTCACACAAATCATCCTTGCAATGAAAATCAAATACCAATTGACCTCAAACACATAGACACACACAAACACACACATAAACACACACATTCACACAAACGAACATATTTACAATCTCAAAGTGACAAGCAGACAGTAGTCTAACAAACAGACACATACACCCAAATGCACAGAAACATACAGACAGTCAGACAAACAAAAACATCCACAACTCAATGCAATCCAATGAATGCCAAACGCATTCATAAATAAAGTTTTCACGTGAAATTTTCGCAAATATGAAATAACGATCCGTACGTTCGCTAGCACGCTGCACTCGTTGGCCAAATAACTGCCATGCAATGCAACTTCAGCAGCAGCAACAAAATCCTTGCGTATTAGATATAGTGCTGCTTGGTAAAGCACGCCAGGATGCGCTGCAATGAGAACGAACACAAAGACGATCACCATTATTTGCAGCTGAACTTACATACATTTGAAGAATGGCGCACATGCACACTTAAGCACACTCACACACAGATACTCAGCTATTCAGTAGCAAGCAATTCACATTGAGCTATGCCAGCGGTCTTACGAACATTAATACACGCGCGATTTCCAATTCATTCACCGTACTTTGCTGCTGCTGTTGCTGCTGAATGCCCGGCCCGGATGCAAGTTTGAAATTGAATGCGAATAAATTTTCGGAAAATTCTATTAACGTCAGCTGCGTTGCATCTCAGGCATTGACAACAATTCATCATAATCAACAGAGCGAAGCACGCATCAGCGGTCATGCCAGATACTTTGGGCGAACTTTAGGTGGTGTTCACGGGTGCGTCATTAAATATATTGCAGCCAACAGAAATATATTGGATAAAGTTCTGAGAAAACGAGTGAAAATGAGTGCGGTGAAGTGTCAAGATTGTTGGATCAATAAAAAGATTGGATGATTGCAACGATTGGTATAGTTTACAAGGCTGAGAAATTGACAGATGTATTTAATGACATAATGATAATAATTTCGATGTAGTAATATACTGATTCAATAAAATTTAAAGTAAAAATTGCTTAATATTTCTCTTGCATGTTATAAAAATTTTAATTTACTCTATTTAAAAAAAAGCTCAAGCCTGTGTTAGATAACACGGGCGCATAGGTCAGACGTAGAATACGTTAGTCATTAACAGCCTTATTCAATAGATTTCCTTAAACAACCTTTAAACGCTTGTTTAGTTACGCACTGTTTAAGGCTTTACGCAGCTTCTATGCAACCATGCTAACATTGTTAAGAAAGCATATTTACTTTCAGTTCTTCTTTTCCTGTAAAATACATTTTTGATGCACGAAAAATCTCTTAAAACAATATTTAAGGAAACAAAGTGCATATCTTAAAACATAAAACCACAATATCTAGGATTCAGAGCCATAAAGCTTTATGTTTAGAAGTTTAATTGCGTTTCTTCAACATTAACTACGTCAACTGGCCCAATTTCTATTAGTTGCATTGAGCTAGGTCGTACTGTAGTTGCTTTTTTCTCCACACAAACATTTTTGACTCTACACTAATATTTCGGGTGTAGAATTATATGCCAAGAAATTTTCGTTTCTACAGCATACTAGGCTTTATTCATAAACAATTTTTCATTTTCTGCTTATGATTGTAAGGTTTGTGTCTGAACTATAGAAAATCTCTACAAAAATTAAGAATTTCTATGGATTACAATGGCCGCCGCATAAAAAAATGCTGCAAAGGGCGCATATGGAGCATGTCTTTGATATTAAAAGAAAAGACAAACAAAAATCATGGTTGTATTTACGTACACATCGTTCGCTACTTGGTCATTATACTTCTTCTCTTTCTCACACTGGTTCTGTGATGAACACACAGATAATCGTACTGCTATTACACATGATGTTATAATACATAAAATACAAAGCATATGAAAATTAATACAAAATTTGAAGGAGTTAAATTTTGATTTACTTATAGAATTAAAAAAATTATATGAAGCAATATGATTATTTAAATACAAATCAAAATAAGACATATTAAATATGTTACGACCATACTTGAATTTTCTTCAATGCATGCATAAAGTATTAAAAACTTATAATGAAAGTGACAAACATTTTCTCAAAATGTTGTGCTCCAGATTAACACCCCCGTATTCTACGTTAAAACAAATATTTTTTGGATTTTTATTCTTTTAAGAAAATTTCACTCCTTTACACATTGCATAAAAGCAATTAATGTGACCACTAGAGTGACCGCAACTTATATGGGGCAAAAAAAAAGTCGGAATCTTGTTCGTCTTAACCCCACAAAACGAATCCCCTTTGAGCCTCAAATTTTGGCTATCCCAATATCTGGAAAGGGGATTCGTTTTGTGGGGTTAAGACGAACAAGATTCCGACATTGATTTTTTGCGGTCTAGTGACCACTCATTGGGACCACTCATTGGCTAGCTGTCCTGGTATATCTTTTGTTCGCAAAATCTATGTTTCTTAGAAAAGAAGATCGTTTGAGGGCCTACTAAAGTTTTTTAAGCCAAAAAAAAAAAAACAAAAAAAAAACACTCTTTGCGTTTCATTAAAACACAGTGCAACACACCTCGGGGATCGCAGAAAATTCCAAAACAGGGTTAAAGTAGACCTCAAATAGAGACGATTTGCCAAAAGGTTTTGAAAAGTTTTAATACGCTTTTGAAGTTTGGTTGATTTAGGATGGCCACTCTAAGATTTTTTTTTTCGATTTTACGTAAGTGGTTATCGCCCCATAACATGAAAACGGCTCCATATCTTAATGAGTTATTCTTTGACGAAATGTAAAGAAATTTTTGCCAAAGAATCGCCTTGAAAATTAAAATCCATAAAAGTCACTTTTTCATGGTTAAATTGGATGAAATATAAAAAACCTATTATTTTTTTCACTCTCATGTTGTGCCATAACTCAAAAACTATGATTAATACCTATTTACTCTCTTCGACAAAAATATAGTTCAACTAATGCCAAAACGTAAAATGAATGAATGAATGATTCTATTACGCTCATTTTGGGGTTGTTCCCTGACAGCGAGATCGTTGTAACCGGCGATTTCAATGCCACAACCCGGCTTGGTTATGCTACTCAGGCCAAACAACACCTGAGGGTCAATATGTTGAGCTCTTTACTGAATCGAATCAACTTATTCAACTAGTGAAGGAACCAACTTTCATCCCTAGAGTTGGTCTGCAAAGCCATAAAATCCTAGACCTTTTTCTAACTTCGCACCATGAAAAATAGGATGTGACTGTCCATACACCTCTTGGTAATTGGACCACTGCAAAATTGGACCACTGCACCATATCCGCTGCTTTTTCATTTTCTAACCTAAGCACTTCTACGCCTAAAGCCCCGAAGAGGATCGCTTGGAAAGCAAATTGGATTGCGTTAAATAATTTTTACCGCAATTTCAATTGGAAATTATGTTTCGCTGATAGAAATGTAAATGCCGCGCCTCTAATAATTTTATTGGGCATGAAATCTTTCATCCCCAATAAAATGAGAAGTATTAAACCAAAATACCACTCCTGGTTTAATGAGACTTGTAGGATTGCTGTCAGGTCCAAAGAGGAAGCCTTTCAGTATTGGCATTCCAACAAGAATGCTGATACCAGAAGACTTCGCATTGAAGCTAGAAATCGCTGTAATGCAGTTTTAAAACGTGAAAAGTTTCTTCACGAAACTCGCATTCGAGAACAGGTTCTGCTCTGCCCCAAAGGCAGCAAAAACTTTTCGTCATTCGTTAAAAGATGATTTTTAACTGTTAAAAGAGTTAAAAATCAGACGTTCTCGTCGATTCCTGATCTTTTAAAGGATGACCAAACCTTCAGTGACTCGGCTGATAAAGCGAACCTTTTGGCTGGATTGTTTGCACGAAATTCCACAATCCCGGCAATATAAATTCCACAATTCCACGTCTTCAATATTTATTCAGAGGAGATATATTTTCGAACGAGAGCAGTTAAATGAGTCCTTGCCAACCTCAACATAAACAAGTCTCCTGTCCCTGATTGTATACCACCAATTGTGCTAAAAATGTATGCTTTTACACTGGCTCTACCTTTGCGTAACCTTTTCAACTTCTCCTACAGTACAGGATTATTTCCATCTTGTTGGAAGGTCACGAACGTTCAGCCGGTATCTAAGAAGGGCGATGCCACGAACCCTGAGAACTACCGCTCCATTGCGATATACTCAACGCTCTCCAAAGTCATAGAGAGCGTAATAAACTTCCACCTTATGAACTATCTGGAGCGCAATGAATTGCTGAGTGACCGTCAATATGGCTTCCGAAGGGCTTGCTCTACTGGTGACCTAATGGCCTTCCTCACGGAGAAATGGAACCAATGTGTTCACTTCTTTAGTAAAAGCAGGGTTGTGGATATTTTTAAGGCGTTTGGCCGAGTGTGGCATAAAGCGCTCGTGTCAAAACTAATTGCATATGGTGTTGGTGGTAACTTTGCTGGATGGATCACGTGTTTTCTTAAGGACAGATCGATTCGGGTCGTGATCAATGGAATTTCGTCCAGTGAACATGCCATCGTTGCTGGAGTACCGCAGGGTTCAGTCCTATCGCCAACTTTGTTTTTGGTTTTTATCAACGACCTTCTGTCGTTAACTCATAACTCAACTCATTTCTTTGCGGAAGACAGCAGCATTTGTTATTCATATTCTTTCAAAAAACGCCTGAACTCTTTGGAGATTGAGAGAAAGAGGCAAAGCATGAATGACACACTTCTTAATGACCTAAGAAAAATCTCCGAGTGGGGACTTTCTAATAGAGTAGAGTTTAATGCTAGCAAGACCCAGTGCTGCCTGTTAAGTCACAAGCGAATGAATTGCCCCTTAGCCCCCTCAATATGAACGGGTTAGCTTTCGTGGAAGATCCTTCTGTGGTTTACGTAGACACCTACCGTGTGGGCTTAATTCCACGGTGCACGAGGAGTCGTGGCTCATGGAAATGATACCCAGAAAATGAATTTCCTGTGTATTACGTCCATGACTCCAGACGCACCCAACGCCCCATTATAGTAGTTTCAATACCGGATACACGCCACACTTAAGTTGTATATTTAAATTAATAAATATACTGTATGGATAGTTACCAGAATTGGAACGTAACAGTATAAATCATAGGCGGCTAGTGTTATCACCATCCACAATTATCGGTTAAAAACGAGACCCATCTAAAATCTCTGACAATTTGAGGAATTGCCACCCGGTTGTAAGCAAACGCAACTCCACGCCAGACCACCATAGGCCTTGTTCGCAACGTTGAACTACCACAGCCAGCACGAAACTCCCCGAAGGGCCAGACCACAATAGTCACCCTGGCAAAAGGCTCCACAATGAATAACCATATCAACATCACCAACTTATCAGTTGGTAAATTCAAGTATTCCTCTAATACTTATATTTGACTGTGACGTTTTGTCACTAAATTGTATTTGACTAGGTAAAATAACATTTACCTCTTTAGTATAACCAGTACAACTTACTGTTATTATACTACTCCTCCTCCGTAACGCATTTCGTTAACAATGTAACTAGTTTGCGTAAATTCGAACGTACCGTCGTTAGCACCATTTAATGTGAAAACTAGGGTAGCGTTTCAACAATTTCACCAATATCCGAAGATACAGGCATTTTCTAGTGTTAAACACTAAATTTACACTCCAACTGAGGTCGATGATATATCAACGGCTACTCTATGGGGATGACTATTCCCGCCCTGAAGAATTTTTTATTGCTTTTGCTACTGCATTCATAGGTATAAACGCCACTATTGCTATGTGCAATAGTCCAACCTACTCCAAGATTAAGCTGTGACACACAGCAGGCTCAAGGTGGGCCTTTTTCTTTTTACACAGATATAAGGGTCAAAAGGATTAGAAAACTACATTATATCTGCAACCATCCTCCTTTATCCTGGCTTTGGACAGGCTGCTCGTGAAAACAGGCGGAGTTAGCTTTCGTGCAGTCAGAAGCTCTTGGGTTTCTAGGCATATCGCTTCAATCTGATCTTCGCTGGAATGATCACATTTTTGATGTGTCGAAAGAAGCGGCCAAGTACCTAGGTTTTTTAAAATGGTGTAAGAAATACTTCACTCCTACTGATCTACACGTGATCCTCATATATAAGGCCGAAAATGGATTACAATTTGCACATTTGGGCAAGGGCTTCAAGATCTTATTTGGGGCTTCTGGACCGAGTTCAACGACGTGCGATATATCTGATAGGGGATGAAAACATTTCATCTTCTCTCAACTCTCTTGGGCATCGACGCAATGTTGGTTGCCTAAGCCTTATGTATAGGTACTTCCATGGGAGGTGTTCAAGAGACACATGACTTGACGCCATCAACTCGT
The DNA here is from genome assembly GCA_943735915.1 of Pherbina coryleti. Lineage (NCBI taxonomy): Eukaryota > Metazoa > Arthropoda > Insecta > Diptera > Sciomyzidae > Pherbina > Pherbina coryleti. Next base: position 62,833,187 of record OX030951.1, read on the forward strand.
GTGTTTTCTCGGTCCACTCGGGCAGCTCACCAAGTCCATCCTTTTACCATTGCCTTGATGCCCAACAGAACCCCGCATTACCGAGATAATTCGTTCTTCGGTCGTACAGTAAAATTGTGGAACAATCTCCCCGCGAGCTTGTTTCACGGCAGTTTTGAGCTGTGTAAATTTAAAACAAACCTAAACCGACACTACTCTATCTTTCCGTTGATGTTGATGTTGATATTGGTGTTGATGTTGATGTTGATGTTGATGTTGATGTTGATGTTGATGTTGATTTTGATTTTGATGTTGATGTTGATGTTGATGTTGATGTTGATGTTGATGTTGATGTTGATGTTGATGTTGATGTTGATGTTGATGTTGATGTTGATGTTGATGTTGATGTTGATGTTGATGTTGATGTTGATGTTGATGTTGATGTTGATGTTGATGTTGATGTTGATGTTGATGTTGATGTTGATGTTGATGTTGATGTTGATGTTGATGTTGATGTTGATGTTGATGTTGATGTTGATGTTGATGTTGATGTTGATGTTGATGTTGATGTTGATGTTGATGTTGATGTTGATGTTGATGTTGATGTTGATATTGATGTGTATGTTGATGTTGATGTTGATGTTGATGTTGATGTTGATGTTGATGTTGATGTTGATGTTGATGTTGATGTTGATGTTGATGTTGATGTTGATGTTGATGTTGATGTTGATGTTGATGTTGATGTTGATATTGATGTTGATGTTGATGTTGATGTTGATGTTGATGTTGATGTTGATGTTGATGTTGATGTTGATGTTGATGTTGATGTTGATGTTGATGTTGATGTTGATGTTGATGTTGATGTTGATGTTGATGTTGATGTTGATGTTGATGTTGATGTTGATGTTGATGTTGATGTTGATGTTGATGTTGATGTTGATGTTGATGTTGATGTTAATGTTGATGTTGATGTTGATTTTAATGATAATGTTGATGTTGATGTTAATGTTGATGTTGATGTTGATGTTGATGTTGATGTTGATGTTGATGTTGATGTTGATGTTGATGTTGATGTTGATGTTGATGTTGATGTTGATGTTGATGTTGATGTTGATGTTGATGTTGATGTTGATGTTGATGTTGATGTTGATGTTGATGTTGATGTTGATGTTGATGTTGATGTTGATGTTGATGTTGATGTTGATGTTGATGTTGATGTTGATGTTGATGTTGATGTTGATGTTGATGTTGATGTTGATGTTGATGTTGATGTTGATGTTGATGTTGATGTTGATGTTGATGTTGATGTTGATGTTGATGTTGATGTTGATGTTGATGTCGATGTTGATGTTGATGTTGATGTTGATGTTGATGTTGATGTTGATGTTGATGTTGATGTTGATGTTGATGTTGATGTTGATGTTGATGTTGATGTTAATGTTGATGTTGATGTTGATTTTAATGTTAATGTTGATGTTGATGTTGATGTTAATGTTAATGTTGATGTTGATGTTGATGTTGATGTTGATGTTGATGTTGATGTTAATGTTGATGTCGATGTTGATGTTGATGTTGATGTTGATGTTGATGTTGATGTTGATGTTGATGTTGATGTTGATGTTGATGTTGATGTTGATGTTGATGTTGATTTTGATGTTGATGTTGATGTTGATGTTGATGTTGGTGTTGGTGTTGGTGTGGCCGTCAATTTATTTTTGGTTTTATCAATTTATTTTATTTATGATGTGTTGATGTTGATGTTGATGTTGATGTTGATTTTGATGTTGATGTTGATGTTGATGTTGATGTTGATGTTGGTGTTGGTGTTGGTGTGGCCGTCAATTTATTTTTTTTTTATCAATTTATTTTGTTTATGATGTGTTGATGTTGATGTTGATGTTGATGTTGATTTTGATGTTGATGTTGATGTTGCTGTTGATGTGGGTGTTGGTATTGATGTGACCGTCAATTTATTTTTTTTTATCATGTGCCCGAAGACCATACCTTAATTTTAATTCTATAGCTGTCTCCACGACCTAACGATGACAGATTTATTTTTGTAGATATTTTTGTTGTAAGGCCAAGTTCAAATCCTTTATTTTGTTTTTTGCATTTATCGTAGACTCACCGAGTAATAATTCAATGCAACGCTGTTGCATAAATGTTGCATTATTAATCTTTGAGTGACTCTCTCTGTGTGCCCAGGACCAATTAGACATTTTAGATATTTTTTGTCTAATTTTGTTGTGAGACCTTCATGGACATATATTATTTTTTATCATAGCACTAATACTCAGCCAGTAATAATTCAATGCAACAAATTTGCAGTTGCGTTGCTTAAGCTACTCCCACCGCGTCTCGATGAAGTTGTGAATTTGTGTTTTGTTTTTATTATAAAGTCAAAGGATTAACCTTTACGGTCGTACCATTTTTTTAATCATAGCTCTTATACCCAGCGAGTAACAATTCAATGCAACGCCGTTGAATTTTGAAAAAATACCTTTTCCAAATTTTTTGGAAACCTGCGCGGTAAAACGTAACTTCGTCCCGTCAAAACAAGGCAACTCCTTCCGTGTCCCGAAGACTTCTTTAATTTTGTTTTTTTTTTGTATCATAAAGTAAACAAATTAACCTTTTCTGCTGTGCCATTATTTTTGTCATAGTACCTATACTCATCGAGTAAGAATTCCATGCTATGCTGATGCATTTTATAAAAAATGTCTTTTTCAACAAAACTTACGACTTTAAAAATTCTTTAAGTAGCAAGAATGTTCCCTTTTGGAGATGTGCTTTTGGAGATGTGTTTAAACAAATAATGCTGATTTTAGTATGAAGTGTCGGTTAAATCATGACTTAGGTCTTAAGGCATTGATTTCTTTACTCAAACAATAAAAATTTCATCTCTTACTTGACCAATCACCAAACATCAACATCGACACCAAAAATTCTTTAATAATTAGGATAAAATTAGATAGAAAGATTGAATGATTTCTTTTATTGATATTTTGATAGCTTCTTAAGACAAAAAAATTTCTAGATTACTAGGTTTTCAGTTTTAATGGTCTCAATACAAAGTTTAAACAAACCACTTTAACCTTTATTGCAAGGCGTTCAAAAGTAGCACAGTGGCACACTGATGCAACTAATGTGCCACAATAAAAACATGAACTGATTCAATTAAAGCAAAAATTATCTCTATCCCTTTAAGTTGCTGTCATCCTCTCTGGGTACTATTTTAAAATACTTGCTGCAACAACTTAAAGTCGCATAAATAACGTTTTTGGACAAAATTTTCAGCCAACTATCGCATTCTATGCGACAAATTCACCTTCGCTGTGGCGTTGGTTGCATTAGTTGTCACAAGGCTTTGGCAGCCATTGTTATCTGATGTGATTGCGTTCTGCTTCCTGTAACGGGCTATACTAGCTTGGCGTGGCATGGCTCAGTTTCCGTTGAGCTGTGTTTATATATGCGAGCGTGTGTGTATGTGTGTGTGTTTGTCTGCCACCGTGGAGCACAAAACTTTTCTACAAATTTCCAATTAACTTGTGTCCATAAAACAATTACAAACCTAAATCCAGAAATGTTTTATGCATTTCAGCTCCCACAAGTGGTAGATGTGTGCGCGTGTGTGTATGTGTGCTTATCTGTGTGTGTAGGGTAAACGTGCTGTAGGTGCATAAAATGTTTGTTTGTCTCTCCACACTCATTCGTTTATTTTCATTGCATAATTCTAGGTGTTTCACGAATGCTTTGAAAATCATGTTAAAAATTTTATTCCAACAGCGTCAGGTGACTTAGTTAGACTACATTCTGGACAAGTGATGGTCTCTTTTCATATTGCCTGCAGTTTAAGTTAAGAGCTGAGGGAAATTTATTCGAAAGTTTGCGTTGAGTTTTCAACATTTGAAAATTTAATGTCGTTGATATAAATATGTTATTCGTTGAGTATGAAATTAAGGACAGTTGTTTGAAATTTGAAGGTTGTTTGAAGGTTGTTTGTATTTATGTGAATATCAAAAACTTGTAACTAGAAATTTAGAGAATTGATCACTAAGGTAGGCAAAATAGGCTTCAACTCGTCAACGTTAGCATGGGGAATTTGACCTGAACAGTTTCATAAAACATACAGCAAAGACAAGAAATCTGACAAGGAATAGGGCAAGGATTTGAAAACACTAAGGTAAAGATTTGGGATAGAGATTGGAAAAAGAAGTGGGACAAGGATTATGAAAGGCATTCAAGCAAGGATATTGTTAGTAATTGGATTAAATCAAGACTCTGGGTAAGAAGTAGGACATTTTTTAAGGGCCCACTAAAGTTTTTCACGATAAAAATATTTTTCTTTTCTTTTACATTTTTTGAATGTTTATCATCTTATAAATATTCTTAAAAAGTTTTAAAAAATAGATGACACTATGCAAGTTGAAAAACAAAAAATGTAGAAATTTGTCTCGGCGAAACTATGAACGTGTTTTTCTTGAAAAGGGATTTTTGAAACTGTTGACCAACATTACTCGAAACTTATTCGAAGGATCGATACCAAATTTTACACAATTGTTTTGCAACTAAAGTTGGTAGTTTTAATAAAACAAAAAATAAAAATTGTATTTATAACAAAACTGTAGTTTTAATAGTTCGATTTTTATTTTAGAGAAATACTTTTTTCTTATAACCTAAAAATTATGAAGTTTTTAGTCCTAAATTAGTATTTCAACTACTATTTTTACTATACTACTGATTCATGGCTATATTACGTAATATTTGCTATCCAAAGATTCACAAATTTTTTTCAAAACTTGTCCAATTACAAAAAAAAAAAAAAAACAACAACTTGTTTTTACAAAATAAAACTTTTAATACGTGTTTTTTCGCTTAAAAAACTTAAGTGAGCCCAAATATAATAATAGAGATAAGGACGAAGATAAGTTTGGGAACAACGGAAAAAAATGAACAAGAATAAGAACAGGGATAAAGAAATGCTGTCACGTCAAAATCTATTGGTGTATCCTCATGACCAACTTCTCTTTTTTCGACCAAAATTTTGTTCAGCAGTGAGACCCAGTTTTGTCTTAGTGGTAAGCAAAATAATTAAAATTCACATTTAAAAGCAAGTGGGTGTTTGTCAAGAGAGGTTCAAGCATAGCTCTGACGACGTTAATGAGCTGGTGTAACCATAGGTCCATTGGAATGTAACTGTGAACTGTGAATTTCACGCTTCGGACCAGTGAATTGGCTTCTTAAACATGTGATATCACACCTCTTCGGCCCTCCTTTAAAGCCCCGCTGTTCAGGTGTAGGGAATAAAAATTGACATGTGCCAGAAATATACTCTGTATACTCTTTTGTTACTCTCAAATATACTTTTAAATATTGTAAATTATAACTCTGTTACTTAGCAGCAGTAAGTGGTTGTCTTTTTGCTTAAAGTTGATGTTTTCAATATAAATATCAAAGACATACTCCATATGCTTCGAATTTTTATGGCAATATTATAATTACTCGATGTATGAACCATACAGTTGAAAAGCTACTGTGTCCATACTATATTATACTTATTTAACTGTGCGTAACACTATGTTAAAAACACGCCGAAGCGTTTCATGACGAAGCGTTTCATCGGCGAATTGATTCATCGGTTTTACTCTCCATCGCGGCTAAAACAAAAATAAACGCATAGAATGGTTCTTTTGTATGCTAATAGGGATTTCCCGAAAAAAAGAGTTGGCTGTGTCTCGGACAAATCCGTAGATTTTGACGTGACGGTGTTTCTTTATACTCCTATTTCATGTCCAAACTCTTTTTTTAATCCCTGACCAAATTCTTGACGTAATCAAATATACTGAATCCCTTTCCTAGTCTAGAAATGTGTGTTATAGGTGTGTATTAATATTTGTCCTGATCCATCCTAATTCATGTCATAGTCCTTTTCCGGTTTCAGAGTCCAGTGTTATTTTGTTGTTTGTAAGCAGTGTTAATTAAAAAAAAAATAATAAATAAACAACTGGCCATTTCAGCCCTTGAAAGGACTTTGACCTAGCTTCTTAGGATCAATTGTGTTGTACGTGTTATTAAGTTTGTACACAATTGACCGAGAAAGGGACCTACATGTTTAACGCCGACTCCGAACGGCGATGAACGTAATGTTCTTATTCTCAAGAAGCTTTATATGGCATTTGATTACTCTCTGAGGTTTGCCATTGTCTGCAGAGAGGTGGCGGCCGTACAGAAAAATTATTTTAATTCAAATAATTTTCTGTCGCTGCTGGGGTTCGAACCTGGGTCACGAGGTTCGTTGACATAGCGGCCACGCACTTTAACCAATTACGCCACGGTCGCCACTGGTCGAGCAGTGTTAATTGCTACGATAAAAACTGTAGAAATCATAACTAGATTTTTGTTGTTATTGTTGTTGTTGTTGCTGGTGTTGTTATGCATATGCGTCACATTAGGCGGTTCGCTGAGAGGCCTCATTACGCCGTCAATTTTTTTCCTCACCTTCATTTTCGTTCCTTAAAATTTACCGTTACGCCAGTTGTCACAGCAGAGTTAAAATTCCATGCAACGTTTTTTCATGGTTGTAGCATTTTTACTGCATTATATGGTTGTAATCCTGAAATCATGACGATAAGACTTGTTTTTGTATTTTCGTTGTGGGGCGTAATAATACATCTATGCTGTCGTGTAACAAAATTGACCACAACATGTCTCCTGAGTGAGGAATAATCCCATGCAACGATATTATATTTTTGTTATATAAGCTGTTATCTTCACGACCCAACGTCAGAATTTTTTTGTTTATTTTTGTCTTAAGGCCAAGTATAAATCCTTCATTTTCCGTTTTAAACATTTATCGTAGCTTATATACTAACCGAGTAAAAATTCAATGCAACACCGTTGCATGAATGTTGCATTGTCGATCTTTGAGAGGTTCTCTCTCTGGTCCCCATGACATCAGAAATTTTTTGTCTAATTTTGTTGTGAGGGCTTAAAACAGGCATTTATTGTTGTACCATATTTTTAATCCTGGCACTAATACTCAGCGAGTAATAATTCCATGTAACAAATTTTCAGCTGCGCTGCTTAAGCAGCTCCCACCGCGTCTCGATGGGGTTTTGAATTTTTGTTTTATTTTTGTATTGAATTCAAAGAATCAAGCTTTACGGACCCATCATAATTTTAATCATAGCTTTTATACTCAGCGAGTAACAATTCAATGCAAAGCCGATGAATTTTGATAAAATGCCTTTTTCAACTTTTTTGGAAACCTGCGCCGTAAAACGTGACTTCGTCACGTCAAAATAAATTTTTTATGTATAAAATCTTGTGTAAAAATGTTTGTCTGAGTTTGAAAAATTTTATCGCTACCTTTAACAATGGCATGTGAGGCTTTGATATGTTGGACCAATTTATGTCATAGTACAGAATATTTACTGTCAAAAAAGTAGACTTTGCGCATTATTTTCCATTTTGTTGACATTGCTTTTTGTTCTAGCTGGATAGAATATAAAAAGTATTGTATAAACTATAAACTATAAACTCTCCAAAAAGGACATTATAAACTTGCTGGAACTTAATCAGATACTGGGACGCAGTCTAACAATAGTCCACCAGTCTCAAAGCCGCATAAGAGTTTGTCAGAGGAAAAGTGCAGCCACTACAAAAGCATCAATAAGATGGAATAGGCCATCTTCCAAATCACGATGTCTCAAAAGAAGCCACTAAGTGGAAGAATCCAAAGTGTACGGGTAGATCGTACGTTTCTGCAATTGTGGTCCTAAAAAGGGATCAAGGAGTTGCCGGAGACATTTTTTAGTGTGATATTTGAGTTTCTGTGATCTTAGTTCACTAAATACCACTAATAAAGAATTTTTAGCTATATTCAAATTAATTCCTAGGCTCAAAGGGTTAAGCTCAATAAATACAAATAAAAAAAAATACTTTTTCAGTAAAAACCACACCGGTTCAATTGAAATCGAACACTAGGCAGTAAAAGTTTTGCACAATCATAGTGTTTGATACTTGGAAATAAGTAAAAAAAAAACATACAGGGTGGGCCAAATAAAAGTTTTTTTTTAAATGCAATCAAATGAACAAAATTCAACTTTTTCCATGTATTATGGCCTCGCCTTTTCCAAGTGGCTGTCTCGGCTAGCTTCACAGTAGCGAATTCTGTTGATGGTTTCGGGTTGTAGCTCAAAGATTGCTTGGATGATATTGTCCTTAAGTGCTTGAACCGTTTTCGGATTGTTGGTATAACATCTGGCCTTCACATGTTATGCCTTCGCCACAAAAAAAAGTCCAAAGGGGTCAAATCACAGCTCCGAGGTGGCCACTTGACATCGGCAAGAGGGCTGATAGCACGATTTGGGAATTAGGTGCGCAAAATATCCATGGGTTGTGTACAATGGCGCGCCATCCTGAATGAACCGGAGGTCGTCCAAATTTCAATTTCAGTGACAAAAAAAGTCGGTTAACATGGCTCTGTAACACCCACCGTTCTCAGAAACGTTGTTCTCAGTATCATTTTCGAACAAAAAAAATGGACCAATGATGCCACCACTCCAAAATCCGCACTAAACTGTCACTCTCTGTGGATGCATCGGCTTTTCGACAATAACGTATGAGTTTTCCGAGCCACAGACACAGCAGGGGTACAGCAGGCGCGTTGGGTGCTTCATTTCGACCAAAACTTTTGACGTGACGAAGTTACGTTGTACTGCTCTAGTTTCCAAAAAAGTTGAAAAATGAATTTTTTAAAAATTCATCTGCGTTGCATTGAATTGTCACTCGCTGAGTATTAAAGCTATGATTAAAAAAATGGTATGACCGTAAAGGTTAATTCTTTGACTTCATTATAAAAACAAAACAAAAATTCAAAACATCATCGGGTCGCAGGGGGAACTGTTTAAGCAACACAACTGAAAATTTGTTACATGGAATTATTACTCGCTGAGTATTAGTGGTAGGAATAAAGATACGATGCGCCAATAAAGGCCTACTGGAAGCCCTCACAACAAAATTAGACAAAAAATTTCTGTCGCCATGGGGTCGCTGAGAGAGCCACTCAAAGATCTATATCGCAACATTCATGCAGCGGCGTTGCATTGAATTTTTACTCAATGAGTATATAACCTACGATAAATGTTTAAAAAGGAAAATGAAGGTTTTACAAATGGCTTTACGACAAAAATAAAAAAAAATTCCGGCATCGTCAGGTCGTGAATACAGAAGCTTATGTAACCGAAATGTAATATCGTTGCATGGAATTATTACTCATTTAGGAGAAGTGCTACGGTCAATTTTGTTTTACGACAGCATGGATGTGTTATTACACTTCACAACTAAAATACAAAAAAAAATTCTTGTTGTCATGATTTCAGGGATGCAATCACATAATGCAGTAAAAATGCTACAGCCATGAAAAAACGTTGCATGGATTTTTAACTCTGTGACTACTGGTGCAACGGTAAATTTTAAGGAACGAAAACGAAGGTGAGGTCTTCGATCATATGACAAAAATAAAAAAAAAATTGACGGCGTGTCAAAGACCCTAAGGGAACCGCCTATTGATACGCATATGCATCACTTTTGCTGGATTAATTGAAATTAGAGCACAACCAATGGGGAAGCAAAAAAAAAGCTAAAAGAAAAGCACCAACTCCATATCCAACAACAACTTCAACTCCAACAACAACACCAACACCAACACCAACACCAACACCAACACCAACACCAACACCAACACCAACACCAACACCAACACCAACACCAACACCAACACCAACACCAACACCAACACCAACACCAACACCAACACCAACACCAACACCAACACCAACACCAACACCAACACCAACACCAACACCAACACCAACACCAACACCAACACCAACACCAACACCAACACCAACACCAACACCAACACCAACACCAACACCAACACCAACACCAACACCAACACCAACACCAACACCAACACCAACACCAACACCAACACCAACACCAACTCCAACACCAACACCAACACCAACACCAACACCAACACCAACATCAACACCAATACCAACACCAACACCAACACCAACACCAACACCAACACCAACACCAACACCAACACCAACACCAACACCAACACCAACACCAACACCAATACCAATACCAACACCAACACCAACACCAACACGAATACCAACCTCAACACCAACACCAACACCAACCCCAACACCAACACCAACACCACCACCAACATCAACATCAACATCAACATCAACATCAACATCAACATCAACATCAACATCAACATCAACATCAACATCAACATCAACATCAACATCAACATCAACATCAACATCAACATCAACATCAACATCAACATCAACATCAACATCAACATCAACATCAACATCAACATCAACATCAACATCAACATCAACATCAACATCAACATCAACATCAACATCAACATCAACATCAACATCAACATCAACATCAACATCAACATCAACATCAACATCAACATCAACATCAACATCAACATCAACATCAACATCAACATCAACATCAACATCAACATCAACATCAACATCAACATCAACATCAACATCAACATCAACATCAACATCAACATCAACATTCACATCAACATCAACATCAACATAAACATAACCATACACATCAACATCAACATCAACATCAACATCAACATCAACATCAACATCAACATTAACATTAACATCAACATCAACATCAACATCAACATCAACATCAGCATCAACATCAACATCAACATCAACATTCACATCAACATCAACATCAACATAAACATAACCATACACATCAACATCAACATCAACATCAACATCAACATCAACATCAACATCAACATCAACATCAACATTAACAACAACAACAAGAAACTTCGTCACGTCAAAACCTACGGGTGTGTCCAAGGCACAGCCAACTCTTTTTTTTTTTCAAATAACGCACTGTTTGGGCTCCACAGCTCTCACATTGGAAATAAATTTCCAATATTTTCGAACCTTGTTCAAGCGTAAAGCGACTCACTTCTTTCCGTGGAGGTATGATACTGACTTTATGTCCAGATTTCGAACGGGAAACAGCTGTCAGTGTCAAAATAACCTATGATTTAAAAGAAACCACTAGATGGCCCACCTTCTTTGTATTTTTTTATAAAACAACCGAAAATATTTTCGTTCATTTGTCAATCTGCCATTGCATACAAAACAGGTTTTAAGGCATTGCTTTTTTTTTTTACTTTGGTTTCATTTTCAAGGAGTGCGCTTAATTTTTTATTTTCACAAAGAATGGTTTTAACTGAAGTGCTCCAATCTGGCTGGTTAGCAACTTTTTGAGGCCTTAGTTACGCTGGATGTTCTTGTTTAGTTTTGTTGACAAATATGATTTTCATCCTGTCAGACAAGTAGGAAAAAAAGTCGAGTGTCCTTTGAAAAGATAAGGGAAAAATTAAAAAAAAACAAAAATAAAAAACTTGCTAAAAATACTTTGCAAAGGTCCTTTATTTACTTAAATAATGTTGCTTTAGTTTAATGAGCTCATATAACAAGAAGTTCTCTTAGTTGAACCGTAACATCTCTCGTAACGGCTTCAACCGGTTTTTCGAGTCGTGGCCTATTTTGATATAAAAAACAGCTCTTCACTTCAATGGCTCTTTTTCGATTTTTTAAACTGAGTTGATTTGTAAACAGTTTCTCTCTTTTTTTTTTTTGTTTTTGACTTTATATCTTTCCAGTTGCGTTTCTAGCTTTTGCGGTAAACGAAAAAGCTTAATTGCAGAAAAATATGCTTTAATAGCTCATCAAAATCCGCTTATTTAATGTTGAATGCTTATGGATTAAGTGGGTCTCGTTAACAAAGACAAGCCAAAAACAAAAAAACAAAAAAAAAAAAACAAAATAAAAAAACCAAGGACAAAAGAATGAACGAAATTTAAAGAAAGCCTTGTCTATCAAGTGATAAAGCTGAAAAACCTTTCATTTTTTATGTGGCTTTTATCTAAAACCAAGATTTTATTGTTGTTGTTGTTAAACAGCTAAATATCAGGCAACTATGACGGTTTAACTTTTTATTTATTTGAGCATCCAACTTATTAACTTCACCTTGAAAAATCATTTTTTCTAAGAAAATATCCTGTCAACTAGTCAAGGTCTTATGCGAATTATTTTTCGTGACGTATGGTTAATTTTATTTATTACTCTTCCTTTCGACTCAATGAAAGTTGAATTCACACATTTATTTTCTGGGGTTAAAATCGAATTAAATATTAATTTTCTGAAGCTTAGTCAAGGTCGTGCATTTCAACCATAATACTGAGCCCAGCAACAGCATTTCTTCTATTATTTATGATACGAGTATTAACAACAAAAACAACAGCCTTAACGCAAAAATAAAAAAAAAAAAACAAAAAAAATGTCTTACCATAAAGGCAGACATCGGCAGCCATTGGCATCATCCATCGATTGCCTTGATGTTGTTACTGCAATAAATCAACTGCGATTTTGTCTCCTAATCAAGGTTCATCAATCAAGTCCAACAAACTCAGTTAGCCAAACAATGAGTTTCCACGTATAGACGACAACGGCAATGATGTTGACGACCATGACGAAGACGACGACGACAACATCTTGAGGACAGCTTTTGTTTAACTGTCAATCGAAAGCATTCAACGGAAGCTGTTTAGACAATGACTGGCAGCCAAGTGGCCGACAGTTTGACTAGTTGTATGGCAGCCATAATCGACACCGATGAAGCCATTGGCCAGGTTTCGAAGTAGAGTTTTGAAGAATGGCAATCGTTCTATGTGAATCAAGAATCCTTTTTTGTTTTTTTTTTTGTTTTTTTTTTTTTTGTTCGTAGCAAGCATCTGAAGTGGGTAATAAGTGTGGTAATTTATTTTGTTAAACATGACGTGCGATTAATTTTTTATACGTGAAGCTACATCGGATATAAGATTTGTCAAAAGTTGACGCAGAGTAAATAAACTTTAAGTTAATTAAGGAAGTTATAGAATTAGGTCAATAAGGGACAAGTTAGTTAGCAAAGAAGCTTTTAATAAGAAATATCTAAGTTACTTTTTTGAAATATACAACAGATGAAATATACAACATTGGGAATTCTGTGATAATGACTAAATCTTAACCCTTATTTGACCAATAAATAACAAAAAGCATTGTCACTCCATTATCAAAATAGTTAGTTCAAGTTATAAAACAAGCTCATCCACAAACTATGACTTCAAGTCGTAAATATTGGAAAGTTTTTAATTTCAGTTGATAAGAAATGAGGAAAGAAAATTGCAAATACGAAAGGTTAAAGCGTAGGGCCATGGCCTGACCGGGATTTGAACCCGGGACCTCTGGGGTGGCAGTCGAGCACGCTACCTACTCGACTACCGAGGCCGTCTAAAAGTATTTTTGTTATTTATTGAGTTATTCAATAGCTACAAATTGTCGAACAATTTATTCGAAATGGCCACCATTTGCTTTTCAGCACGAACGAAGTTGATCCGGTCAGTCATCGATCGCTGCACGCACGACATGCATATGAAATTTTAAGAGCGAGCTTTAGAGACTCGATATTTAGGTATCGAGTAGAGCACGCCATACTCTCTAAAAAGTCTTTATTACTTATCGTGTGTTAAGTCGTCTTTATTACTTTCGCCTGATATAATTATTCTTACTTACTTACTTATCTGACGCTTCGAACGGTTGATCGCTTCTGGCTTCGTCTGAGAAAGTTGCAAATACCAAGCGTCGTCTGGTTGTCCAACACTTGATCCTTCCCACGAAGATGTGGTCGTCAACACACTTGCGTTCAATGCCAATGGTCACCGAATTCCTCTTTTTGAGTGGAGCGTCGTTTTCCATTCTCCCAATACGATCTAGCCAGAAGAGCCCCTCGATTGTAATGCGCTTAACTATGTCGATGTCTGCATACAGCGTATATAGCTCGTGGTTCTATCAAATTTGGTACTCGCCATTGAAGCAGATTGGTCCGAAGATCTTACGACGGATATTTCTCTGGCAGTCTCCCAAAGTCTTCTCATCAGAACTGCTCAACGTTTAAGTTTGTGCTGCATATAATAGGACGGGCATGATTAGTGACTTATAGAGCGTGAGTTTTGTTCGTCGAGAGAGAGTTGTTCTGCTTCTCAATTGCTTACTCATCCAAAAATAACAAATGACAAGAATTATCCTTAATTTTATTTAATGCTGATACCGTTGGATGAGTTCACGCTGGGTCCCAGGTAGACAAAGTCCTGAACATCCTCGAAGGAGTATCAACTGTCAACAGTGACGTGGTTTCCAAGACGTTGGGACTGTTTACTTGTTGACATTAGGTATTTCGTCTAATTTGCCTTCACTGCAAAACCCATTCGACTCGACTCTTTTGCTAATCTGGAGAATGCTGCACTGACTTCGCGCGTATTATGGCCAATAATATAGATGTCATCAGCATATGCCAGCAGCAAAATACTTTTGTAGAATATCCTGCCACTCCATATCAGATCAGTAGCTCGGATGATCTTCTCTATCATTAGGTTGAAAAAGTCGCACGATAAGGAATCACCTTGTCTCAAATCTCGTTTGGTATCGAATGAAGGTGACGCTGAAGTTTCTTAGTGACAATCTGCAAAGACGGATGAGCTTTGCAGGAATACCAAATTCAGACATGGTGTAGTAGAGATGATTCCTGATTGGACTGTCGAAGTCGGCTTTATAATCGACAAAAAGATGATGCGTGTCGATTTGTTTCTCAATACTTTTCCCCAAGAGTTATCGTAGCGTAAATATCTGGTCTATGGTGCATTTGCCAGGTCAAAAGCCACAATCAGCTGGTTTGCTATGGGCTTCAGTCTTTCACATAATACGCTCGACAGGATCTCATATGCGATATTAAGAAGGCTTATCGCACGGTAGTTGACGCAAATTGTGGGATCACCTTTCTTGTGGACTGGGCAGAACACTGAGGACCATATTCTGCATAGAAGCTCATGACTGCATTCAAATAGAGCTTCGCCTCCATTCTTGAAGAGCTCAGCAAGTAAGCCATCGGCTCCTGCGGCTTTGTTGTTTTTAAGCCGAGCTATAGCTAGTGTCGTGGGGTCCATGGCGTAGTTGGTTAAAGTGCGTGGCCTCTGTCAACGAACCTGGAGACCCGGGTTCGAACCCCAGCAGTTTCAGAAAATTATTTGAATTAAAATAAAATGATTTTTCTGTACGGCCGCCACCTCTCTGCAGACAATGGCAAACCCTAGAGAGTAATCAAAATGCCATGCAAAGCTTCTTAAGAACAAGAACATTCCGTTTATCGCCGTTCAGAGTCGGCGTTAAACCCGTAGGTCCGGCTCTCGGTCAATTGTGTACAAACTTAATAACACGCACAACACAATTGATCATAAGAAGCTAGATCAAAGTCCTTTCAAGGGCTGAAATGACCAGTTATTTATTTTTTTTTTTTTTTTAAATTTTTTATTTTACAGCTTTCAAGACTTCACTATGGTCAGGCAGCGGAACTTCAACGCTGTCGTCCACAATTGGGGTTTTCGGGATATCATCTCTATTTTCGGGATTGTTGTCAACGTCGCCATTCAGAAGCCTAGAGAAGTGTTCCCTCCACATCATCAGTGTACTCTGGATATCTGTCACTAGATTCCCATTTTCATCCCTGCAAGAAGAGGCCCCGGTCTTGAAGCCATCGGCTAGGCGTCTTATTTTTTCGAAAAATTTTCGGACCTCATTCCTGTCACCATGCATCTCAATTTTCTCGCACTCACGCATTTCCGCTTCCATTTTCTTTCGCCTGAAAATGCGTCTCTCTTTCCTCCTCCTCTCTTTGTATCTTTCTGTATAGCAGCTGTATAGCAGCTGTCAGTTTCTTCTTTGAGGTAGTTGTCATCAGATTTAAAAAAAAGAATATCCTAATGAAAAATTATATTAATGTATCAACAATTTTCAAAAGCAATGTATTAGCAGAAGACTAAGTTTTTATAAAATTAACAAAGGCATTTAATTACGATGAAATATTGTCAAAAATGAAAATCAAGTTCTCCTTCATAAAATCTAAGTTTTGCCCACCATTAATCGGAAAACTCCTAGTGGCCTAGGTTCAAGGAAAATTAAATAAAGCTTATTGCCTATTTTCTATAGAACTGTATCTATTGTACCAATAAAATCATCAATGTGTCAATTTAAAGTCGTACGGGCTCGATATTTCTTCAATGAAGCGCATAAATACACATAATTAAATTAACATAACATAATAAAACAAAATATAACATAACATAACATAACATAAATTAAGATCATTTAACATAACATAACATAACACAACAAAACATAATATAACATAATATAACATAACATAACATAACATAACATAACATACCATAGCATAACATTACATAACATAGCATAACATAACATAACATAACATAACATAACACAACATAACATAACATAACATAACATAACATAACATAATATAACATAACATAACATAACATAACAACATAACATAACATTACATTGCAAAACAACAAAACAAAATATAACATAACATAACACAACATAAATTAGCATCACTTAACATAACATAACATATCATTACATACGATAACATAAAACATTTCATAACATACCATAACATAGCATAGCACATAACACTTCAGCTTATAAATTTTAAAAATCCTGATTTTTGGACAAATTTTTATATGAATTTATTAAAAACCGGGAGTTATATTGTAAAAATTTTTTTGTTTTTAAAGAATTAAAAGCTAGTTGAAGTGGATTTTTATTGGGTTCAGAAATTGACCTTAAGGGCAATTAAATAACACTGTTCAACACAAAAGAAAAACAAATAACAAGATTCTGACAACGGATTCTGATAGAGGGGACAAAACAAAATATCTTCGTTTTGAAAGTTTACGTATGACTTTAGTTTTGGGGGATTTAAGTTTCCACCCTTTTGAACATTCTTATTCGCATGGAAACCATATAAAACTTATATTTTGGGTATAGGATGTGTTTAGAAGATTTATAAAAAATACTACGAGGAACATTTTAACCCTCATGCTTTTCAATGTATTGGTCTTTTTTAAATCTTTTGTGATAAAGGTCAAATGTAATCCATAAAACAAGGATATAGCGGGTTAAAATGTTGCATAAATATATTTGTCATTAAATTTTACTATAACTCTCTGAATACCCTAAAGCTGAAAATTCAACCTGAATTCAGCTTTGATTCAACAGAAATCAAACTCAAATTCAAACACATTTAAGTCAAAACTTAAAATGTGTTTAAGGGTTAATTTCGTACTTATTCAGAATTGGTGCTAAAATGTCGCACAAAACTGGGTTTTAGGGGGTTAGTTTGTATGAAACAAATGTTTTACGTAAAATTTTACATATATTCAATGGCAGATTACGTAAATCGCCCTAAAATAAAACTCATACGTAAACTCTCAAAACGCCGAAACACATATATTTTTTTTTTGTCCTCTCTACTAGAATCCGTTGTCGCAACCTTGTTATTTTGGAAAAAATTGATTTTATTCAGGGTAATGTTTCAAAAGAACATAGTTCATTGAACCGGATTTTGTTGAAAATATACGCAACACTAGTAGCGGAATCCTCGGAAGTACGATACGTCTTCCGCTTGCGTTGGTGTCCAAGGCCGAACGAAGTTTCATTTATTTTATGTAACTCAAATTAATTAATAAGTGTGACAACGTGATACATATACACACCACAAACACTCACACCACCATACGTACATCTCACGCACACATGTTCATAAACATAGATATACTACGCAGCCAGTTCTCAGCGTGGAAAAATAATTAAATCGCAATCGGTTAAGGTCATCAGTGTGGCTAACAAACAAACTGTTAAGTACAATCATTGATGTTAAGCATGTTAATGCCAACTGAAATAGGTAAGTTTTGAGAGCATAGAATGTGGTCTAAAGAAAATTTACAGCTGGGAAATTTACTCTTAACTGAGCTGAATCTGCAAACAAAACCAAGTCTTGTACAGTTTGATGAGAGCATCGTCAATTCAGAGCGTTAGCTTAACATTGCCAGAGATTCTTTGGCTTAAATTTAAGTTCACCCAATCTTATGAGTTGTTGGAGTCGCTATCAGCAGCTGTAAGTTTGTTTGTTTTTGTTAAATTCGCAATAAGTTTTTCCATTGAAATTTTGTTTTTCTTAAACCTTTTTGTGTTGCTAGGAACGCTTTAAGCTGCTTGTTGTGAATTTTTAAAATCTATTCGCTGCTCTTTTCAAAAGATTGCTTGATTGATACATTGCGGCAGTAAATTTGGCTATATTGTTGTAAGGGTTTTTTGTTTTTTTGTATGCATTCTTTTGTCATTCACATTGTTCTGTGTCTTTGCCCAAAAATGCATTTGAGCAGCGCTGATACTTCTTTTGCGGAGACTTTTTTTTTGGCGCAAAGCAAGAAAGTTTTAGCGCAACATGATGAATGGGAAAGGTTTTTTTTTTTTTTTTGAGAATTTCCACAGTTTAAGGGAAGTTATAAATTAATAGTTATCCTTATGACCCAGTTAATGCACAGTAGAAAGAAAAAAAGTAGCCAATATATGCACGATTTTTGTTACAGAGACTTGAGGGACTTTAGGAATTGCAGGGATGACATTTTGAATGCATTTTATAAATTGTATAGATTTTTTTTTTATAATTTTCATTGTAAAATTTATGATTACGCCTTTTTGTTACGTTAAGCTTACATCAGATTAAGAGACGAATTGTAAGAACAACTTTTTGGCCACTTTAAATTGTGTTAGTTAAAAGTTACAGTTACCTAACATATTATGTGTGTTAAGGGGAGCAGGGGGAGGGGCACTTGCCCCCTTGGACTGGAAAAGTTTTATATATTTTTATTTCTTATGTGTATATTGAACATTTTCACATCATAATTTCCTTATAAGTGCACACCAATGCATACTTACCACCCCCCCCCCCCTCCCCCCCCCTCGAAAAATTCATGCAGACGGCTATGAACACATACTATTATAGGTATTGTCAATCACTGAGTATTGCGATTTTATTGTTTTTTTTTTTGTTACTGACAATTTTGTAAATTACCTTGTAATTGTGGGACCCAGCTTGATGCGTTCTAATTTTGTTTTAAGCTCATTGGCTTGTTCGAATTTGTATTTTTCTTTTTAATGATCACCTTGAGGAGTTGAATTAGGTTCGATAAAAGCTTATATTCATCACTAGTCCTATTAACATTCCTATGAAATATTTTTTTCAATTAATTTTTTTTGCCAAGAGTGTTTAATTTTGAAGAGTTTGCGCAAGTTTTCTGATATTACATACTTATTTCTTTTGTATTAAAAAGTTTCCGAGTGTAAAGAGACCGTAGGATTAATAACTGATGTAAAATTGTCAATAGGAAATTGTCAAAATTGGAGGTTAAAGAACGAGAGGTTTTGATAATGAACTCGACATCATTGAGCTTAACTCTAAACAGGGAAGTGATCAGAAAGGGTTGCGAAGCTTGTAGTAGAAAATTTTAGGTTGATTAAGTCTATGAGATTCGCGCTTACTAGGAAGTGGTCAATAAAGGAACTAGAAAAAGAAGGCCTGCTGTTCGTAATTTGGATGAAGTCCAGAGCGTAAGTTTGCAACCAGTTAAAGAATATTTTAACATTATTTTTCTCAGAATTATTATCCCAAATAGGGTTTCTTGAGTTGAAGTCCCCACCTATTATAGTACCTTCGAAATTTTTTGAGAATTTCGGAATTTCACAAAGGCCTGAATATAAGTGTGCAGACGAAAAATTACTTGGAATATAAATGGAACCTAGTAAAAAGTATTTATTTGAACCGTGCCCGGACAAACTTAATTTGATAAAGCAGTGTGGAAACGGCACCCCACTATTAGCAGTAGAAGCTTTAGATTTATTGCTATAAGTAGTATTCTTGACATAAATAGTATTATTATTATCGTTATCTCAATTTCCCAAAATAGCAAATCTATTTGAGTTATGACTATAGCTAATATTATTTATAGTGTTTAGTTTACTGAGTGGTACCTTATCCCTTTCCGATGAGTTCAATTCTCATTTATTCAACAAAATGCTGCTGTGGTGCTGATTAGACCTGAAGCACACTATTGTGTATGCTGTTTTTTTTAAAGAAAACCAAAATCTGCCGTTACATATAATCGCGTTTTTTGTGAAATGATCTTTTTAGTGTGGCATTTTGTACATTTGTGAAAATGAGTCGAAACAGTAAGAACTTAAATTTATTTTTTTTTAGTACTTTAAATTATTTAAAGTGTGATTTATATCATCAAATAAGTGATTTTACGATCAAACTATTATAAATTTTAATTAGAAAGTGATATTCGGTTTTGATTTTGTAATTTAACTTATTTTTTAGCCATTTTTACACTAAGGGAAATAATGCATATTAACATTATCCACGCCTGAGTATCAATTTTATTTAAATATTTACGTGGATAAATCAAATATTTTCCCTACAACTCGTTTTTTTCCCGTATTTGAATTTTATTTATACCACAAACGTACACACATATTCCATACAAGCAAGCAACAACAGCATCGCACACTTACACACATACTCCGACAAGCAGCAACAGCATCGCACTTTGTTCCTGAGTTTATTTCTTGCATTTGCAGTTCTTACAGTTCTCATAGTTCTCATTTAGTTATTGTTTCAGGAGTAATATATTATGCATGTTTGGCAAAGAAATTAAATTATGTAGGGTGGAGTGACAACTCGGTATTTTCAGGAATATCTTGGACCGATTGTCATTTACCTGCATAATTTGCTTCTGCCTAAACAATTTTGTACATTACTTTTTCGTTCTGTAATTTATACTATGTTTGACAGTTGGTGCACTAATATTGCGAAAAAAAAAAAGTGAATGAAGAAAATAATACCATAAAACCATTAATAACATATTCAATTTAAATATGTTTTTTTTTAATTTCAATATTTTTATTCAAATTTTCTTTAAATGCGATAGTTTATTTTCAAATAGTAAATATTTGAAAGATATTTTAAAAAATTCGTGCATAATTTTAATATATTTTTTATTAATTCTGTTTAAATATTTAAATATTTAATTTAATTAAAAAAGTATTCAAATAAATTTTAAATATTTACGTAGGCGATTTATTCAAATGCGTCATTGGTGCAAAAATGACTCGCTTTTTGGATAAATTAAAAAAGTTTTTGGATAAATTTAATATTTTTTTCCCTTAGTGTACACTAAGTGCAACGATTGTGCGTGTTAGGACTTGTTTCACAAAATATTTTTTTTTTATTGCGTTTTTCAGAACAATTAACTCAAGAGGAAATACAAAGTGCTCTTTTGGAGTCGGATTTGGAGGACTTCAGTAGCGATGATGAGTGATGAGCGATGATGCAACCTGGCAATTACCTCTTCCGATAGATGAATCTCAAGGTGAGGAAAGTGACGAATATAGGGAAGAAGTATGTTTAGAAATCCTTCCAAAACTCAAGGAAAATGTCAGTGAAGACACCAATCGCCGCAATATCTGGAGAAAGAGACCGTTTGATGTGCAACTAGACGTGAGTGTCTCCACAAATTTTGAATTGAACACAGCAGTGGAATCGCTTGAACATTACTTTAGAGCATATTTTAATGCTGATTTTTTTGAAAAAGTCACGGTGTACACCAATAGATACCATGTGTCTGTTAAAGGAAAACCATTAGGGGCTACAGTTGGTGAAATAAAAATTTTTTTTGGTATTGTTATTGCAATGGGCTGC
Organism: Pherbina coryleti; assembly: GCA_943735915.1. Classification (NCBI taxonomy): domain Eukaryota; kingdom Metazoa; phylum Arthropoda; class Insecta; order Diptera; family Sciomyzidae; genus Pherbina; species Pherbina coryleti. The sequence continues at coordinate 62,855,000 of OX030951.1, forward strand.
ATACGGTACCCAAGATTACAGATGTACTGGGAAAAGAAAACTAGATTTCCGATTGTAGCTGATACAATTAGCCGAGATCGTTTTTTCCTGTTGCGCATGTGTCTCCATGTGGTGGATAGCAATGAAGTACCAGAAGAAGAAAAGCAACGTAACGTATTTTGGAAAATAAATCCATTAATCGAAGCAGTTAAATTCACATGTCGAAGTATTCGAAGAAAGCCAGGTGATAATTACTCCATAGACGAGCAAATGATACCATTCACTGGCCAGTGTCCTGTAAGACAATGTCTTCCCAATAAGCCCAGAGGTGTAGGATTAAAGAACGAAGTGTTAACAACATGGAAGGGCTGGTGCTCGATTCCGAGATCTATCAAGGGAAGACAACATATCTTCCAATCATGAACTTAGGTTTAGGCCCAGCTTTTGTTTTGCTTTTGGTTGAAACACTGCCAGCAGGTTCTAAGGTGTTATTTGGCCGATATTTCACCACAATACCGCTTCTTCAAGCTTTTTTAAAACGTGGTATCTATGCTACTGGAACAATAATGAGAAACCGAATTAAAAACGTCCATCTCACCAATGAAAAACAAATGAAAAGGGGTTATATGGAAGAATTTTGTCACAGTGAAGACGATATTGTTGTGGTACAGTAGAAGGACTCTAAAGCTGTAACTCTGGCATCATCAGCATATGGATGTGGCCCAGTTGAAAATGTCAAACGCTAGGACAAAAAGGAAAAACGGTATGTAGATACCGAACGGTATTCCAGCTCCAAGAATAGTGAGAGAATACAACAAGTCAATGGTAGGTGTAGAAGTTTGTGACCAGTTAATGGAGGCGTACAGGCCTTTTTTCAAAACTTGAAAATGGACTTTGAAGGTTTTTATTCATTTTATTGATCTCGCTTGCTGCAACGCTTGGCTACAATACAGAGATCAATCCAGAATTAATGCCAAACTCGATCAAATACTCATGACTTGTTAAGTTTCCGATTAGCTTTGGCTGAACAACTGACGGCAGTAAAGAAAAAAGCAGCATCGGCATATGAATCGGACACCGAAGAAGAAGCCCAAAGTGTTTCAAAAAAGTATCGTCCATCATCACAACCATGTCCTGACAAACGCCTCGATGGGTACAACCACTGGCCACATGAGCATGATTTATCATCAGCAAGGTGCTGCAGACTTGTCGGATGTAAATCTAGAATACGTTCTTTTTTGTTTGGTAGCTTCCGTTACTATGTTGTACTCTTTTCAGTGGGCCACGTTGATCATGCGTATTTGGTGAAGGTGTGGATTTGAATTCCATGAGATCATTTGTTGAATTATAAAGAGAAGTCTGACGATCAAAAAATGTTGTAGCGGTGACTGTGTTGGTTCAAACTGTAATGCAGTCTATGTAAATGGATGTTCTTTTCCAGCAGATGTTGTGTGTATGAGTGAGAATCCATGAGGAAGTTTTATGTTTTCCAAAACTCGTGGATAATAGTTCATAGCCGGAAGAATTAGCAGCAGATGCAGTAGGCGAATAATAATTGGATGTATTCGAAAAACTCTTGTCTTTCGCAGTAGCTGGTGTTGTATTGATGAGTGAGAATTCAGGAGGAAGTTTTATGTTTTACAGAACTTGTGGAGTATAGTTCATAGCAGGACGATAGTAGCATCAGTACCAGCAGAAGCGACAGTGACAGAAGGAATCCTGTAAGTGTTTAATGTAGACACCTGCCTTGTCAGCTTTATTCTACGGTGCCCCTTTTTTATTCTACGGGCACAAGGAGTCTATGGGTTCAAAGAAATGACGTCTAGTGGATTATTCTTCAGGAACGCCAATTTAGCAACGTACGGTAATTAACGTCCATCGAATACAGATGATCTTCCGGATGCTAACACCAGCTACGTTTCATTAGCGTCCTTCTGAATATCCACTGCATCCCACTTCCTTGATCCCGGACGCGACCAACACCCTATTTTATAGTCTCTATAACGGTTCCACCACCACACTTAAGCATATTTAATTTAATAAATATCCTGTATGGATTGCATACCGATATAAAGATCATAGTACCAATCATGGAAGGCTAGTGTTATCGCCATCCACATTTATTGGTAGAAATCGAGACCGATCTAAAATCTCTGACAATATGGGTCATTGTCACCACAGACCTGCACGCGACATTGTGCTACCACAGCCAGTACGAAACTCCCCGAAGGGCCAACCCTGTAATAGTCTCCGGGGCTAAAGGATTTGCCCCGACATAGCACTCACACACATTGACATATAGCGTATCACGCATGACTGTGAAGAATACAATTCAACACTTACTACACCAATATCAACCTTGAGCCACCAAATGACATCCAACAGGCTGTCCAACATCACCAATTTTGCACTACTGCGTTGGCACAGTACCACAATACCTCCTTGAACATCCCGAGAACCTCTTAAATTGAATCGAGAATTCTTTTCGTGCCCAAATTCACCCTTTAACGCTCCGAGACCACTTTTGGCGGAAGTGGAACTCATCACGCCTGAACAATCTACCTGAACAATCTGAGACCACCTTAGGATAGGCGACTAAGGTAAGTCTCTTCATGCCTTTAATGCTTGAGTTAATACATCTAGCTTATGCCTTAAATTATTTCACATTATTTATTCGCTCTGTATTTACTCTGGCTTACGCCTTTTCGAAACTTCTCATTTTTTGCTCCGAGTTTAATAGCTCACACCATTACAACACATCGCATCGCTCCGAGTTTTATAGCTCCACTATATCACATATCGCTTATTAAAACAAGGCTGTCAGACTCTTCTAGTGACTCATCATGTACTGCACTAGCAATCCAACGATTTTGCAGCTATTATGCCACCCATTCTAAACCATCAATTAACGCACTCTAAAGACATGCTACTGTGCCAATGTATTTGTGTTCATGTTTTTGTCAGGGCAAGGACTATCCCCGTGATAACAAATTATTTTTGGAATCATTGCTACTCCTTCGTAGGCATTAACGCTACCGCTGATCATGTCAAACGGCGGGCCTAAAAGTGACAGTGACAGTAGAAGAACTAGCAGCAGAAGCAGCAGTCAGATTGGATATATTAGCAGAATTAATGTCTTCATTCAGCAGTAGCAGAAATGTCCATCGCGGTAGCAGCAGAGGAATTAGTTGACTAGCAGGAGTATCCTTATCCGGAGGCTTGTTTTCTTTCTTTCGCTCATGAGCGGATCTTTTGGACTTCGCGCCCATTCGGTGTACCGAGTATGGCTTTATGGCGCTTAATGTGCAGTTGTTGTGTTAGTTCAGCAACGGGAGAAAGGGCTGATAGCAATCAGCAGCAGAGATTAATTAAATTCCAATGTTTTTGTTTTATATGAAATTTTAGGAAAAAATTTTTAATTTTCAGAAAATTTTTCTAAGAAAAACACAGCCAGCCTCCTTCTCGAAACAATGACCTACTAGAATCAAAATTCTCTCAATTAGCACAAACAAACAAACAAACACAAGAAAAAAAAAAACAAACAAACAAACTGAAAATTAATTTTATTTATGTATTTTATTTATATTGCTCGTTGATATATTTTTATTTGAAATCTGTTTTTATTATTTATTTCAAATTCCAATAAAAGAAAATTAGAAAATAAATTCTTAAATTTTTTTATTTAATAAGAAATAATTAAAAAAAAAACATTAATATGCAAATTATTTCAAGAGCAAACAGCATCTCTACAGCCTATTTTCACTCTTTGTCTCTGTCTCTCTCTCTCTGTTTTTCTATAGATTCTATAGAAAGAGCATATATTTAGATTTAAACTAACGTTAAACTCAACGCCATCACGCAACGTAACAACTTCGCTGCCGAAACCGAATGGCACGTCACTGACCTTACCTACGTAAGAAAAAGTATGCAATGCCATAAAACATGGGCCGCAAAAGAAAAACAAAGCAGAAAATTGTGAGCAAGCAAAATACGACGTAAGGCAGGCTGCAAGGCAACGTTGATAACGTAACATAAACGACCCCACAGCTCCACTTTTTCCATGCTGCAACATTTGCAGAAGAGAAAAATGAGCGTGTGCTCTATGAACCCGACCGTGATTATGGATGCGGTTGCTCCAAAAATGAATTCTCTTGGATGCTGCAGCTTAAAACTTTTTCAATTGTTTTTTTCTTTCTTATTTCTGTACTTCTGCGCGAGGCTGCTGCTGCTGCTGAGTTATTATTTTATATTGTATTGCAACGTATGGGATTTGCTAAGAATCAGTCTTTGCGTGATTACTACGTAGTGCGGTTCGTTGGTACGGAAGCTGTGTAACGGTCGCATTTTTTCGATAACTTAAAAAAATAAAGCTAAAGGATAGATAGCAAGGAAAGTGTAGTAAAGGATTCAAAAATTCAACGGTTGAATTTAAAAAAAAAAATAATAATATGTAAAAATTGTGTAAAAAATGTGGTGTAAATTGTGAAAATAATAACATATAATGTTTAAAAAATACATATAAATTAATTAAAAAAAAAAAAATAACAAAAACAAAATTTCATCAAAAAGTCACAGTGTGTGTTAAGCCCATTGATAAAACGTTCTCTTACAATCTGATAAAAAAATACGTTAACCCTTTTGAGGCAACAGTGTTACATTTCTATACGTAACAAAAAGAAAAAAAAAACAACCATCATTGTTGTGATATCTTTGTGACACGTGACACTCACTCAATACACTACAACCCGAAACAAAGGTTCTTCCAAAGCCATCAACAGTGCTTAATCCGTCATTCATTTTTACAACATTGAGGTCAGTGGATTGTTCAAAAACAAGTGCGTCCTTCCAACAGTTGTGGTATTAACGCCATCATCCTCCGTAACTCGTCAGAACGCGCCGTATTTTTTGTTACGATGTGAGCTTAAGTTCGCAGCGTATACATTTTCACAATTTAAACTTTTATCTAAGCTGCTTTGTTAATCGGTAAGCTTTTTAAATGTTGCCATAACTTGCCATAAAATAGAATTAAAATTTAGAATTTCATCTTGGGCGCCAAAAATATTTCGAGTTTGTTTGGAAAACTCAAACTAAATAAAACTTGGTTCCTTTATAAACTGTGTATTTTTTTTATGATTCGCAACAAAACAAAGCAACGAAACAAAAAGGAAAACAAACAAACAAACAAACGTAATACATCCCATAAATGTCCGCGTTTACTTACTTAATTCGCTGGAATAGCTTTTATTTTTATATCATTTCTTTGTTGTACGTAATCTTAAAAGCAATCTACTTTTGTGTAAGAAATTTCCGGAAAATTTATTTGAAAGAAGCGCATAACATTGATGTCGTCTTTGTTTTTTTTCGTATTTTTATTGTTATTTCAAAGAGACAGTGTACTCTGCTACCACGTGCTATTTTTTAACGCCATCTGTCACACAGTGTTGTGTTCTCATCACATTAGAATTTTATTAAGCTAATCATATTCCAAGAATTTCATTAAGAGCAAAACATATCAACATGATATGGGCTCGGTTGCTGTTTTTCTCTTCCCGAAGCTAAAATTTACAATTTTTTTCCCAAGTCTTTTTGAGCCAATAGAAACTATGAACTAGAGAGTCGTTTGAAGGTTCGTATATTTTATTGCTCTCGGTGGCTTTTTTTTTGATAAAATAAATTTCATTGAATAAATTTACTTTTAATATTATTGAGTGAACCCTTTTTTAGCCGTCGTTATGTCTAAGTAGAATTAATTAAAAGTTCCCTTATTAAAGCTACAATTACAATAAAGTTTGGTATTTTTTCAATAAAGTATCATAAGCCAGATATTTGTCATTAGGAGTTGTCATTGAACTATTGACGAGGCTTTGGTGGCCTCGGTAGACGAGTAGGTAGCGTACTTGACTGTCACCCCATAGGTCCTGGGTTCGAATCCCGGTTAAGGTCATGGTCGTACGTTTTTACTTTTCTACATATTCAAACCTCATTTCTAATCAACTAAAATTGAAAATTCATCAATATTTAAATATTTACGACTTGAAGTTGTAGTTGGTGATAGAGAAGTTTGTATATGAGATTGCCTTATAACTCGAATTGACTGAGGTATAGGCAAAAACTTCACCTCACATTCAAATCAACATTTTTCTGAGGCTTCCTACTTGTTTCACTTGATTGCCCCTTCCTTACCACTAATCTATCACCCCATTTTTTAACCAAGGTAGACTTGACTGAATAAGTATTACACCTGAAATCCTTGGTTCAAATCTAAAAAAAAAAAAACTAAAAAAAAATTAAATGAAATAAGTGTGGAAAGATAAAAAACTTATACATAATTTTGAATCGGATGCAAGTGCTATACCTTTACCTCAGTCAATTCCAGTTGCTAAGTGATCCACTTACAAAAAAAACTGCTATTTATTTGTTGATGTCGAGGAATCAAAAAAAAAAAAAAAAATATCCTGAGCTATGCACAGGATTTGGTCCTGGCGAGATTTTGAATTAAATAAGGAATTCTAAGTACAATGTGGGCCAAAAGTCATCAAGGGGTTTAAACATTTAATAACTTTTTGGTTTATACATATATTTTTTTTTATTTTTTTTTTTTCAGATTATAAAATATACTTTTTTGTTTTTTTTTTAGAAACTTTATTTGCGCAAATTTAAGCAAATTTAAGCAAATTTGATGAATACTTAAAATGACATTTGCAGCAGCACTCCATTGAGTACCACCAGAATATGGTATATACAACATTAATGATACTAGTATCGTCTGTGGTTGAAATTCGACCGTATAAAAATCGATTTTTCTTTTGTTTTTTCTTTTTTAATTTTTTTTAAAACACGCTTGGCAAAGTTAAAAATAAGTTGGCCGTATCATGAACACATCTGTAGATTTTGACCAGACAGTGTTTCTTTAACCTCGTCCCTATCTTTTCGTTTGTTTCCAAACTTGTCTTCAATCGTATTCTTATATTTGTTCTAATAATAGTCCTACTTCCTGCCCAAACTCATGTTTCAATCCATGTCCAAATTTCTGACCTTAGCCTTGTTCAAATTCTTTCCTAATTCTTGTCTCACTTCTTTTCTAAATCCTTGTCCTAAATTTTGTTCTTAGTGTGTTCAACTCCTTGCTCTATTCCTTATCCCAGTTCTCGTCCTTATACTTTTCCCAACCTTGTCCCAAATATTGTTTTAGGCATGTCTCAATCTTTGCCATTACCCTGCCATTACCCATGTCGAAGTCATCTTTTAAATTCTTATCCTAATCCTTGTCCAATTCTATACTCTAATGTTTTTTCAAATTTTTGTCCTACTTTTTATCTTTTTCCTCGTCCTAATCTTTGTCCAAATCTTTGTTCTCTTCTCTTGTCATTACCCTAATGCTTAATCCAATCTTTGTCCTAATACTTGTCCTTAAAATACTTTCGTAATTTTTTTTTATTTTTGCTTTTGCATTACGGTGACTGGTGAAGGTAAGAGGCCTTATACCCATTTTTTTTTTGTTATCATGTGGCGGAAAACCTCAGCTTTACTGTTGTTTTATAAAATTAACCATAGCGCCAATATGTAGTCGTGGCCTTAAAATTTTTTTTCGCTGCCTGCATTTTGTTTTTTTTAAATGCGATAAACAAAAATAGAGTGGGAGGGAGATAAAAAGAGAGAGCAGCAACAATATTTGCTTGCATAAGAAAGGCAGAGAGATTCAAACTACAGCCATGGGTATGAGAATGCATACTTTTATTTTGAAATGCAATAATCACATAATAAATTTAGTTTTTTTCGTTATTTTAATTTTTCGGCACATCTGTGGTAAATGTGGAATGATATAAGTTTCATTCCCTTCTTTTTATAAAATATATTGAAAAAGTGTACGACAACATTCGATGTTTGCGTATTAATATATAAGATTTTAATTTTTACAATACAAATTTTTGAAAGAAAAAAATATAGAATATAAAGTATAGAATATAAAATATAGAATATAAAATATAGAAATATATAGAAATATAAATATAAAAAAAAAATAAATATAAAATAAATATAAAATAAAATATATTATAGAAATATAGAAATATATAAAAAAGAAAGGTGACAAAACAATCTTTAATAATAAATTTTTTGTTATATAAATGACGGGTCTAGGATATGTTGTCTTTTTAATCGTCTTATTTCATCTGTGTCGTCTAGTATGGAGATCGCCGGAGGATTACTGTGGTTACTTAATATTTCGATGTATTTTTGACTAAATTTCTTGATTTCAGCCTTCGCTTCTAGAACGCCTGTGTCTTTATGTATGAGGTGGTTAGTGACAAACCAGGGTGCATTCACTATATTTCTTAATGTTTTAGATTGATACTTTTGAAGAATTTCAATGTTTGATTTGCTAGCCGTATCCTAAAGTTAAATGCCATATGTCCTGACAGGTTGTAATATTGTTTAATAAATTTTAGTTTTGTTTTCTAAATTGAATTGAGACTTGGTTTAAGTAGCCCATTAAGTTTTAATGGTCAAGTAGCCCATTTAGTTTTTTTGTTTTAATGTTAAGGTGATATCTTTTGGTCTTTATGTGGTGCTTCCAGGTGATACGTTGGTCAATGTATATTCCGAGGTACTTTACATGATTACTTTGCGGAATTAGTAACCCATTAAACATAACTGGTGGACAGGTTCGCCGTCTTAATGTAAAAGTAACATAAACCGACTTTCCGGAGTTAACTTTGATGTTCCATTTTTTTAAACCATTTTTCGATTTCATTCAAAGCCTTTTGAAGGTAAGTCGATGCTGCGTTGATTAGAGATTCATTTGTGGAAATTAATGCGGTATCGACCGCATAAGTAGCTGCAATTATATCTTCAGGAACTGGCATATCGGACGTTTATATCGTATAGAGGATTATTCCCAAAACACTACCTTGGTGGAATGCCAGCTTCAATTTTACATATGTTTGAAGTTACTTCCTTTATTTGTACATAAAAATGTCCATTTATAATATACGATTTGAGTAAAAGGTAGAAAGGAGCAAGTAAGAGCTTTTTGATTTTAAATAAAAGACCTTCATGCCATACTCTATCAAATGCTTGTTGCACGCCCAAGAAAGCTGTAACAATACTTTTTCTGTTCTAAGGTGCCTCTGATTGATTTAATAACTCAATGGCACTGTTCCGGGGTTCCGTGTTCCATCCGGAATCCAAACTGGTGGTTCGGAATTATGTTGTTGCTTTCTAGTAGTGATAAAATTCGTCGTAGAACTATTTTTTTCGAATATTTTAGAGAATGTCTCTAGCAAACTTATGGGACGATATGAGGTTAACTAATTTTCTGGCTTATTAGGCTTCGATATCATAATAATTTCTGCACACTTCCATTGAGTGGGAAAGTGGCTAAGTCGCAAGATCGTATTATAAATATATAGTTGTTAAATATATTAAACATTTTTGTGGCAAGAATTTGACTACACTTGCATCAATGTTATTATAACCAGGAGATTTTTTGTAGAGAGTTTTGATATCTCAGATTTCACTTACAATATACAAAATTGAAATTTTTTACACAAAGTATGGAAAATAATATCTCTTAAATGACCCCTATTTTCAGCTTCGCAATAATGGGCTCGTTTTAAAGCCTTTTCCCATAACATCTTTCAAGATTTGTGGCTGTAGCAATCGAATTTCTGCAACAATGTTGACCAATGACCAACGTCTTGAGTTCAAGGATTGAGTTCAATCTGGCGAACGCGCTGGCAAATTAATTTCCGAAGTTCTGGAAATTATTCGCTCTTCAAAAGTTTGACTTAAAAGTGCCATTGTGTCTCGAGCAGTGTGGGCAGTGGCTCCATTCTGCTGAAACCACATCTCAGGTCTATTTTCAAGAGCAGGACGTAAAAACTGTTATATCATAAACCGATACCGCTCTCCATTTACGGTTACAGCACTTCCATCTTAATTTTCGAAGAAGTAAAATTAGCAATTGGCGTTGATGAGCAACGAATCATTGCTTCAGAGGGCGAAATTCTGAAGTCAAAATATCAACGATACGCACTTTGCGTTAAAATAATTGATCGCTGATTTAAATAATAAAATTCTATTATTCTGGTCTTTTGTTCAGTTGTGAAACTCTCCATTATTTATTCTCCAGGTGTTATTAAACCCTATTCATGTCAGGCTGTGTCTTTGGATAACTATTCAATTTCAAACCAATATAAATGATATAAATTCATTCTATCATTCTATTTCTGTGATATACAATTATTTTTTTTTTATGATTTTATAATATTTACCTATTACACAAAATATTAAAAAATAACATGAACTGTCACGTAGTGACTCTAAGACATTGGTATCTGCAAAAGACGTGATAGTCGAAAACTCATCATGAACCCCAGCTTAGAATGCATCGGCAGTATAATCAAAGAAGAGGCGTCAACGTAACTGTTCCTCTTATAAAAAAGGAAGATTTTCTAAGCAATTTTGTGGTAATAGTCAGAAACCCATGAGTAACGAGCATTCACAGAAAAGTGTAGTTTGCCTTAAATGTACAAATGATTAGTTTAATAATAATTTCCACATTATTTATAAATAATTTAATTTTTCTTTTTAATAAAAAAAATAATTCTCCATGAACGATATTTTGTATTAAACTTTCATTTTTCAATAAAATAATTATGTTTTTTGTATTAGTGTCTCTAAGTCTACGTTACGTTAAGTTTACGTTATTCAAATAGCGTGACATGAATAGGGTTATATAATCTGAAAAAAAATTTAGAAAAAATATCAATGAAAAAGTTATTACATTTTTAAATCCACCCTTTACAAAGAGAACTATCAAGAAATGGTTGTAAAGAAAATATGATATATTATAAAATTATAAGATTTCAATTAGATATGAACATCTTCAGAATATGTTTTAGTATTCCGACAAAATATACGAAACCATCGAGTGAACTATTCTCTCAATATATTAATGTGTGGGTACAGAAAAAAAAATCGTCCAATACTGCATCTACATGAAATACAACGTCCCGAAGAATATGTAGTGCAGCTAAAGCTGCAAGTTCATTCACTGCATTTGTCTCTACTCGCTGAACGCAATGGAATCAGGCGCGCCGGAAGCTATTTTCATTTGGGGGAGGGGGGAAAACACTTCACTTAAAAGCTAATGTTTTTTTCTGAATGTGAAGAAGTGCCGAATGCGTTAGACGTTCTAGAATCATATTACATCGAAGGTATGTTTTTAGGCCACCGGTGAGCTCTTAACCCTCTACTGCATAACAATGCCTTTAGGCACACTTACGTTTGTATTCAAATCTAGAACTGAAAACTTTTTTCCAAATTCAGAAATCAAATCATAGATTATATATCGGTTCTATGCACTTCGGGTAACATTTTTTGTAACGGAAATTTTTTCTAGCTTAACGCATTTTGTAATTATTGTCAGTTGTGAAAGTGAAAGTGAGCGTTTCGCACGCAAAATTCATGCATTAGAGGGTTAAAGATCGCTCAAAAGAAGTTGTAGATACTGGAATCTTAACAACTGAAACAATAAATTTTACAACTTCATGGAAAATTTTAACGCTTTATCGGAAGTATTTTTTTTATTGATCAACAATTTTGTGAAAACTTGAAGATCATGTAAATTCTTCAGCAACCCAAGTTATGTAGGTGCATATGTCGCTTATTTCAAAATCTTCTGCATATTTCTTACACTAAAAAGATGGTCTGCGTAAAATTTATTAATTACACATGATTGCCTTTTACGTACATCACAATATGATTATCTTTCTAGGGTTAATGGACAATATCTGACATATCTGGGTGGAGGGAGAGGGGGAGGGGGAGGGGTAGGGAAAAATTGATACTTTTACCCCTTCACACTTATAGCAACGCGGGCAATTGCCCACCCTGTGCCCCCGATTGCGGCGCTACTGAATGGAATAGAAATGTATGGAAGCTTTTAAGAGAGAGTTTTTTGCCTATGTATGCCTACGTGCGTAACGTTGGAAAAATGCAATACGTAATTTGCGTTTTTTGACCACTCGTTACTTAAAACGAACATCGAGAAAAAAAAAGAAACGAGTCAGAAGCTCATTACTTTCAGGAATGGATATAAATCTGAAAAATGAAAAAGTTTTTATAATTTTTTCATTGTTATTTTATTAAAATATTTTTTTTTTTTATTCCCAGGACTTAAGATTTTTGTAATTATAAATGAAGACATTTTAAGTATTTTTGTATAAGTGCGATAAAATTCCACATTGACAACATACCAAATATATTATAATTTTGAAGCCCTCGTTACTCTGAACGTACAACGCAATCATTGTACTCGGCCATAATTTTCTTGTATAAATTGCACCAACGAGTAGACGGACACATATGCAAATGCAGTGAATGAACTTCCAGCTTATTCCGTTCAGACGATTATCGCTCATAGTTGAAACGAAAGGTACACTTCATTGATCCATACTTCGAAAGAATCGTCATGGAAAATCGTGGAGTATTTCACAAATAATTGGTTGTAGGCATGGAAAAATATATCTAAATTCGATTATATTCCACGGTGCTTAAGAAAACGGCCTTTGAGATGAGTGAAGAATAAATCTGGTATGCTAGGTACACCAAGAGAAAAACCAAAGAAAATACACTTTGCCACAAAGGGTTTTTATTGTTTAGATTATGACCAAAGTTATAATTTAGAGTTGTCATTTGGTTCTTGTATTATATATGTTCGCATACCTTAAACAACATTACAAAAATATTTGTTGATACTTTCAGCCTTATCTCTATCTGTCATAACAGGATCACCATTATCATCAATTAACTCTATAGAACTAAATTTTTTGTGCAAAGTTCCGCAGCAGACGAAAGAAAGTTAATAAGATTCTTGCATTTAATAGACACGGTAGATGAAACACTGAGATTTGAAGAATTTTGTTCTAACAAACGGGCAAACTTCAAGTAATCAATTTTAACTTTTTTCTTGATTCGGATTGATGAAAACTCTTTACGGCAAAGGTACAAACATTGTTACATTCTCATGAAAAAATCTACTTTAAATCAGACTTAAATTCTTGTGGCAAAGAGTCAAAACTAAAAAGTTGATTTCCTTATAACTTTCTTTCTATGTCCAACTTTTCATTCTTATAGTTACCGCTCCCTTCCCATGCCTGCTGCCAACTTGTGTTTTTAAGAAAAATACGATTTTGTAGAAAAAATCTTTAAAGTTACAGATTTTGTCTTTGAAACCTTAAGAAATAGAAAATTTGTTGACTTTACATCCTTTGTTCAATCCCTTGTTAACAAAGAATGAAATCGTTATAGTAAATATTTTTTCTTTACGGCAAAGATTTTTTTCATTGATTTGGCTTCAAAGTCTTTTGTTTCGAAGATGCAGCACTTACTTAATTAAATAACAAATCATTAGTGCAACGATCTGTTTCCTTGTATTAAGCTTTCCTTTAACATTCGTATTGATAACATTTGTAAAAAAGCATCTTCTATGCTTGGATTTATTAAACGCTGGGCCAAAGAATTCAATAGAATGATTACGACCACAACGTTGTATTATGCAATAGTGCGTCCTCACTTGGAGTACGCAAGCCAAGTTTGGTCTCCAAGTTACAATGTGCATGTTGATCGAATAGAGAGAATCCAAAAATGCTTTGTTCGGTTTGCCCTGAGAGTCTTAAGTGGATTTGACATTTTAAACCTTCCTCCTTATGAGGATCGCTTAAATCTTTTAAAAATGCAATCATTGAGTGAGCGAAGGAAGTCTGCAGATATCGTCTATTTGCACCAACTCATCACCGGTGTATTCGATTCTCCAGAACTTCTTTTTCTTATAAATTTTAACTCTAATCGTAGAAGCAGTAGAAATGCTAACAATTTAATTTACTTACCATTTAGTAGAACAAATTATATGTTAACAGCTCCTTTTAACCGTATGAGTAAATTAGTTAACAATTGTAGGTTTTTTTATGTTAACTTGTCTAAAGGTCAACTCAAGAGTAGATTAAAAGCTATTGTGTAATTGCATGGTTATGTTTTTGCATGGTTAGTCGTGATGTCTTGTGTTGTCCTTGAGCCCAACCATATTTGGGGGGTAAATTTTTCTCACATTAGCTTATTTTGAGCCACTAATATCAATATCGTTGAAAATTTCAAAGATTTTTGGGTTCTGACTTTGAATGCGTTAATGAGGAGAATGTGCGAAAAAGCTGTAGTAGCTAAACTCGATTGTTATTGCATGTTTAAATCAAAAATATTTTGATTACAGTTTTGCAAGAACTTTTTTCTTTGATTCTAAGGCGTTTAATTTTCTCAGTGTACGTTGAAATTCGATAAAAATATTGAATTAGTCTGGACATTACAACAAGTTTGACGAGAAGCTTGTCTCGGTTTCCTTACTTCAATATCGTGTTCTTAGCAGATATTTCAGACTTTTTGGAAAAATTTTAATAAAATATTCCTCTGCATTTTCTCTTCTTTCTAATAATTATTTTTTCGACGTCTGTCAAATGTATGGCTTCATCGAGATCTTGATTTTCAATTTGTTGAGAACGACTTGACGATAAGGCTACGTTCCATAACGACAATTCTTCATCTCTGAAATTCGCCTTTGGAATTCATTACCATATTACTTGCTATTCAATCAGAAACGTACATCTATTCAAACAAGTTCTTTTCACTAATTTTAGTTCTTAACTTGATATCACATCTCGAACTTACTTCGCCTTACCTGTATCATTCTACATTTTTGTTTTTTGGTTAATACACTCTTATCTCCTAGAGACTTTAACCTTCTGAACTAAATCTCAGTTTACTAGTTTTTCATTTTAATTAATAACTCATCCACTTTTTAAAAAAGGTTGATGTTTTGCTAAATTTACATTAAATTTTGTTCTTTTTCATATTTATTCAATTATTTTTAACTTCTTAATTCAAATTTTATAGCTCTCAACCTAATGATAATCATGACTTTAGCTTCTTAAATTTAAGATATCCCTGTATCTTGTAGTTTCAGGATCTACCTATATTCAATATATGAATAAATAAATAAATAAAATAAATAAATAAAATAAATAAATAAAATTAATAAATTCCTATAAATTTATCTAAATTTTGGATATAATATTCAAGGTCGTTAAATTTTGACCAATTTTGACCCAAAATTTATTCCAATCGGTCTTAAAACAAAAAAGTTACAATGATTTAACGCAAAGAGCTTTTTAGTGCGCAAGCAGACGCGTGTACAAGCAATGCCGTCCACTTGTGCAAAGCTTTCAAAATATTTAAATAATAAAAACAACAATTATTTGATAAAGAACATCTAATTTAATTTTTGGTTAATTAAAATATTTGATATTCCTTGAAGTTGAATATCGAAATGCTTTGGATTCCTTATCGTTGAATGGGATGAAGTTGTGGAGCTTTTGCGAGCCGGTCATGGTCTGAACGTTTTTAAGCTTTGAAATCAATTTCTCCTCAATTTTTCCACAACATTCTTTTGAGCAAAAACGATAAGTCATCGTTGAGTCTTTTGTTACTGCCCAGTCATACAGCTCTTTTACATTCCTAATTTGGTTTTCATGTGGTCTTTGGAGACTAATTTTCATTCCGTTGCGTTTGAATGCACCACCGATGCCATCAGAAGGTCCTTTTCTGTTTGATGTGGCAAAAAAATAGCACTCAATGTTAAAATTCTGGGTTTTTTTTTTTTTTGTATTGACAAAGCTGGTAGAAATTTTTTTCTATATTTATATTGCGATCCTTCGAAAAAGAAAAATATTTTGTTAAGGATTTTAAGTATATTTCTTAAGAAAAAGATAAATTCCTGCTGAAATTGAAAGACAGAATTGAAATGATGGTGTAAACTCTCAGCAATTATAATTTGGGTGTGATTTTGTAGTTCATTGTTGTTATTCTTGAAATAAATGACGAAGAGATAGATGGTGTATTGATCATTGGACCATTAGACTAACATTGCATAGCATTCCATTAAGAAATAAAAAATAAAAATATCTCAAAAATGTAAAATACTATCGAATTTAAAAGTTCAACTTGTTAACTAAATTCACATACAAAAATATCTGCTGACTTTTTGATGTTCTGTAACTAACCTCCGCTGGTTACTTTATTTTTGCTGGGGTAAGCTCAGCGGGTTTCCACGGTTCTTCACAAGAAATTACACAATGTTCTTTTCCTTTACAAATCCGTTCTTTTTATTAAATGAGGCCTCTATCTTTTATACAATTTAACAAGGTATATGTATTCATATATTTATGTTTATTGATTTAATGGACCTTATTTCTCCGGTTCTGTCACTTCTCTTCTGCGTCTCGGCTTAACATGCGGGCCTACAAGACGCGGCACTGTCACTCGATGAAAAATATGTGAACTCGCGGGCTTACAAGCCACGTACAATGTTCTGGTTTGAGCAGGCAGGCATACAAGCCACGGACGCTGTTAAAAAAAAAAGTTTAAAGACAGGTGGGCCTTCAAGCCACCGACTCTGTCTACTGCTACTGAAGGCGGGCCTACAAGTCACCGACGCTGCTTGTTGTTGTTTATTGCAGGTGGGCCTACAAGCTACCGACTCTTCTCTTGCAGTTGGATTAACAAGTGGGCATACAAGCCACCGAAATGTTTACCGATTGTCTTTGCAAGTGGGTCTACAAGCCAACAACTCTGCTTTTTCCGTTGGGTAAGCAAGTGGGCCTACAAGCTACCGAAATGTCTACCGATCCCTTAGCAGGTGGGCCTACAAGCCAACGACTCTGCTTCTAACAAAATAATCTCACTCACTTTGGTCCTCTTTTGCCTTTGCAACTTTCCGCGGTTGCTTTTCCTTGGTCGTCGTATGTTCATTGATTACTATTTGTTGAAACTGCTGCACTTCACTGTCTTATTATTTACTTTAATAACTTTGTCTTGAATTTCACTTTCTTTTAGCACACTGCGCACTTTTAATGCACAGTACATTCTGTGTCCTCTGTATCCCTTGCGGACTGTTTATATCCTCATCGTCTTGTTATTTGTGACAAACAAGGTACCGCAATCGAAAGTTCTGGGCTTATTTTCCCGTAAACAAAACCCACTACGGTGCAGCTTTGTTGTTGCCTTCCGCCAGAAACTTTCCACATATTTGCCCAGCGATTTGTCTTCTGTTGCTTGCATTATATGATCCGCTACTCGACTTAGAGCAAGATCACGCCAGCTTTTCGCATGTATTTGCGCACGTTTATTTATGCTCCCCCTTTCTCTCTTTTTGTTATCGTGTAAGAAAAGTGTATGGGTTTTATATTTATACCCCCACGTTTAAAAAACGTAAATGGGGGTATATTAATTTTGTCACTCCGTTTGTAACGCCCATAAGGAGTTGTGGTAGGTATAGAAAAATATATATATTATTGATCAGCATCACCACCCGAGTTGATTTAGCCATGTCCGTCTGTCTGTCCGTCTGTCCGTCTGTCGTCACGATTACAGCCGTAATTTTCAAGCTATCATCCCGAAATTCAATATTTAAGCTTTTATCTAAAAAACTAAGGTCAAGTTCGAAAATGAGCCAAATCGGATGAAAACCACGCCTACCTCCCATACAAAGTGCCTTTATCAAAACGGTAAAATCTCTTAGAATTCCACAAAAATTAATATATGGACTTAAAATTTTGCATATGAGCTCCGATATTTAAAGTGCACTCTAAGTATGAAATTCAACCAAATCGGATAAAAACCACGCCTACCTCCCATACAAAGTGACTTCATCAAAAAGGTAAAATCTCTTTAAATTCCACAAAAAATAATATATGGACTTGAAATTTTGCTTATTAACTCTGATATATAACATGCACTTTGTGTATAAAATTCAACTAAATCGAGTGAAAACCACACCCACCCCCCATACAAAGTGATTTTATAAAAAATGAAAGCGAATATTTTCTGTTAAAACTATGTAGGTATAACAAAAATGTTTTATACAAATAAACATTTTATTGACGGCTTAAGACTTTGAATATACTTCGGTTCGGACGTGGGGGTATTTTAACTTCGGCCCAGTCGAAGATCATTTCTTACTAGTTTTTGCATTCATTTGTTCCTTTATTTATATAATTCAGTGTTTATGTGTGTGTGTGTAAATGTAAAAGGAAAAATAAATAAACAATACTGGTGGTGTTCACCGAGTATCCCTCTTGCACCTCGGCTGTTGTGCGGCTAAAAATTGACAGCGATTTTTCAGTCGTCACAGTTCTTTAAGTTGGTTTTTCCTTAATAAAGGATAAAACAAAATAAATATATTCAAATAACGCATAAACTATAAAAATATTTCTTATCGCTTTGATGGACCCATTGCTTGTTCATAACATTCTCAGGTGAGTTTTGTTTTAAAAAGTCGGTAAAGATATTTTCGACAATTTTAAACTCCAGCACAGTGGGCACATTCTCTTAATTTGCATTTTTGGGATGAGCTTTTACAAACCAATAAATGGAAGAGATCAGGATAATTATCCAAGCAATATATTTTTCATTGCATCAAAAATTTGACATTCTGATGATATACAAAAACACAAACTGAATGCTTTCCACATATTTCGAGCGCCAAGATGCATTGTGGTGATTTTATTGATGTAGATTAAGAGAAGTCAATTTTTGAGCCGATATGCGTTATCTTAAAAGTTGTATAAGCTTAGCTTCATTGAGATTCATAAGTACAAGACGCCTTGGAACAGTACTGTTCTCATTGTTTTCCTCAATGGTAACGTAAACCAGCTTTTCTAGATAAACATGGCAAACATCATGTTTTTCTTTTTCAAATAAATTACAACACTTATCTAACGGTATTAAAATGCCAAATGTAGTTTTTGATCTAAAATAATTTAATTAAAACATTAATTAAATCAAAACTATAATTTCATAGCTACTTGTTCTCATGTCAATTGATGACATGTGTCAAAAAAGGGTGTTAAAAAGCTTAGGTTCGTGTCTGGGATAATCAATGAAAGCTTTGCACAAGAGGATGGATCAGCTTGTATGCGCGTCTACTTGAGCAATACATAAAAAGCTCTTTGCGTTAAAGTTTTGTACAGTTTTTGTTTTTGTCTTTTTCTATTTTCAGTTTGCCACTCACATTGTGCTCCTTTCTGAGCGAGAGAACTGGTGGCGAATTCATTAGGAAAGTAAATTTTATGACAAATTTTTATGTAAAAACATATGTTTTTCACATTAATTTTGTATCGAATTTTATTTTAATGCTATTAAAATTTCAAATTTGATTTGAATAAAATGCTTTGTGAAGTCGGATGCTTCTGGAAAATTTATTGTTGCCAATCCAGAAACTATGAAATCGAAACATAAACAACAGTTGACCATGTATGCCGTTTAGTTCATAACAAATTTTCTCCACACCATTTAAGTGTACCATCAGTTAAACTAGCTGAACCGTAAAACGGAAGTGTGGAAAAAGGGAGGAGTTAACAACAAAATAGCACAACCTCAACATGCTCTGATAGCGGTAAACCACTGTGATCAAATTTTCTAAGATGCACATGAGTCAAAGCTATGCCTAAAAGTATGACACGATCAAGGTTAACAGAGTGCATCATAAGTAGATAAGAACTTAGTTACTAATGTAAAAGCGTTCTCTCTGTCAAAATAAACTTCCGGGAAACTTTGTCCGCATATTGGCAGTATAAGTAGGACCTAAATAGCTTGAGTGGCTCACAGTGAAAAGTCATGCAAGACTACTGATGAGTTGGTGTAACGGCCAACGAAACAGTCTGTTTAGTCTGCTGTGTTATTTACTGTCATCGTTGTTGTTGTTGTTGTTGTTGTTGTTGTTGTTGTTGTTGTTGTTGTTGTTGTTGTTGTTGTTGTTGTTGTTGTTGGTTGTTGCCTTCATTGTCTTCATGTTGTCAATGTTGGAGTAAAGCTCAAAATTGTTTTCAATATAAATAATGAAAGGGTCATATTAAAATTTATTAAAAGTATAATACAGTGTTCCAAGATTAGGGGATTTTCCCCTAGATTTAGGGGTTTTTTTCGGTTTAGTAGAAAACTTAGGGGTTAAAAATCTTTAGGGGATTTTAATTTTCTGTTAGGGTTTTTTGAGAATTTTTGGTGGTTTCTAAAGGAAGTGACAACATCAACTATGAACTGTTTTTTTTTTGCATTTGATGCACCTGTTTGTGTCCTGACGACGAGAAAGTATATATTTAAATTTGTATTAATATTTAAACAAACAAAAAAAGAAATGTTAAAAACAAAAATTAGAAAAAACGCAAGTATGTCTCTAAATTTATTAAGCAGTTTTTATTTTACTAAAAATTAGTAGAAAAAATCTAAATAGTTCAACCTAATTACAATCGAAGAATTATACTTTCATAAAATATAGTGTATTTCTGCCTTATGTCTCTTAAAAAATTGGCTGCGCAAAGTTGCGCATAAGATAAAACACTTCATTTAAAAAAAAGCTTAAAAAAAAAGTTTTCCTCAAAACGCACTAATTTTCCTTACAACACTGCTTTTGCTTGAATCTTCCAACAAGTGCAGGAGCATTGTGAGATATCGGGGAGAAATCGTGCGGATTTTTATGAAAATTTTAACACCAAAATGAAAGAAGGGAAGGTGAAAAAGCGTACTTTTGTGGGAACAAAACTAATTCTGTTATAGAACTAAAAGATGTTTCTGAAAGATGTGTTTGTGCTAATTAACAAAGGTACTTACAATCAGTAAGATATATTATTGTTTTCTCCCGCCTTTTGCCATGTTTCCGTCTGTCCGATTGTCTGTCTGTTATGGCGATTATAGCTCTTATATTGAAGCGATCTTTATGAAATTCAAAATATGTAATTTCTTTATAACTTAACTTTGTTTTTTAAAGTTCCTCCTTACTATTCCTTACTATGTAAATACTACAAAAAACTTGTTTGATTGTTTGTTTGTTTTTGTTCTTGATTGTTTTTTAGTCCAAAAATTTATTTTGATATTGTATTTATTTACATCAATTAAACAAAGTATTCAATAAATTTAACTAACTCAAAAAAATTTTAGGGGTTTTTTTTTATTTTTAGGGGAAAATTCAGCAAATTTTTTTCAGATTTAGGGGAAAGAAGTTCAACCTATCTGGCAACACTGTTTTAATATTAGATTGTTTTTTGAATCGTAGAGCCACTTTTGCTTGAGTAGGCGTACCAATCTCATTTCAAGCAACTAATTTTATACGGAAACTTTAAAACATCATATCAAGATTTATCATTTAAGTATTTAAAGTTTAAATGCCGTTTTAAAGGTTCATTTTCGGTTCCTGTTTTGGACATAAGGATGAAGAACAATTCAGTTCATAAAATATAAAGATAATTTTAAGGAGCATATAACCATTGAACATACATACATTAGACCCACATGCGCATCTACAATTTTGTAGGTACTTTACCTTTATTTAAACGGTTTAAAAAATAAAATCGGAGTTGAGATTTGCCCTTCGAACTATTGATAATGTACATTAATGGATAAAATCCACAATCAGATGTTATGTGGTTTCACATCACTTTGATGCTCTGCTGTAGAATCAATCTGTTCTATTGATTGATTAGACGGGAGAAATCAAATTGTTGTATTTAACTTCAACCACTTTAGCACTGTTGAAATAGACACTAAAATGTCAGTTGATATTTATACAGAAGTCTTAACGACTCTGATATCCCTTAAAGATAATCCTCCCATAATCAACCCTTGCTATCAGTGTATTAGATATGAAGTGTTCTCGGGCCTTTGTGAATGTTTTGTCCAATTTTTCTTTCATCATGCATAACATATTCTGTCATAAAATAGCTGTCTTTCTGTCATAACATTGCTAAAGCTTTGTCTCTGTGACCAACAGACTGACCACCCGATCGACCGACTGACCGACCAACTGTAACACTGACGGTCATACGCATAGCTAACAGTCAAATCGATATCCTTTTTTTAATTTGTCAAAAGCACTCATATGTAAAAGTTTTTCTTCACATTTTGTCTCTTTCACTAGAAGGCTTAGGCTGTCAGCTTGAATATGTTCTTTTACTCTCTATTTTTTTTAATATTTTATTTCAAATTTTATGCTTGTTACGAGTGTATGTGTTAGTGTAGGTGTGCATATATTTAATGCAACAGCAACAATAAAGTTGGTTTCAAAAGCAATCTATATGTAGTATTGTTTACATTTTGTCATTGTTGTAGTAGCAATAGTTGTTGTTGTTGTTGTAATCGTTGTTGTTGTAGTAGTAGTTGTTGTTGTAGTAGTAGTTTTTGTTATAGTTGTTGTTGTTGTTGTTGTTGTTTGAGCTGTTGTAATCATAATGTCTCTTAGCTGCCTCTTTTGCAGAATGCAAGCGTACTACTGTCGCTTTTGTAGTTATATTTATATACACACATAGCCTGCAGGACATACATTGTTTTTTCTCACAAACGTGTATATCTCCAGCATCAATTCAATTTGATTCAATAATTTTACTTCGCCCAAGGACATTTTCTTGCAATGAAAATTAATTAAAATATGCTTGCAATTAGTTGCCGAGATTTGTATCAATTCATGTTAAAAATAGTATCAAAAGACTTCAACTGAAATGTTAATTCTGACGAAACTATACTCTGAGCATTATTTACAATTGAAATTTCATAACATTATTGCTGTTTATTTGTTTTTGTCCTTATTGCTTATTTGTTGGTCTATCTGAACTAATTGCTTTTAGCCTACATTTGATGACATTGAGTTAGTTTTCGAATTCATAATAATTGGTTGATTGTCTAATGTTTGTGGAACCACATAATTATGTCTTTCCAGGAACAAACCGTTGGCAGTAAAGCGTCTACCAAAAAATATTTTATATAATTTTCTTTATAATATTGTATATCAGACATAGAGCCCACACTGAAAATCAAAATTCTAAAAATAGCAAAATCGTAAGATCCATATTTCTTTGAAAGTAAAGATAAGCTATCGCTTACAGGTTGCTTAGAATGCATCAGAATGATGATTCATAAAAGAGTTAAGCTCATGAAAAAGAAGAAGTATAGTTAAGTAAGTTAAAAAAAAAAAAAAAAATAATAAATAATATACAAAAATCTATGATTCACATTTACACATTTAACTTGTATAAATGACAGACCCTACGATGGGTTGTGACCAGCTTTGGGCACGGTGCAATCTACTGAGCAAGCTGCGGAGCATGGAGAGCAAAGTCAAAGCAACACAAAACGCAACAAAAAAGCAAAGACGAAAGACAAACACAGAAACAACACAGAAGCTTTAAATGTAGTGATGCCCATACCCGGTTATGACCACCCAATAAACATTATGGCCAGGGGTGATTCATTAACGAATTGCTTATGAATCATTTTTTTTAATTCTTTTCGAATAGTTTTGTTTCGACTACATCAGAGATTGGCTTGATGCTAAAAGAATGCACTGATGGAAATCATTACTTGTTTAAGATTAAGAAAGTAAGAAACAATTTTTACCGAAGTTTTACTTAATTTTTATAATTCTTAAAAAACATATTTTTTAAGAATTATATTAAGAGCTTTATGCCAAATAATTCATGAAGCAACAGGTTGCTACAACAACAATGTTCTTTGCAGAACAAACCAAGCTGACTAGACCATGGTTTCGTCGGACGCTACTCCGACTCATCAGTAGTCTCAGTGGTTCTAGCAGTCCACTAACTTTGACAAGCTAATAAAACCAAAGCGGAATTATAGAAGCGCTATATGTACTTTATCAAAGTAATGTTTTTCTACTCTTTTGCCAGTCGCAAAATTTCAAAAAATTGACTGCATTGATTCTGCAGATCAATTCAAAAATTTAGGTTTATGATTTTTGGGGTTACTTTTAACAATGGATTAATTCAATTCAAGACAAGAACCATATCTCACTAAGTTTTAAAAAAAATATTTTGAAGCTTCTTTTAAAAAAATTGTGATATAGTGAACAATCTAGATCAAACATGCCCACGTAGTGGCCCGTATGGCCCGCGTGGCCCTTCATACATATTTTTTTCTATCCTAATTTTGTCTTTGCGATGAGCCAAAATCAAAGAACACCTGCAAAAAGCAACAACATGAACCGCGCTCGTTCAGTGTTCAGCTCATTTTCCAGCGAACTTTACAAAAACAATTGCATGCAAAGCCAAAATAACAAAATCGCACACTCAATGATGTCGATGTTGAAGCTAATTGTCCCGTTACTTGTGGATCGAGTCATTTTTCATGACATGTGATTTTATTTTTTTTTTAAGCCCGCGCTTTAAATTCTTTGGGCCCCACTCATCTAGATAATCGCAGCATTGCTATCAAAAATGCAAAAGTGTGCATAATAAAGTGGTTTGTATAGTTAAAAGAAGCTAAATTTCTAAAATTATTCTAAATCTAGCAGGCCACAGTGGTTCACGGATTTGCCACGGAAGCTTTTCGACTTTCAATAATACATTTTTGAACATCCTGAATTACTTCCTTATTGAATACTTTAAAGAAAACAGTATTTTGTGTTTCATTTGGACTGCCGGCAATAAGAAAAATTTGATTTTTTGATGTACTGATTCGTGAGAGACCATAGTACATCATAGACCACCTCGTTACGAAGGTCTATGCCAACAACATTAAAAGTATACCCTTGTGACTTATTGATTGTAAAGGCAAAGCACGCCTTAATTAGAATTTGCACACTTACAAACGCAAATGGTAAATCCATTGGTATCATGAGTATCGTTGTAATTTTCGTCCACTGCCGGGCCTGTCATAATTTTTGCCTTTATGAGATTAGGCATGAAACGTATGATTTGAAAATGTGGGACATTGCATAACTTGGGTGGTTTTAGATTGTGCAGTAAGATTATTGATGTGCCAGTTTTAAGTTTTAGTTCATGTGGAGGCATTTCCGGAGGGTTTTTTGAGTAAAGGAAATCGACTGAATAATGAACGACATCGCAAGGGTCCGTCACTGTATTTACAGACTTATAACATTTTTTTTCCGTTGCATTTCTGGAGGGTTAAAAGAGTTAAGTCACTGTATTTACAGACTTATAAAATATTTTTCCGTTGAAATTATGCTTGATACCGCTTCATTGATATCAGGAAAATATTGTGTAAATACATTAAAGTGATTAATTGCACTAAGATACGCACGCATATTAACCGAAAAATTTAACCTTTTAATGTATGGCCAAGCTTTCGATGATTTTAAGCAAGCATTAAAGATATCAGCTCCTTTGCCTCTCGGGACCACAGGCTATATTTGTCTGAAGGCGCGAGTGAACAAAAAAAACTAACTCCACCCATCACCGCATCCCATGATCTTAGGTCTCTAAGGGTTGTATTGATGGCACTAATATACGATTTATGGGACATTATACATTCGACCCATATTATCACTGAAAACTATGAGAGAACTCAGAGCGTAGATTTATAGAAAGTGTGAAAGCGAGAGCATGATCTTAAGTAAAGCAAGTGTTTATTATTCTGCATATTAAGAGGATGTTTTCTTGAAAAGAGATTATTTTATTTAACGTAGCTACAAAAAACGATTTTATTTGTTTATCAATCAGGGCAGGTTCTGATGGTGCATTTATAAATTTGTTTTTCAGAAGAATTTGTTTGCATATTTAAAAGGAGCTAAAACAATGTCACAACAACAAATCTACCTCAACGGTACTTAACTTTAATTTTTATTTCTACCTTAAAAACTAAAAATAAAAAATTAACCGGTTATTTTGTGTTAAAAAAAAGGGGCCAATTTTGATTTTGTTCTAAGCAACAATGATGCCTCAAACTTGTTGAATGTTTGTCTTACAACTTTAGAGCAGCTGGTCAGCTGTAAATTGTGCAACTAAAAATTAAGTTGCACACGTGGTAAGGATCGAAAATGTGCTGATACTTATAAGCAGAGTTATAAAAACATGCCTACGAGCTGTTCAGTTCCTTTATTATCTGAAAATATAAATAAAGTGAATATGTTAGCTGATACTTTTGAAAAAGTTCATGGTCAAAATTTAAATTTAGGGTCAATATAATTTACGAATTTTGTGAAAAATGAAATCAGTGAATTACTTAATAAAGAGTCAATTTTCAATTTTAATAATATTTTCACTGCTGATGGATATTCGTCTGTAGGAAATGGTGAGGGTGTTTTACCAGATAATTATAAATACTTTATCAATGCTGATGATATTTGTTGTGCTCTCAAATTCAAAAATAATAAAAAAGTTTTGGCGAAGATGGGATCTCTAATTTTGTTCTGAGAAAAACTACTTTATTTTTTTGGAAATGTTGCGCCATTCTTTTTAATCAAATTTTTAATTTAGGCTTTCTCCCAATGAGTTGGAAATGTGCAAAGGCAATTCCTATTTTAAAAGCAAACACTAATGCAAAAAATCCTTAGAGCTATAGACCGATCGCGTTATTATCCAATATTGGCAAACTTTTCGAAGAATTTCTTTTGATCAAAATCAAAACTCATATTTCGGATGCAAATATATTGAAAAATTACCAATTTGGATTTCGTAATTCACATTCAACAAATCATGCGTTAATGCTACTCTCTGACTACGTTTCTACAAATTTAAACAATAGATGCGAAACAATAGCTGTAAACTTAGATTTTGAAAAAGCTTTCGATACTGCGTGGATTGAGGGTACCATTTACAAAATGTTTAAAGTTTTTGGCTTTGATAAAAATTTATGTAGGATCATATTAAATTATTTAACGGAAAATTCATTTTACGTGTTTAATCGTGATCAAATTTCAATTTCAAAGTCAGTTTTGGCTGGCGTTCCACAAGGTTCACTTTTGGGTCCTGTACTATATAACATACTTTTGGCAGATATACCTGATCCAGGTCAAAACATGCTCTCCTTAATTTATGCAGACGATATTTTGATCTTTTTTTCTAATCAACCTTTGCGAATAGCCAATAATTTGGTAAATCAAAATTTACAGTCACTTCTTGAATACTTTAACAAATGGAAACTAAAATTAAATATATATAAATGTCAATGTACAGTTTTCAAAGGTTTCAAGAAATATTTATATCCTAATGCCAGAAAATATATTCCAACAATAGAAATAATTGGACAAATTTGAACATACAAAGACCGACTAAAATATTTGGGTGTTATACTACACAGTAAATTTACTTTTTATCGACATATATGTAGATTTTATTTTAGCCAAGGCTAAACAAATTTTTTTCAGTTATTCAGGTTTTTTAAAAAGAACAAGAGATCTCCAAAATCGTATAAAATTGAATTGCTACAAAGAAATTATTCGACCCATTTTATCTTATGCATTTCCTATTTGGTTCAACATCTCTTCTTGTCAGATGGAGAGAATAAGGGAATTTGAAAGAAACATATTACAGATTTGCACTGGTGCAAATTGGCAACCTATTCAGGACGGCTTAAGAAAAACAATTTTAAATTCAAAATTATATAAATATTGTAAAATTGAGCGCATTGACACATTTTTTGTTAAATCAGCAATTAAATTTCTGCAAAACACCCCAAACGTTGACAACGAATTACTTTCAATATATTTAGAAAAGGAAAATCAAATTGCCATACCCATTTAGAGAAAGATATTTGTCACCAATTCATTTAAAAATTCTCTTTAAAAATAACAATTTATACTCAGAAAATAAACTCTTATTTTATCACAGAAAATTTAATTCATTTGACATCACCAACCTTGTATACAAAATGAATATTATATTTTTATTTATTATTTGAATATATTAATATTTTAGTTAACACTAGTAACTAAAATATTATGTAATATTCATTGTACCTTGACCATGTAAACATTATTTTGTTCCTTTTGTTATGTTTGTTCCTTTTTGTTATGATTGTTTAGTTTTAAGTATAGTCATTTATCTTAGGTTAATTAAAAATCGTAAACATATTTCTTTTTTACCACCCAATTTTTTTGGAAATTTGAACTAATTTAATTCTATACATGAATTTTTAAAACCAATAATGTACTTAATATATTTAGTTTATATAACGGTAATTAATTAATTCCTATGTAAATACGAATTGTATGTTAGGACCATGTAACTTCTATATATATAAAAAGAAGTGTACGTTTGGTTGAAATCGCATCACTTCAGAACGGCTGGACCGATTTGGATAATTTTTTTTTCAAATGTTCGTAGTAATCCAATTTAAGTGTTTACTGAAAGAAAAATTGACCACGCCCACTTTTACGCCCACTGTTTTTATATCTATATATATAAAAAGAAGTGTACGTTTGGTTGAAATCGCATCACTTCAGAACGGCTGGACCGATTTGGATAATTTTTTTTTTAAAATGTTCGTTTTAGTCCAAGTTGGGTTTTTAAGGAAAGAAAAATTGACTACGCCCACTTTTGCGCCCACTTTTTTTGATTTATCTAAAATCGGAAAACGGCTGGACCGATTTGGATAATTTTTTGTTCAAATGTTCGTAGTAATCCAATTTAAGTTTTGTTCGAAAGAAGAATTGACCACGCCTACTTTTGCGCCCACTTTTTTTGATTTATCTAAAATCGGAAAACGGCTGGACCGATTTGGATAATTTTTTTTTCAAATGTTCGTAGTAATCCAATTTAAGTGTTTACTGAAAGAAAAATTGACCACACCCACTTTTGCGCCCACTGTTTTTATATCTGTTTATATAAAAATAAGTTGCATTGTGTATGAAATTGATGTTCTCTGTAATGCGTGAACCGATTTTGTTTCTAGAATTTCCCATGAAAGGTAACGTCAATACGAAGGTTTGTTTGTATAAATGGTCTTTGTATGTGTATTGGTTCATGAATTATAGGCATTTTAGTGAACTTATACAACAATACAGGTGTGAACAAATACAGGTGCGCACATGTGGTGTACATGGGGAAATATTTGCAAGGGTAATTGGAAATAAATGGAATATTGGAATAATTTGCCAAGTCTCACTTTAGTTTGCTTTTGCGTGAAAGATATAGGCATAGTAAAAATTTTCCATACCCCTTTTTTTCCATACCCCCTTTACCGACCACAAATCAATAAAAATGCTATATTTAAGACGGGTTTAGTAGTATTAGACTAAAATTTGGTAAACAAGTTCGTATGGTTATTGTCGGCAACTGTACTAAAACTCGGCGTGGTCTAACTATATATGCGCCCACTTTTTAGAAATCATTATTATTCCTGAGTTGTACGTGTTTTGATAGTGGAACTTGATATGTAGACGTTGTGGGCCCAAGAGGCCATTACTATATATTTGAGCGAACATTAGACAAGGGGGAATTTGGCCACACAGGCCAAATTTATGATATCGAATTGCTTTGGAACTAAATGTAGTATGTAACTATGTAATAGACTCCTAAACTACTCATCCGATTAGCATGAAAATTTGTGTATAGAAGTTTTTTGGTACTGTGCGTCTTTGTGGGCTATCAATTTTTATCCAACTTGAACACCAGAGGGCACTGTAGTACAAATTTTACAAAACTGCCTAAAACTCACAAACCGAAATGAATGAAAAATGGTATACAGTGGTTTTCATGTACGTTGAGTGTTTTTCTGCAACTTTTTTGACCTATCTTGAACATCAGAGGGCGCTGTAGTACACATTTTTTGTAAAACTACCTAAAACTCCCAAACCGCACATGCGATTAGAATAAAAATTGGTATATAGTAGTTCTCAGGCACGATGAGTTTTTTACAGTATCTTCTTTGAACCATCTTGGACACCAGATGGTGCTGTAGTACAAATTTTCTACAAAATCGCATATTTTTAGTTGTTTTCTTAGGTTACATAAGCAAATATTTACAAAATATTAAATATTTCTTAAATTTAGTAAACTTAAAAAATTTCCGTTATTTTGCCATCAAAAACATGAAAATATCTTGAAAACAGTGAAAAATTTTACTGCAACGATATATTTAATGCAACATCGTGCTCTAAAATGAGAAAAACACAATCAGAAATTTAATTTTGTGACTTTCGATTCAAATATCTCCGCTGCTTTTTTATACACTTCGTTAAATTTTTTTTGTCTTAAAGCTTCATGAAAGTACTATGAAAACCTTATTGCAAAAAAACCGTTAGTTGAGTACATATATATGAAATATTTTTTTCAAAAAAGGTCTGAAATTTTTGAGTTTTTCCTCAAAGAAAGGCTCAAAATTTATTTTTGTTGAAAAAATAATTTATATTCAAATTCGCAAATTTTCAACTCTATTTAAAAGGTACAACACTTATAAGCAAAATTTATTTGAATTTTACCCAAACATTAAAAACCATTTTGGTGATTAAAAAAACAAGGCCTCCCCCTTGATTTTTTCGAACAAAATTTTTTTTCCAATATTGTGTTTTTATATTTTTGAAAAAATAAACAATCTAAAAAATTAATTTTTTACAAAAAATGATCTTAGTATCTCTTACCAATCAAAAGTTATAGCCAATAATCTTTATATACAAAAAGCAAAACGCTGTCTGTGTGATGGCTGGAAACTTTAAAATTACTGAGCCGATAGAGCTAAAATTTTGACAGTACATTTTTTTCAAGTACGAGATGGTTTAAATTTCTGTCACACCCTCTTTTACCGCCCACAAATCAATAAAAATGCTATATTTCCTACGGTTTTCGTCGATTTGGCTACATTTTGGTAATTCAGTCTGTATGCTCACTGTCGGCAACTGTACTAAAACTGGGTAATGTCCATCTACTAGAAAACTGGGATGGGCATTATATAAGTGGGTGTGGTTCCGTCCATACAATTAAAATTTGTATTATCGAATAGCTTTGAAAGTAAAAGTAGCAGTATTTACATACAAACTCAAAATGGAGTTACTATTTGGTGATCTCCTGCTACTGGGAAACTGTAACGGGCAGTGGAAAACAACAGTGGTGTCAAACTATGAGTCTAAGGAAAGTTTTGAATACACCTATTATGTTCCCATATAGTTGCAGGGTGCAGCAACGCGCGCCGGGAAAAGGGTAGTATAATATAATTTTAAGACTTGTTGTAATTAAATTTGCAATAAATAAATGGAGTTTAAGAGCAAAATGGAGAGAGTTAATATGTATGACTGATCTTCTTTATTTTCGCAAATGGAACATTTTTCTATTGGGGACCTATCCCCTCCCTTCTTAGGGGGTCTCCCATACAAATTTTATGATTGTATATTTATTCCCTACACCTAAGCAGGGGGCTTTAAGGGAGGGCCGGAGAGGGTTAATATGTATGACCGACTCTCATTACTTTTGCAAAAGGAACATTTTTTCGCTGAGAGCCTATCCTCTCCGACCACTCCTTACGGGGGCTCCGGTACAAAAATACAAAAGGGGTATATTAATTTTGTCACTCCGTTTGTAATGCCCATAAGGAGGCTTAGTAGATGTAGAAAATTATACATATT
Organism: Pherbina coryleti; assembly: GCA_943735915.1. NCBI lineage: Eukaryota > Metazoa > Arthropoda > Insecta > Diptera > Sciomyzidae > Pherbina > Pherbina coryleti. The sequence goes on from OX030951.1 coordinate 62,886,387, forward strand.
CTTGATAAGCATAACCAGCCGAGTCGATTTAGCCATGTCCGTCTGTCTGCCAGTATGTACCTTATAAGTATTTAATAAAAAGAGCAAATTGAGTACTCTCGAGTTGCTTAATACTTAAAAGAATACGAACTCTTCTTACTATACGATCGTTAATTATGTTGTTGGTACATGGTGTATTTTTTTTCTGTTTTTGCATAGCACGAAGGAAAAATTAAAAATTGACCAAAAGTGCGTTGACAAGTGCGTTTTTTAAGTGACAAAAAAACAAAAAAAAGGACTAATAATAATGAAATATAATAAAACTTACGGTGTGAAGTTAAACGTGTGTTTTTTTAGTTTTCTTTGTTATTTTAAAGCTTTAAATTTAAAAATTATTTTATCGAAAAAAAAGCCACTAAATTTCAAATCTATGAAATTGCGAAAATGCTTCGCTTCTCTCATGTGTCCAGTGACGCACCTGTGTTTTTTTAATATTGCAAAAAAAATGTAATATTTTAGAAGTTGCGCCAACGTTGAGCCTAGGGCGGCAAAGGGCCTTAATCCGTCACTCTTAACAGTCTGATATTAAAGAATATATCGATGTTCGGGTAAAGAACTCCGTTCTTATAAATACTTACCAGATATCAACTTCTATAACATTACAAAAATAAGAGTCAAATCAAGTAAAGTGTTTTTGAGCAGTAGCCCAATTAATTCTATCCTATTATCCTGTACTATATACTTTCTGGTGGGTAAGTAACAAAGCGGCGTGCTCGACCACAATGACCTTTAGAGCAAAACAGTTGGCTATGTCAACTGCAATTTTGCTTGTTGACATAGCCGCTGAGCCAAAAATTGGTCTCGTCCGAGAAGATGATTTTTTTAAAATACATATCTCCGGCCAACATTTCCAGCGTCCTATTAGCGAAGTCACGGCGATGGTCGTTTGGTTTCAATTCTTATGTCAGCACAATCTTATATGGCTATAGGCTCAAATCCAACCGCAAAATTAGCCTGTTTGACTCTGATGACCGACTTCATGACGAAATTCACGTAGTGTATTTACAACTGGGCCAGAATAACGATAATTCACAAATCGTCTAATCACAAATCAATAGTGATGCATATAAAGGGTTATTCATTTTAACGTAAGGAAGCAAAGTTTAAAAAACTTAAAAAATGTTTGAAATCTGACTTGAATGTATTTATTTATCATAATGATAATGATAATGATAATGATATTTATCATTCAATGATAAATACATTATCATTCAATGTCTTCCACTAAATTTCTTGCTGGACGCAATCCTTTTGAGGTAATTATCGATGATATTTGTGGACAACTCGAGCACTAGTTCGATCAAGACTTGACAAATGTTGGTTTTTAATTGCTCAAGAGTTTGAGGTTTCACAATCGTTTTGGGATTTTCACAGCCCCATTTACGGCAATTTTGCTTATTCTCATATCCACATAGCACGAAATGGGCCTCGTCGTTGAGGAAAATTTGCTACGGAAAATCAGCATTGTTTTTTTAGAACTATTTAACCATTTTAACGCATTGTTTGGTGATAATGACAAACCTTTAACTATACAAAACCAGTTTGAATGATACATATAAACATTTGACAACTGCCAAATGCCAGGGCTGCACTTTCCAAAACCCTCAATGAATAACCTTTTATCTGCGTTGTTTTGTCATATATTTTATTCAATTCCTTTATGTCTGAAAGTTCAGTTCAATTTTTCTTTGTTGTAAAATTAATTTAAACTCAAAATTGTCCTTTTGATTCCCGTTTTGTGTTTTATTCCCTTTTGTGTCACACAAAAACTGATAAACTCTTTCGTCTTTAAAAAACAAGGGGTATTTTCTGGGATTTTTTGTTTCGAAATGATTTTTTTTTAAATGTTCTTATATTTTTAAAATTTTTAAAAAACTAACCCAGCTACTTAAATAATTTATCGAAATGGACACATCCTGTATTTGCTTTGAAGTATTATTTAACCCGAGTATCACCGGGTATATATATCAGCTAGTAATATATAAAATATTTTGATGCCATAAACTGCAAAAATGATAAAAGCTTCCTGAAGGATATGTTTGCTTGAAACATACTTGTATGTGAGTTACTCGTATTGTGTGTCATTGAGAGGTGGTAATCCTGCGTTTAATGTTTTATAGTCACAATTTAATAGTATGCATTTATGTTAAGTAGGTATGAATTTTAAAAATGACCACAATCAAATTTATGGCTAAAGTGTTTTTTTCTTGTTTTATTTAAAAATTATGCCAAAGTTTTTAATTTTAATTGATTATTTTTTTCAGTTTTATTGTTAGCATTTATTTTTTTACTATTGATTATTTCATTGTTTTTATGCTTTTGCAATAATTTCTTCACATGAACATATATTTACATATATAAATATATGTGTGCATTTGTTGTTTTACTTTTCAAGTATGTGAAGTTTAATTGAATAAATAAAATAAAACTGAACTACGCCAGCTGCACGGAAATGTTTCGTCATATATTTGAAATTTTTGTCATATATTTTTTATTTTTTAAATTCCAATATAAAGAGGAAATTGATTTTTAAGTATTTCACATGTATTTTTAATGCATGATATTAATATTAAAAACAAAACAAAAAAACATTAAAAAATTCATTTGAATATGATACAGACAAACAAACAAAATCACATAAATGTTTGGAATGCATGCAAATATTGATCTGATTTGCAATTCAATTTTATGCATTAATTGTTTAGCTGAGTATAAATTAAAAATACATCACGATAAATTTCGTAAAAAAAGAAAACAAAAAAATAAGCAAAACAGTCCTACATACTCAAGTTTCACAAAGTTATCAAATATATGAGGCCCAACTTTGTTAATCCTTATATAAAACATAAGTTTGGCGTAAACAAGAGTTAATGTATATTTTAAATAAAAATTCTATATTTTCTAATCCGGCAAGCATTAGAAAGCATAATGTATCAAACATAATTTTCAAAAATACAAAAGGGTCGGTAATAAGGATGCTGCTTCAAATGCTCAATGGAATATCAGGATTAAATGGAGTTATGTAGTTTATTGAAACCAGGTTTTGTTTTTTGAACCAAATTTTCCGTAAATTAAAGTGGAAGTTTTGTCAGCTTGTGTTCTCAAAAGTGTTTCCCTTTATCGGTGGGATGAAAGAATACTCTATGGAATTCGCCCATATATATGTTAAACAGTTATTCTATTCAGCTTAAACCAGCTTTTTATGATTCAAAAGAATAGTTGACATCATGATCGTAAATGGCTACTAACCTGATAGCTTTCGATTTCTATGAAGTAAGATCAAAATTTTCAGCCCAAATTTTTGTTCGATTCGCCGAAAAAATATATGAATGCTGAATTCACCGCAGTAAAAAATAAGTGTTTGATAAATTTTATACAAAAAAAAAAAAATGGAATTTAAAACAAAAATTAGTCCCACCATCGCAAAATTGGAAGAGACACGCATTTTCAAGCGAAAGAAAAGAGAGACAGAAAAGCGTAAGGCCGAGAAAATTGAGACACATGGTGACAGGAATGAGGTCCGAAAATTTTTCGAAAAAATAAGACGACTGGCCGATGGTTTTAAAACATGGGGCTTTTTCGGCAAGGATGAAAACAAGAATCTAGTTATAGATATCCAGAGTACTTTAATGATGTTCAGGGAACACTTCTCCAGGCTTCTGAATAGCGACGCTGACAACAATACCGCAAATAGAGATGATATCCCGAAAGCTCCAATTGCGGACGACAGCTTTGAAATTCCACTCCCAAATCATAACGAAGTTTTGAAAGCTTTAACTCGGCTTAAAAACAACACAGCCGCAGGAACCGATGGCTTACCTTTTTTTTAAGCTTTGAACCAAGGATTTCAGGTGGAATACCTATTCAGTCAAGTCTGCCTTGGTTCGAAATGGGGTGATAGATTAGTGGGAAGGAAAGGTCAATCAAGTGAAACACGTGTATGATGTTCTAAGCGTGGTGGGAATCTGTAGTGGCAATATCATCCACAAACTTCTTACCATCAACTACAACTTCAAGTCACAAATATTGATGTATTTTCAATTTCTGTTGATTAGAAACGAGGATAGAAAATTTCAAATGCGAAAGGTTTAAAGCGAAGGACCATGGCCTGGACGGGAATCGAACCCGGGACCTCTGGGGTAGCAGTCGAGTACGCTACCAACTCGACTACCGAGGCCGAGTTTATTTAAATTCATTCATGAGCTTTTCTGTAGAATATGGTTGAAAAAATGCATTCCACACGATTGAAACTTCATTGTGCTCTGTCCAATCCACAAGAAAGGCGATCGCACAGTTTGCTCCAACTAACGTGAAATAAGCCTCCTTATGCCATTTCTACACAGAGAGTTTAGTTTGAGTTTAGTTTTGAGTTAACCATAGGTGTTCACACAGAGATACGTCGGCAGAATTGTGATTAGTATGACATTTATCTGATTACTTTTGTGTTGACATAGTTTTTCGGCACATTCACCACCGTGACATCAATTCTACTTGAGGATAAGACTGCAGCCATTTCGGCGTACACATGCGAATTATTCTTTGCGCTGCACAATTTTGAATTTTTTTCGGCCCATACTAATATGAAGACCTCATCTTCTACACTTGCCCAAGTTGAGTTTTGATAAATACAGAAATAAAGTTGAGTTTAGTGCAGTTTCATTTCGCAAAATTTTGCGTTCAGTGGCAAAACTCAATTTTGTACTGGAAACTCCAACTAAACTCTCTGTGTAGACATGGAATTAACCATTCACGGCCCAAAATGCAAAAATATCTTGTATTTTTCAAACGCTGTGTTCGCTAAGAAAAAAATTTTTCATTTTGCCCAAACCTTGTACCCCATAGTAATTTTTCGTGATCTTTCATAATATGACCTCAGATTAACGCTATATTTCCGCCATTTTTAAATATGGCGACTTGGAGCCAAAGAAATGCAAAATGAAGCATGTAATTTTTTAGAAAAATGTGAATTTGAACACGAAGCGATTATTATAGGGTGCTAAGACTTTGTATCTGGTGGCATATTGTGTTCCTCTATAAGATAGAATCGATAGTTAGATGAGATCCAATATGGCGGATTCAATATGGCGTCCAAAAGCAGTGAGAAAATGGCTATTTTCAATAAATCAACAGATTTGCACAAAATTTGGGTCCACTGATTACAAATTTGAAGTCAGATTTGTAAAATTCAAGATGGCGGATTCAATATGGCGGACAAATTTTTTAAAATTGAACTATGTACACCAAATTTAGTATATAGGAAATGAAGTCAGAAGTCACGAAAATGAAGTCAGATTTGTAAAATTCAAGATGGCGTACAAAATGCTTGAAATTCAACCGATTAACATAAAATTTTGTATAGTTACAGGGGTTTTTATTGTCGCTGATTACGAAAATGACGTCAGACTTCAATGCTTTTACATTCATAAAGAAATTAATATATTGATGATAGTAAAACAAATTAGAAAAAATTAAAATGATAAGATTTCAAATATTATAATATATATAAATAACATTTTAAATTTGATCAAGAAATTAATAGAAAAAGTTTTTTAAAATTATTTTTTACTTTGTAGCGATTTTGAAGTCGGTTGTTTTTTTTTTTGTTAATAAGTTTTTATTTTTTCCTTTTTAGGCATTATGAAAAATTTTTATGTAATATTATTCTTCAGGAAAATTTCTAACATGAAACTTTGTTCTTAAAAAATTTGTTGGAAATTTTCAATATCTGTCTCTTTAAAATTTTTAATAAAGTATCACGCCCTCTTTCGAATTCCGTCCTTTTTATTTATCGTTTTTCGTAATGATTCTAACTAGCCCTTTCAGTTCACAAGTATCAATATTGACCGATATACAGTAGTTTCCTTAAAATGCCACACCCTATGTACAATCCCGCCCACTTTTGTAAAGTTTCTACCCACCAACCTATACACCCTCCTACCATCTACCTGCTTACCAAGTATTAGTACCCTAGTGTCAATACAATTAATATTGATACAGTGTTTTTCTAATATTGCCACACCCCTTTGTCGAATAAAGCCCACTTCATTCATTGTGTTTTACAATAATTCTACCCATTCTTGTAACGAATTTGATCACCCTAGTGTGAATATTATTCGAGATACAGCGTTTATATAATATAGCCATATACAGCGTTTATACACCAAGGGAAAAAAATATTAAATTTATCCAAAAACTTTTTTAATATCCAAGTAATTTATTAAGTATAAAAAATATATTAAAATTGCGCACGAATATATTTAAATATATTTCAAATATTTACTGTTTGAAAATAAAACCATTGCATTCATGGAAAATTTATATAAAAATATTGAAATTGAAAACCAATTTATTTGAATATTTCCCACCAGCTGCGTCCATCAAATACCATTTGGTGGTATACTTTATTTTCTTTTTTCGTTCTCTAATTTATATTATTTTTGACAGTTGGTGCAATGTAAGGGCACCAAATGTCAAAAATAGTATAAACTATAAAAAGAAAAAATTAAGATAGAGAATAAGAAGCAAATTATGCATGTAAATGACAACCGGTTCAAGATGTTCTTGAGAAAATACCGAGTTGTCACTCCACCCTACATAATTTCATCATGAATTGCAATCACCATCGCACTCACAAATCATATTTGCCAAAAATACAGGCTATATTTCCCTTGCAACATTAACTAAATGAGAACTATAAGAAACCTGCAACTGCAAGAAATATACTGCAAGAACAGAGTGCGATGCTGTTGCTGCTTGTCGGAATATGTGTGTACGTGTGCGATGCTGTTGCTGCTTGCTTGTAGGGAATATGTGTGTACGTGTGTGCTATAAATAAAATTCAAATACGGGAAAAAAACGAGTTGTAAGGAAAACATTTGATTTATGCACGTAAATATTTAAATAAAATTTATACTCAGGCGTGGATAATACTAATATGCGTTATTTCCCTTAGTGTATATATAATACAGCCCTTTGTTGAATAAAACCCACTTATTTACCGTAATTTTTTATAATTATGCCTACCACCGGACAAAATTTTAGTGCCCTAGTGTCAATATCATTTCTTTAAAAAAACTCATACTTATAAGCTCATATTTCCATTTTTATCTTTTTAGTGTTGATATATTTCCTGTTGTAGCGTTTTAAGTTTCCGGTTTTAATTCCGGTTGATATTCGATTTCCACTCAACTATGTATTGATTAAAATTAATAACGCCCATATTTTTTACAATGAAAGTATCCACTTTCATTTTTCGATACATTACTCTCTGATTTAAGGGAACTCTGATTTAAGGGAAGTTACTAAATATCTCCTTTCTAGTGCTTACACCACTACAGCTGGATGTTTTAAATATTGACACCCCAATTAACCTAAGTGAGATGTCATGCTTACACTAAGAGAAAAAAATATTAAATTTATCCAAAAACTTTTTAATTTATCAAAAAGGGTCCAATTTTTGAACCAAAAACGCATTTGCATAAATCGAGTGCGTAAATATTTAAAATTTATTTAAATAATTTTATCTATCTATACTATTATATAAAATGAAAGCGAACATTTTGTGTGTCCGCAAAACTCCAAAAGTACTGGTCCAATTTTTTTAAAATAAGTTTTAAAATATCACATTTGTGCTACAAAAGGTTCATTGATTATTTTCTTTTCGAAATTTCAATAATAAGTATCTTTAATTAAAGTGTTAAGTTTTTTAAAAAATCATCCACAATGCCATGCATTGCTTGATCGTTAGCTTTTCATGCGTTTGTGCTGCGAGAGCCTCAATAAACTGCATGTTGCTCTCTACTATACTCTTTTTGTTCTCAGCAAGCACAAGACAACAAAACAAACAAACAAATATATATACATACATACTTTGCTGCGCTTAAAGCTAATTGGATCGAAGTACATTCTAATATGTTCAAAGTAGTTTTGATGTGGAGAATAAATCTAACACAGTTTTGTCGCGTCCGTGGCGTAGTTGGTTAAAGTGCGTGGCCGCTATGTCAAAGAACTTTGGAAACCCAGGTTCGAACCCCAGCAGCGACAGAAAATTATTTGAATTAAAATAATTTTTCTGTACGGCCGCCACCTCTCTGCAGACAATGGCAAACCTCAGAGAGTAATCAAAATGCCATGTAAAGCTTCTTGAGAACGAGAACTTTCCGTTCATCGCCGTTCGGAGTCGGCGTTAAGCATGTAGGTCCGGTTCTCGGTCAATTGTGTACAAACTTAATAACACGCACAACACAATTGATCATAAGAAGCTAGGTCAAAGTCCTTTCAAGGGCTGAAATGGCCAGTTACTTATTTATTTTTTTTTTTTTTCAGTTTTGTTAAAAGGGGATTCATTGAGCACCTTTAGCATGTTGAGGATTTTTTTGATGAGAATGAGATTCAATCCGACTGGATGTATGTATGTATGTATGAATGTTTGTATGTACGTATGTTTATTTGTTTCGCTGCATGCAACTTTTCTACACATGTTTTGACGGTAGTTTTCCTGTAATTTATAAATGAACAAAAGGAACGGGTGACTTTTTACTTTATAGAATTGACATTGTGTGATTCAATAAGTTTTTTTATAAATAAACAAGATAATTGGGACGGGTATAGGAAAAGGGGTTATGGCTTCGACCTCACAAGTCAAATTTTTGATATTGAATAGCTTTGGAACTAAACGTCGCATGACAATAAAACTCAGCATGGAGTTACTAATTGCCAAAGTCTTTTTACTGGAAAACTGATATGTGCATTGGAAAAGGGGGTGTGGCCTGATTCTCTATACAGAATAGCTATGGAAGCTAAGATCACAGGACACTGAAACTCATAATGGAATTGTCACCTGGGACTGATGTTCTGCTACTGGGAAACTGTAATTGGAACATGAGCGTGGTGTCAGACTAAGGGACTAATAAAAGTTTTGAATTAACTTATTATTTCAAATATACTTGCCGGGTGCAACGCGCGCCGGGTATCGCTAGTAATTAAATAAAATATGAAAATATTTAAACAGAATTAGTAAAGAATATATTAAAATTATGCACGAATTTTTTAAATATCTTTCAAAAATGAAAATAAAGTTATCGCATTTAAAAAAAACTAATATAAAAATTTTGATATATAAAAACAACATATTTAAATTAAATATAAACATATAGCCTAGATGTTTACCCAAGATGCTTGGTGAGTGCGATGGGTGAGATTTTGTGGGGAACTTTGCTCCGCTCACCCATGTTGCAATTTTTATCATTGTAACTTTTTCAAATTTATTTTAATTTTCATATTTAGGTTAGTTTCTGTGACCAATTTAAGGTTTTCATAGATTCTGCTTTATCCAACAAATTTGTCTTAGTGGGCGTTTCACTCTAATTTTTTAATAACATATCCCTAAGATAGCTTCTTATTTCACTGCCGAGTTCCATTCTCCTAGTATAGATAGTTATATCCAAAATTATACCCGCTCTAAGTCCATTTCCATAGTCCCCTTTTCCAAAGGATTTTTCAAAAATCTCACCTAGTTCATCTAGTTTATTCATCTCATCTAGTTTATTCAAAAAAAGTAAAGCGTTTTGCATAAACTTTTACAAACAAATTTCTGGCTAAATTTATATCATTGCTTTTAATCAAGTGAAATTTTAATTCGATTTTGGAAGATAAAATAAAAAATATTGGAAAAGATTTAAATTTAATCGCACTTAATTTTGTACATGAAAGACCAACTTTGTGCTCTGTGCTAATAGATTGATTTCAATCAAACATAATGTTGATGTGTTCGTTTCCATTGAATTATCAACAAATATACAACTAATGGTACTTTCATGATTATTTTAGCTACCTGAATTAATTCTATTCCAAAAACTGTTTGCTTTTCTTGCAATATTAATGACACAACCATACCTTCAAAAACACATCCACCCACGCCAAGACTAAGATAGAGAGAGAAAGATAGAGTGAGTTTAAATAAGCACATCAAATTGTTAATCAATGAAACTTTATATTTACTCACGTACAATTTTAATGAATTGCCACAGAGCAAAACTTAATAAACAAAATTTTGCGGAAGTAATTCTGGCAGTATAAGCCAAAGAACAACTCTTATCAAACAACAGCCACTAACAACAATAACAACAGCAACAGCAATTTGCACAACAAAGGCAAGAACCACTGGATAAAAGTCAAATTTCAGTGGCACAACATGTAGTACTTCAACTACTTTTCATGTGGATCAAGTTTAAAATATCAACTTGATTGAACCAGCTCTCTCTGAATATTATTCAAAATAAGCCAACACAAAAGCAAACCTCAAGTCAACCCACTTCTGCATGCCACATATATTATATAGTTCGTATATATTATTAATAATCATCTTAAGATTTAATTGCATTTAAATTATTTCCAACTCAAAACTTCTGCACATAATTTAAGAATTCTCTAATATTGCCTTTGAGTAAAGTTCATATATAAAGTTCAAGCGTTATACAAATAAATAAATGCACAAAAGTGTTGCCACAGTGTTGAAAGTAGTAAGACTTCTTCCTCTTAAGCTTCTTCTCGGTTGTTGTGCTTATAGCCAGCTAGTTGCTTGGATTTAATCACACTTGAGGAAACAAACACTTGAGTACAAATTGCAGTCGAAATTATTTATTATCAACAACAGTAAAGGAGTAAAATTATAACATAATAATCATTATCATCATCATAATGGTCATTATTGTAAAGTTCATCATCATGATCATCAGTTGCTTGAGTGAATGAATGATGAATGGACTTCAACTCAATTTAGAACAATAAACATTCGCAAGCTAAGCAGGCATGCGGACAAATAGCTGGACATACAGATGTATATAAATGTATTTAAAGATGGACATACATACATATGTTTGCTTGATGATGTGCATGTTTATTTAGCTGTATGCCCAACAATTAGTGAATGGTTATCAACAAATAAATAACATTTATGCGCTGCAGAGCATCAGACAGTGGTCAGAACTATCAAGAAAATATCTATTTTATCACCTTAAGTATAAGTATTAATTAAGTATTCATCTCAATTTTAGCCAATTAGATACCATCACATTTGTCATTTGTCACATTTATCATTTATCATTTATCATTTATCATTTATCATTTATCATTTATCATTTATCATTTATCATTTATCATTTATCATTTATCATTTATCATTTATCATTTATCATTTATCATTTATCATTTATCATTTATCATTTATAATTTATCATTTATCATTTATCATTTATCATTTATCATTTATCATTTATCATTTATCATTTATCATTTATCATTTATCATTTATCATTTATCATTTATCATTTATCATTTATCATTTATCATTTATCATTTATCATTTATCATTTATCATTTATCATTTATCATTTATCATTTATCATTTATCATTTATCATTTATCATTTATCATTTAACATTTATCATTTATCATTTCTCATTTATCATTTATCATTTATCATTTATTATTTATCATTTATCATTTATCATTTATCATTTATCATTAATCATTTATCATTTATCATTTATCATTTATCATTTATCATTTATCATTTATCATTTATCATTTATAATTTATAATTTAACATTTATCATTTATCATTTATCATTTATCATTTATTATTTATCATTTATCATTTATCATTTATCACTTATCATTTATCATTTATCATTCATCATTTATCATTTATCATTAATGATTTATCATTTATCATTTATCATTTATCATTTATCACTTATCATTTATCATTTATCATTTATCATTTATCATTAATCATTTATCATTTATCATTAATGATTTATCATTTATCATTTATCATTTATCATTTATCATTTATCATTTATCATTTATCATTTATCATTTATCATTTATCACTTATCATTTATCATTTATCATTTATCATTTATCATTCATCATTTATCATTTATCATTTATCATTTGTCATTTATCATTTATAATTTATCATTTATCATTTATCATTTATAATTTATAATTTATCATTAATCATTTATCATTTATCATTTATCATTTATCATTTATCATTTATCATTTATCATTTATCATTTATCATTTATCATTTATCATTTATCATTTATCATTTATCATTTATCATTTATCATTTATCATTTATCATTTATCATTTATCATTTATCATTTATCATTTATCATTTATCATTTATCATTTATCATTTATCATTTATCATTTATCATTTATCATTTATCATTTATCATTTATCATTTATCATTTATCATTTATCATTTATCATTTATCATTTATCATTTATCATTTATCATTTATCATTTATCATTTATCATTTATCATTTATCATTTATCAGTTATCATTTTTCAATAATCATTTATCATTTATCATTTATCATTTATCATTTATCATTTATCATTTATCATTTATCATTTATCATTTATCATTTATCACTTATCATTTATCATTTATCATTTATCATTTATCATTCATCATTTATCATTTATCATTTATCATTTGTCATTTATCGTTTATAATTTATCATTTATCATTTATCATTTATCATTTATAATTTATCATTAATCATTTATCATTTATCATTTATCATTTATCATTTATCATTTATCATTTATCATTTATCATTTATCATTTATCATTTATCATTTATCATTTATCATTTATCATTTATCATTTATCATTTATCATTTATCATTTATCATTTATCATTTATCATTTATCATTTATCATTTATCATTTATCATTTATCATTTATCATTTATCATTTATCATTTATCATTTATCATTTATCATTTATCATTTATCATTTATCATTTATCATTTATCATTTATCATTTATCATTTATCATTTATCATTTATCATTTATCATTTATCATTTATCATTTATCATTTATCATTTATCATTTATCATTTATCATTTATCATTTATCATTTATCATTTATCATTTATCATTTATCATTTATCATTTATCATTTATCACTTATCATTTATCATTTATCATTAATGATTTATCATTTATCATTTATCATTTATGATTTATCATTTATCATTTATCATTTATCATTTATCACTTATCATTTATCATTTATCATTTATCATTTATCATTTATCATTTATCATTTATCATTTATCATTAATCATTTATCATTTATCATTTATCATTTATCATTTATCATTTATCATTTATCATTTATCATTTATCATTTATCATTTATCATTTATCATTTATCATTTATCATTTATCATTTATCATTTATCATTTATCATTTATCATTTATCATTTATCATTTATCATTTATCATTTATCATTTATCATTTATCATTTATCATTTATCATTTATCATTTATCATTTATCATTTATCATTTATCACTTATCATTTATCATTTATCATTCATCATTTATCATTTATCATTAATGATTTATCATTTATCATTTATCATTTATCATTTATCATTTATCATTTATCACTTATCATTTATCATTTATCATTCATCATTTATCATTTATCATTAATGATTTATCATTTATCATTTATCATTTATCATTTATCACTTATCATTTACCATTATCATTTATCATTTATCATTTATCATTAATCATTTATCATTTATCATTAATGATTTATCATTTATCATTTATCATTTATCATTTATCATTTATCATTTATCATTTATCATTTATCATTTATCATTTATCACTTATCATTTATCATTTATCATTTATCATTTATCATTCATCATTTATCATTTATCATTTATCATTTGTCATTTATCATTTATAATTTATCATTTATCATTTATCATTTATCATTTATAATTTATAATTTATCATTAATCATTTATCATTTATCATTTATCATTTATCATTTATCATTTATCATTTATCATTTATCATTTATCATTTATCATTTATCATTTATCATTTATCATTTATCATTTATCATTTATCATTTATCATTTATCATTTATCATTTATCATTTATCATTTATCATTTATCATTTATCATTTATCATTTATCATTTATCATTTATCATTTATCATTTATCATTTATCATTTATCATTTATCATTTATCATTTATCATTTATCATTTATCATTTATCATTTATCATTTATCATTTATCATTTATCATTTATCATTTATCATTTATCATTTATCATTTATCATTTATCATTTATCATTTATCATTTATCATTTATCATTTATCACTTATCATTTATCATTTATCATTCATCATTTATCATTTATCATTAATGATTTATCATTTATCATTTATCATTTATGATTTATCATTTATCATTTATCATTTATCATTTATCATTTATCATTTATCATTTATCATTTATCATTTATCATTTATCATTTATCATTAATCATTTATCATTTATCATTTATCATTTATCATTTATCATTTATCATTTATCATTTATCATTTATCATTTATCATTTATCATTTATCATTTATCATTTATCATTTATCATTTATCATTTATCATTTATCATTTATCATTTATCATTTATCATTTATCATTTATCATTTATCATTTATCATTTATCATTTATCATTTATCATTTATCATTTATCATTTATCATTTATCATTTATCATTTATCATTTATCATTTATCATTTATCATTTATCATTTATCATTTATCATTTATCATTTATCATTTATCATTTATCATTTATCATTTATCATTTATCACTTATCATTTATCATTTATCATTCATCATTTATCATTTATCATTAATGATTTATCATTTATCATTTATCATTTATGATTTATCATTTATCATTTATCATTTATCATTTATCATTTATCATTTATCATTTATCATTTATCATTTATCACTTATCATTTATCATTTATCATTTATCATTTATCATTCATCATTTATCATTTGTCATTTATCATTTATAATTTATCATTTATCATTTATCATTTATCATTTATAATTTATCATTTATCATTTATCATTTATCATTTATCATTTATCATTTATCATTTATCATTTATCATTTATCATTTATCATTTATCATTTATCATTTATCATTTATCATTTATCATTTATCATTTATCATTTATCATTTATCATTTATCATTTATCATTTATCATTTATCATTTATCATTTATCATTTATCATTTATCATTTATCATTTATCATTTATCATTTATCATTTATCATTTATCATTTATCATTTATCATTTATCATTTATCATTTATCATTTATCACTTATCATTTATCATTTATCATTCATCATTTATCATTTATCATTAATGATTTATCATTTATCATTTATCATTTATGATTTATCATTTATCATTTATCATTTATCATTTATCATTTATCATTTATCATTTATCATTTATCATTTATCACTTATCATTTATCATTTATCATTTATCATTTATCATTCATCATTTATCATTTATCATTTATCATTTGTCATTTATCATTTATAATTTATCATTTATCATTTATCATTTATAATTTATCATTAATCATTTATCATTTATCATTTATCATTTATCATTTATCATTTATCATTTATCATTTATCATTCATCATTTATCATTTATCATTTATCATTTATCATTTATCATTTATCATTTATCATTTATCATTTATCATTTATCATTTATCATTCATCATTTATCATTTATCATTTATCATTTATCATTTATCATTTATCATTTATCATTTATCATTTATCATTTATCATTTATCATTTATCATTTATCATTTATCATTTATCATTTATCATTTATCATTTATCATTTATCATTTATCATTTATCATTTATCATTTATCATTTATCATTTATCACTTATCATTTATCATTCATCATTTATCATTTATCATTAATGATTTATCATTTATCATTTATCATTTATCATTTATCATTTATCATTTATCATTTATCATTTATCATTTATCATTTATCATTTATCATTTATCATTTATCATTTATCATTTATCACTTATCATTTATCATTTATCATTCATCATTTATCATTTATCATTTATGATTTATCATTTATCATTTATCATTTATCATTCATCATTTATCATTTATCATTTATCATTTATCACTTATCATTTATCATTTATCATTTATCATTTATCATTTATCATTTATCATTTATCATTTACCATTTATCATTTTTCATTTATCATTTATCATTTATCATTTATCATTTATCATTTATCATTTATCATTCATCATTCATCATTCATCATTCGTCATTCATCATTCTTCACTCATCATTCATCATTCATCATTCCTTATTCATTATTCAATATTCATCATTCATCATTCATAATTCATCATTCATCATTCATCATTCATCATTCATCATTCATCATTCATAATTCATCATTCAGCATTCAGCATTCATCATTCGTCATTCATCATTCATCATTCATCATTCATCATTCATCATTCATCATTAATCATTCTTTATTCTTCATTCTTCATTCTTCATTCTTCATTCTTCATTCTTCATTCTTCATTCATCATTCATCATTCATCATACATCATTCATCATTCATCATTCATCATTCATCATTCATCAATTATAATTCATAATTTAGCATTCCTCATTCATCACTCGGAATTCATAATTCATCATTCACCATTCATTATCATACACCATTCATCACATCCATTTATATTTATAGTCAAATTCGTATTCATATTCATATTCATATTCATATTCATATTCATATTCATATTCACATTCATATTCATGTTCATATTCATATTCATATTCATATCCACATTCATATTCATGTTCATATTCATATTCATATTCATATTCATATTCATATTCATATTCATATTCATATTCATATTTATATTCATATTCATTTTCATATTCATATTCATGTTCATATTCATATTCAAATTCATATTCATATTCATATTCAAATTCATATTCATATTCATATTCATATTCATATTCATATTCATATTCATATTCATATTCATATTCATATTCATATTCATATTCATATTCATATTCATATTCATATTCATATTCATATTCATATTCATATTCATATTCATATCCACATTCATATTCATGTTCATATTCATATTCATATTCATATTCATATTCATATTTATATTCATATTCATATTCATATTCATATTCATATTCATATTCATATTCATATTCATATTCATATTCATATTCATATTCATATTCATATTCATATTCATATTCATATTCATATTCATATTCATATTCATATTCATATTCATATTCATATTCATATTCATATTCATATTCATATTCATATTCATATTCATATTCATATTCATATTCATATTCATATGCATATCCATATTCATATTCATATTTATATTCATATTCATATTCATATTCATATTCATATTCATATTCATATTCATATTCATATTCATATTCATATTCATATTCATATTCATATTCATATTCATATTCATATTCATATTCATATTCATATTCATATTCATATTCATATTCATATTCATATTCATATTCATATTCATATTCATATTCATATTCATATTCATATTCATATTCATATGCATATTCATATTCATTGTCATATTCTAATTAATTTCCACTGTGCGTTCATGAAATTTATGTGGCTGCTGACAGGCAACTTCATTTATTTGATTAACAAAAGCATGTTAATTACGCATAAAAATTCAATGTGTAGCGATATACATATGTGAATGGCTGTGTTTTGTGGGAATGTGTGTCTGTTTGAATATGTCTTCTGTGACATTAGAGCGGAAGTTGATACAGATTTAATCTTCACATTATTTCAAGATCAGTTGAATAAAAACTCAATTAACGACTATGGAATCAAGTTGAAGGACTTAAGGGGAGCAGATTTATTTGTAAAATATTGATGGTCAAACAAAACGTTCACCTTAATTTTGACCGATTTTTTAGTAAAATCGTACAGATGTTCACTTGTTTGTTTTCTGCAAAAGTGCTGCAAATAGAATTGATGAAAATTCCTTTTTGAAATAGAAAAATCAGATTAATTGATTATTATCAACATATAGAGAATCGCATTAGGCGACTCAATTATTTAAGAGAGAATCCAAAATAAAAAACGTGTAGCCACTTGGGAGTCATTCAACTTCAAGTAGAAGCTATATTAGCGTATTTAAATCTGTAGAAAACCCTCTCCTAAAGCAATATTAATAAATGTCTACATTAAAGTTTCCATTCATTATGTTACATGAAGATTTAAATTTAATTGATGGTCTACACATAGTCTCATACCAACAAAATAGTCTCCAGCCCTAAACCACAGCATATTCCAGCGGCATCAACCATTACCATCTCTAGTACTTCTGCCACAACCGGAAGCGAAGTTGACATTATCTAATTAGGCAAGAATTACGTTGAAATGATTTATCTACGAAGAGAGTTAGCCAGTCAGCCAGACAGCCAGCCAGCCAGCCAGTCTGCAAGCAAGATGGGGAGACGAAAGACTATGAATATGCCACGAGCCGCGTCCATCAAAATGACAAATTCTACCCGGATGGAGCAAGCAATGCAAGCAAATATTCTGTCTGATGTGCGAGTTATTTGCATAGCGACGAAAAAGCAAGACCAAGAAAGACTAAGACCAACGAAGAACATTGAGACGGTGTCTGGAGCCGACAGTGAAAACCGAACGGAATTTGAGTTAAATTTTAGCTTTGCGTGTGGTTAACATGCGTTCATTGTGTGGAAAGAAGCAAAGGAATTCCTATGACATGCTTTGTCATCAAGCGTGCGTCTGTTTAAGGGTGTGGAAGTCAGTGGGTGTAGTAGGGGGGGAGGGGGGGGGGTTGTAGGTTTGAGATGGGATGAACTTGTTGTTCGTGTTGTCTGTCACAATCATTTTTCATTAAGCTATAAGAGTAAAATATAAGATTCGTTGATTGCACTGATAAATTGATCGATTTAATTTCGAAGCTGTTTTTTATTTATAGACAAGTGGATTTGTTTTTTTTTTCTTTGCCTTTTAGATGTGTATAATTCATCAAAATGAAGTGAATTTAGTCTACCAAAAAACATTATAATTACAAAGGCACAAAACAAATAAACTATAGACGAGTCTCTTGATTACGTCTTTTAAAATCATCAGGAGAGAAATGCTATCACAATACTTCCCCTAGAGAAGTATGTCGCCAAAATAATCAGATTCCATCTAAAATAAAATAATTTAATCCAGTGGTGGAACAAATTTTTTGACTGCCAAATTTTTATGCAATATTGAATGTATGCTGGTTCCACTTATCCCCAAAAACCCTTTATCTCTCGATGGGTCACATGACGATCAAGCTTGATCAGTTTACGCACAGCATTGGTGTTTTGTGGCATAACAGCCGATTTTGGACGACCTTCACGAAATTCGTCCTATAGCGCAGTGCGACCACGATTAAATTTGGAAAACCAGCAAAACACGGTGGCTCGAGATGGTGCTTTATCACAAAAAGTCGAAGCGAGCTTATCGGCATACTGCTGTTAGCTTAATCCACTTCGAAAGTCATAGAAAATCATCGCACGAAAATGTTAACGATTTAATTCCATTTTTTTAATAAGATGAATGTTCCAAGTATTTTGTAAACGTTCTGAGTACGTTCACCATTAAAAACGTTAAGCTTTACAATGACATTGTCAAATTTGACGTATTCATATTAGTGTTGCCATGTCTCAAGACTTAACAGTCAACCTACGTTTGCTTTATGAATGCGAGTTTTAGGTGACGATATAATTTCATATTCCAATATTATGATTACGATAATATTATATTATATTATATTATATTATATTATTTAAAAATTATCAAGTTTGTATTCTGAAAAAAAAAAACAAATAGTGGCATGGCAATCAATTTTTCTCTCTTATACCCCAGTTAGAAATGATAGAAAAAAGATTACGCGATCCGCAGTCTTTCTCAACTGAGTGCATGACGTCACGCAGCACTTTTGCTTAAGGTAGTAGTCTGGTAACTTATGCCTATTTTCATGACTTCTTTGGAGGGTGGTTTTTTATAGGAAAATAAAAATGATTTATCTTGAATATTTAGAGTGTTTTTATTTACATATTGAAAATATAAAAAAAAATTTATTTGAAAAAATTTAAGAGTCTATTACTATTATTATTGTCACTCGAAGTTGCAACCTCAAAAAAAATGCACGTGGGTGGCCCGGGTGATTTTGGCTCTTGATGTCATCTGAAATCAAATATTCTTGATTATTCTTAATCTATAGACATGCCATTCTGGTCGGAACTACTGAAGTTAAATTTCAAGGGTAAATAACAAAATGGACGACTTTGAAAAAAAAGTCCTTTTAATTTAGCAAAGAAAGGGTTGTAAAATAAAAAATGAGGGGTAAATTTTTACCGAGAGATTTTTACGCGTTAGTACCGACGAGAACTATAAGTGTGTAGAACAGCCTGTTAAAATTTGAAAGCAATAGGTTCAGTAGAAAAAAAGTTAGGACCCGGGCCGACCAGAAAAACAATGTTTTGAGAAAAACGCGTTTAAAGTTCAACAACATTAAAGGTTGGACTCCGAGGCGCTCTAGGAAACTCGTTATAACTCCCGAAATATTTCGAATTTCTGTCTAAAATTTTCACAGTATATTCTTAAGACATTGTTCTTTCATTAAACAAGCAAAATTTTTGATTTTCTGAACCCAAGTTACCAGACTACTACCTTAAGAAAAACGAATGAAAATATGCGATCGCTTAGTCAAATTGACGAAATTGAAAATAAATTTGCAGAAAATTAAAGTAAAAATAACTACTATTCTGTATAAAAATATTGATATTTTCGTATACGTAAAAATAAAAATTTTTAAACTTTCATGATTTTTATCTCCTAAACCATTCGAGATTGACAAAATTTTATTGCACCAAATAGGTTTAAGAGGCCCATATACATATAAAAATAAGAAAAAAATATTTAGGCATTGGCCTCAAACTTTCGAATAAAGTCTGACAATAGTGCTCGATGACGTCATGCTCTCTCTCTCATTTGCGGAACGCGTAATCTTGTTTCCATCATTCTTGGTACGAGAGAATGCTTTGCAAAAATCATAATTGAACTTAATAGTACTCTCTTATTCGCTCAATTTTTTTCTCTAATACCCCACTCACGGTAACCTCCCCCCTTCCCCCCTCCTAATGTAGCACTCTTAGCATGCAGTTAGCACGCTCTGTCGCAAATTGTCTACATTTTGCCCAACTGTACTTTACAGCATATAAGCAAATATTAGTAAAGCTACGCGAAGAAAGAAACCCAGAAACAATCAGCGCATACCAACCAAGTTACAACTCGAATCTCCAAAGACGACCCAAAATTGTCATCCATTAAAACGTGATATTCAAGAAAAAATAAATACTAAAATATCGAAGCGGACCATTTCACGCCGTTTGGTATAAGCCGGGCTACATGGCAGACCAGCACACAAGAAGCCAATTCTGAATAGGATTCAAAGAAAACGTCGAGAAACCTTTCCAAATTGGCATTTCTTATTGGAATTGGACTATAAATTAGTGGAAGAATGTGGTTTGGAGCGATGAAGCAAAAATAGATCGCCTTAGTCCTGATGGTTGGAGAAATGTCAAACGGCCTGTTAATGAAGAATTTAAACTTCGCTATGTTTTTTGCGTAGTGAAGCATGGTGGAGGGTCCATTATGATATGGGTGTGCTTCTCCTGGAATGGTATTGGGCCAATCCATAAAATTTATGAAGTTTTAAATAAGGTGAAGTACGTTGACATTTGAAGCAATATCATGCTGACGTGGGCTGAAGAAAATTTGTTACTTATATGGAAATATCATCAGGACAACGATCCAAAGTACACGGCTCTATACAAATTTTGTACAGGCAATTTCGTCAGTATTTTGGAATGGCCATCATTCAGTCGTCCGTGTCGTAGTTGGTTAAAGTGCGTGGCCGCTATGTCAACGAACCTGGAGACCCAGGTTCGAACCCCAGCAGCGACAGAAAATTATTTGAATTAAAATAATTTTTCTGTACGGCCGCCACCTCTCTGCAGACAATGGCAAACCTCAGAGAGTAATCAAAATGCCATGTAAAGCTTCTTGAGAATAAGAATATTCCGTTCATCGCCGTTCGGAGTCGGCATTAAGCATGTAGGTCCATTTCTCGGTCAATTGTGTACAAACTTAATAACACGCACAACATAATTGATCATAAGAAGCTAGGTCAAAGTCCTTTCAAGGGCTGAAATGGCCAGTTATTTATTGTTTTTTTTTTTATAATTTTTCTCATTGAATTTGGAACATAAGGTCGAGAAGAGTGACTTGAAATGTTGCACCAAATTTAAGAATTTAGAATCTTTCAAACTGCATTTGGAATTAGGAGAAGAAATAAGAGTCTTAAGTGTTTCGTCAGTTTGTTGTTCTTTGTATAGTGTTGAGAAATTAATGTCTTGTGTTGATATCGAGTCAATTTCTGGAGTGCTGATGAGTTGGTGTAGCGGCCAACGAAACAGTCTGTATAGTCAAGCTGTGTGATTTCCTCTATACAGAGCCGTTGTTGTTGTTATGGGTTGCCTTCTTTGTTCTTCATGTTGTCTTGTTGTCAACATGCTTGGCCTAAAGCTCAAATTTGTTTTCAATGTATTTCGATAATCTGGACTTCAATCAGCATTTCAAGGTCCGTATAAAGTAATTTCAAAACACAAAAATACTTTTAAAATTCAACAAGGCAACAACATTAAAACAATATCAATTGATCTTCTTAAGCCAGCACACATAACAAATTACTTTCAAATTAAAACTCCTACACTTACAAATTCCACACAAAAGAAAAAGGTAACTTTTAATATCAATTAATTTATTATTTTGTTTTGTTTAATTTAATCTCAATTATCGTTCTACTGGAGGGGGTGTAGTGTAGCTACCTACTTTCAAATTTACTTTTATATTTATTTGTTATTTTAATAAATTTTATAATTCAAAAAAATTATCAATCAAAAAAATATTTAATCTTGAATGGTTTTAGAATTTGTGAATTCATTGAATTGAATATTTGAATGTGTTAAAACCGAAATATATAAACATTAAATAAAAATTTAATTATTGGTTCAAAACACCAAAGTTTGTTACCTCTTTAATATATTTAAATGAAACATGGTGAAATAAATGAAAAAATATATGAAAAGTTAAGTGTTTAATGTAACATGTAAGGCGCTTCTAATTAGTTGTACACAGCTGTATATACTAACATATTTTATACAGAATAGTTTAACAAAATTCAAAAACTTTTTTAAATTTATGCCAAAAAATTTAATTTTTTGCAAATTTAGCTATTTGTAGGAAGTAATTAATTCCATTTTATAAAAACATTACACTTCATCAACGGGATATATACACATAAAAAGTGGGCACAGGAATATATACATAGAAATTTAATTAATAATCATCGTAAACTATTTCAGATTTATTAACAACGATAAGCATCCGCCCGCAAAACTCATCAAATAGACACAGGGGGAAAAAACAATAGGGATGGAGAGAGAGAGAGAGAGATAAAAAAGTTGTACTAATAGCTTTTGTTGGTTTATGATTACTTTAGTGCCGAGCAAGTAGCACATTGATTTGAGGGCAAACAAAGAGCAGTCACGTGTAACAATGTTGATAACGATACGCGTGACTGCAAGCGTGATTGGGTAATTTTAATTAAATTAGGCTGGCAACACTATTAGTACACAACATTGTATTTATTGCATAATGATAATGAAGTCATAGGCTGTCCTTTCAGCCTTTCAGCCAATAAGTAGGCAATATTATGAACATAAGCATAGATATCAAGCAAAAGCTTTTTACAAATTCTACCATAATGCAGAGAATTATGTCACATTGTGGCTAAAAATATAATGACAGTGCAATTAATATGCAAAAACATAGATGGCGCGGGCAAAATAGCTAGAGGAGAAAAAAAAAACAACAAATTTCCACGCAAATAACTGCAAATAAATCGAAAACAAGTGCATGTTTAAATATTTGCACACTAACACAAACACATGCATATAGTACATTTATATGTATTTATACAAACTGCATACATTTGTAGAGCCAGCCCAAACAGTTGGCCACACTGCCTTCTGCCTCTTTTATAGGCATTAAACCAACATATTGACAACGCCAACAAACTGTGTCCTTGCATTGTAGGATGCAGCCAAACAGCCGCAGCCTTATTTTAAATTTTGCGGTCACAGCAAATGATAGCAGTTTTTTTACCCGGCCAGCAACACACGTACACACACACACACATACACTTGGAGCATAGCATATGCTGCCATAGCCACGGAAAAATAAACGTAAACGCATCCTTTTTTGTTTGCTTGATTACTTTTAAATTATTTTTGTGGCATAATTTTGTGGGCAACCGCATGCATATTAAATAGTTAGCCCTGAACAAAAAATATACAGGCACAAACCAACACCACACCCATACAAAAACACACGTACCATTTTTGTTTATGCATATATAATATATATAAACTTTATTACGGTGCGCCTAAAAGTATGCTAAGCAAGCAGAAACGTGTTTAATAATTTATGAAGCAACAACCGAGCAACAAGAGCGACAAAGAACAAGAACGAGACACATGCACAAACAAACACACACACACACACACACAAGATTCGCTGCAAAAAGGGTTTTGGTCATAATTTAGCCAAAACACAAGAGCAACAACAAGTTGGCAAACTGCAAAAAGGACACCCAAACACCTACACACAGATGTACATGCAAACATTCACATAAAACACAGACCTTTTTTTTCGTGTTGTTGGCTGCCGCTGCTGCCACTCATATAGCTCACGAACAAAAGGATGTCAACATAATTTAAACATCAAAAATTTTCAGCATACGTTTGCACGCCAAAAAGTTATGATTCCAGGCAGCAGGCAAGCCAGGAACCACTGTCACCCAATGCGGACACACACAAACACACATATACACACGACTGCAAACAAACATGTATTTTATATTATTGCTTTTGGCTCAGCTAAATGCTAAAAAAAAAAGGACAAAAATGTAAGAAAATCTGTTGAATTATTATTGTTTAAGGATGCGTCTGTATTTCGGTCAATAAAGCCAGAGCAAAGTACTGACGCTAGCAAATTGTTGTTGTCATTGTTTTTGTTGTTGTTGTTTTTGCTGCTACTGTTTGAACTTGTGCTACTGTTTTGCTGTAACTGTAACTTCTTGCTTTGTTGTGGTTAGGGATTAGCACAAATTTGTAGCATAGTTTAAGGCGTTGAATAAAATGTAACTTATGTCAGCACACACTAAATGGCATTGAATTTAGCCGTATTTATGTAGCTGAGGTCACAAAAGGAGTGATAGAACAATGAACAGCAGTAGTTGTAGCAATAGAACGAATGCGTGTTTTCTTCTTCGTGTGTTAGTTTTCTTCTTTGTCTTCTCTTATTGTTAGTTTCTTTGTTTGTTTGCATTTTGTTTGTGTTGTGTACTTTTAGGCGCAGCCATTTTGTGTCTTTTCTAAATGTTAGATTAAATATAGAAAATCTAACAAGACAATCATCCTCTGTTATACTATCTAAATGATGCATGTTTTTTCATCTTTTTTTTTTATTTTTATTTTTATGCCATCGGTGCTAAGTTGAGCGAGAATTTATTAATAATTTTTTTTTTCTGTCTTTACTTAGAAATGGAAAATTGGGTTCTTTGAGTTTCAACGCGCAGAAATTATTTATTTTATTTGTTACTTATGCTCAGAGGGTTCGCACGGATGGCTTGAAAAGAAAAGGTTTTCCTTTCGTAAACCAACAATGGTTAAAAAAAGCTGAAAAAACGAAAAAAAAAATAAAAATATAAACCATTTGCGGTTGAAAAAGTTTTCTGGCTCATTTTCGGATTAAACGATTTAAACATTTAGTTTAATACACTTTTTTTATAAGGGGAAGAGTAATTGTCCTCATAAATTGTTTCTTTATTTTCGGCCTTAATACTTCTAAATTTTTGTGATAGCTGAAGGCTATTTAGAAATATTTTCTGGAAGCACCATTTAAAAAGTCCTTTTGGAAAAAAAGAGTTTACCTCTCCTGGCTATAAAAGCAATATGCAAACATTTCATATGCTTATGAAATACTATCGTTATTCTTGGTTATTAGCGGCGATTTCTTTTCACTGCATTATCTCCACAGTTGAAACAGAACCTGCAGGTTGTTGGAGGAATCGGTGTTTATTCGGGATGAGCATCATCAATTAAGTCGGTTTAGTCAAGTCCGTATGAGCTTATTTTAAAAAAAAAAGGAAGATCATATTAGAAAAATTTGGAGAATGTCTACTTCCGACTGCTGAAAGAAAAATATTCTAAATTTGACGACAATTGTTTTTAATTTGACGACCTCCCATACAATGTGACTAAAGCAAAATAGAAAATCTTTCATAAATTCTGAAAAATGAATGTATTGACTTGATCATTACTCGTAATCTACGATATTCAAAACGAAAAATGAATCTTAAATTTGAAAAAGGGCCTATCCCACAAAACAAGAAAAAGTTTGCTGTGTCTTAGACACATCCGCAGGTCTTGAAGTGACAGCGTATCTTTATCTCTGTCCTTAATTTTATTCTTTCCTTTTTTGCCAAGCTTGTCCTCATCTTCATTCTTTTTCTTATATTTGTTCTAGCGACTGTCCTACTATTTTTATCTTTTCTCAATCTTTGCCTTTACTCTTGTCGTTAGTATGTCCAAATCCTTGTCTTACGAGGCCTGCCTTTTAAGACTTGCAAATCTTTGACAATTTCATTTGAAATCTGACATTTTATAGTATCAACGTATTCGAAATGTTTTGGTGTTTATGTGTTTACTGTTAAATTAACACGTGAACATTTTCGGGTGATGATTTTTGAAAAAATCGGGATCGAAAGGATTGTATCGATTGCTGCACGGAAATGCTGGAAAAATGCAGGGGGGGGGGGGGGTTTAAACACGTCTACGACATCACCACAGTTGATTCATCAATCATTTCTTTCAAATTGAGCAAAACCCAACAAAAGTTGTTGTTCGGGGACGAAACACATCCAAGCAAATGGTTGATAATTTTTCAGAAAAACCGGCAATGTCGCAATTTTACCATTTGTGCAACGGAGAGCGGTTAATGTTGATTGGTTCACAACCATTTGTTTGCCGAAAGTCTTCGGAGAAGTGAGGAAAACCAATCACCGAAGGAAGATCGTTCTCCATCACGACAAGGCGAGTTCCCATACATCAGCTTGAAAAAGATTTCCCATCAAAACGTGGAATTGATGGGTCATCCGCCTTACTGTCGCGACTTGGCACCCCATGACTTTTTCTTGTTCCCTTATAAATAATAAATAAATAACTGGCCATTTCAGCCCTTGAAAGGACTTTGACCTAGCTTCTTAGGATCAATTGTGTTGTGCGTGTTATTAAGTTTGTACACAAATTGACCGAGATATGGACCTACAGGCTTAACGCCGACTCCGAACGGCGATGAACGAAATGTTCTTATTCTCAAGAAGCTTTACATGGCATTTTGATTACTCTCTGAGGTTTGCCATTGTCTGCAGAGAGGTGGCGGCCGTACAGAAAAATTATTTTAATTCGAATAATTTTCTGTCGCTGCTGGGATTCGAACCCGGGTTTCCAGGTTCGTTGACATAGTGGCCACGCACTTTAACCAACTACGCCACGGACGCCACATTCTTGTTCCCTTACATAAAAAAAAGATATATATATATTTGGCTAACGTTTTTCTATGCATTTAAAAACCTTAACGGAGGTACCAACTGAAGGAATTAACTTCAGAAAATTGTTTAAAATTAATGCAAAAGTGTATAGATTATATCGGAGAATACTTTGAAAAACATTAAAAGCATTTTCACTGGTTAACTACAGTTTTGTCATTGTTCGGCAAAACTTAAAAGGCAACCATCGTATTCCATATCCTTCTAATAGATGTCGTTAATTCCACGGTAATGGAGACGTTTCTAATAAACACACTTTAACATTATAAAACAAAATTGAGGAAACAGCGTTTCCAACTGTAGAGGAAAATGTCAACCACATAGTAGAGAAAAGTAGTCGGTGTTGCATTAAAAAAAAACTGTAGTAATTGTTCTTTTTTTGTATGTTAATAATTGAAAATAGTAGAATATAGACTGTTTACATAATAATTAGCTTTAATAGAATCGTATTATTGGAAAAAAAATTTGACTCGTGCGTTCCTCATTACCGTGCTTACCTCATTTCGCATTTGGACTGCGTCATGTCCAAATTTTTGCTTAAAAAGATAAGGAGTAGATTCTTATCTTATTCCTTGCGTTAATCTTTGCCCAAATGCTTGCCGTAATCCTTTTTCTAAGCCTTGTCCTAGTCCTTTACTTTTACTTTTACTTTTACTTTTACTTTTACTTTTACTTTTACTTTTACTTTTACTTTTACTTTTACTTTTACTTTTACTTTTACTTTTACTTTTACTTTTATTTTTACTTTTACTTTTACTTTTACTTTTACTTTTACTTTTACTTTTACTTTTACTTTTACTTTTACTTTTACTTTTACTTTTACTTTTACTTTTACTTTTACTTTTACTTTTACTTTTACTTTTACTTTTACTTTTACTTTTACTTTTACTTTTACTTTTACTTTTACTTTTACTTTTACTTTTACTTTTACTTTTACTTTTACTTTTACTTTTACTTTTACTTTTACTTTTACTTTTACTTTTACTTTTACTTTTACTTTTACTTTTACTTTTACTTTTACTTTTACTTTTACTTTTACTTTTACTTTTACTTTTACTTTTACTTTTACTTTTACTTTTACTTTTACTTTTACTTTTACTTTTACTTTTACTTTTACTTTTAATTTTGATTTTTCTATTGATTTTACTTTTGTGTGGTTCGTTTACATTAACCTAAGTTTCGAATCGCATGGTAACATTCCCGAACATACTCCGAACGGAGTATGCATCTTGCATCTTTATTGTTTATTTTAGGAGGGCTTTAGGATTATATATGTACATTTTTGTTGAAAGCATTTTATTGATTTATATTTCAAATATATATGTATGTTATTGTTAACGATATTCTGTAGAAAGCTTGCTGAATATTCAAGAAAACACCATCGCAATAATTTTTATTTTCCAAGGTATCAATTACCAAGTTCATAATTCTGTTACATTGTTCGAGAGTTCCGTGTTTCCATGTCTCTACACAAATTGATGTTCAAGAATAAGTCCGTATTTCTCCAAGACTGGCAACATTCTGGAAAAATTGTTAATATTCTTTCGTATATCTTCGAGAAAGTTAACATTAAACTTATTGTCGTTTCGTATATGGATCATCATAACCTTTTAATCTTATATTTCCACTGGATAGGAAAATACTTAACTAAGCCTTAAAATAGCGTTAAGGAAGAACATTAGTAACAGCATATCCTTTTGTTAAAGAATTTGCAGTACATTAGCGTCAATATGGTCATATTCTGATGTTTTTTTTTTGTTTTTTGTAATTTAATTCTAATATTTCTTTTTGTATTCCAATTTGAAACATATTTGATAGGATGAATCTAGAAAGTTTCTAATATGCTAGCACTGTGTGTAATTTTTTAAGTCATGGCAAAATAACCATATACGGACACCACTACGTGATAAAAGACTAAAAAAAAACCCGTGTCTCCCAATTTTTCCCAAAGTCATGCACTTTTTTGTTTATGGGCCGCCAAAGATTTGGGGCCTCGGTATCATTTTCGCAAAAAAGTGATCATTTTCTCGGGCTCATATCTTGCAAACCGTTCAGAATTTCGATTTACTCTCTGAGGCAAAGTTGTAGCTCTTGTCATAAAGAACAAAAATTGCGAACATATAAAATCAAAAAAACTTCACCTTCCAGATCAAAATCGCAAAAAACTTAAAAAAATTATTTTTTTTACCTTTTTTCCCCGTGTTCAGGTCCATAGGTAGCAAACCGTTCAAAATTCAAGGAAACAATCAACTACAAAAATTTACCTAAGATCTCAATAAACAAATTTCTAGAACATATAAACTTCCTGGGAATTATTCTTAACACCGTTTTTTAATTTCATTTCATCAGCTCTTTCTTCTTCAAATACTTCATTAACATCATAAAGGGTGATCTTGTGACTCCACCAACATACCTCTGCAAGCAATGCGTCGAGGTTTTTGCCTTTGTACCGTTTTTCCATGGGCATTGTGGTTTGGTGAAACCGTTCTCCTTGCTCATCGGATTCGGTAGGGAGTTGTTTGATAAAATCGTCAAAATGAAAATGAAGAAAATGCAGCTTTAATGTCATCGATGCGCCGATTATCTCAAAATAATGCAGCATTTCTTTCACCCATTCTCTTGCTTCCGGTTCCGCGTCTCGATCCCCTCCCAAGACTCTGGTGCATACACGCTGAAGGTAAATCCATGCCATTGAATGATTTTTATCAAGCGATGAATCAAAGTTTCTCTTGAATAGCTTTCTAATGTCAGGGCCATTAAGTACGCCTGTTAAATGAAAACAAAAAATAAAGACAGAAAAGAAAACATTAACATAGTGTAAATAGTACAATTAGGTGAACAAAAATTCGTTTTAAATTTACTACAATACCTTTTTTAATTTTGTCATCGCTACGCTTTGGGAAAACGCTTTTCAAATAGTCGAATGCGTTTGGACAATTTACAACGGCCACTTCGATGAATTTTTTAACAATTCCCAATTTTATGTGGAGCGGTGGCAGCAAGATGTCTTGAGTATTGTCAATTAAAGGTGCATTCTTCAGTCTATGTTGTTGTATTTGTTCATCCTCACTTCCTCTTGGCCACCACGAATTACATTGGAATTGATTCAGAGGTGAGCGTGAATCCCAATTACAAAGAAAACAAAAAAATTTTGGGAAGCCGCCCTTATCGATGATCCCTTGCAAAATGTTGATGACCTTCAAATCACAGCAAATCTTACATTTATTTTCGTAATATTTGATTTTTTCCATTATATCTTTCAATGTTTCATAGCTTTCTTTCATGTTTATACCCATTGCTAGCGGAATGGAAGGTTTTCGGTTCGACACATGCAACAACACTGCTTTCAAGCTTGAAACAGAACCATCAATAAATAATCTCCACTCACTAGCGATGTAAAGGGTGATTTTTTTGAGGTTATGATTTTCATGCATTAGTATTTGACAGATCACGTGGGATTTCAGACATGGTGTCAAAGAGAAAGATGCTCAGTATGCTTTGACATTTCATCATGAATAGACTTACTAACGAGCAACGCTTGCAAATCATTGAATTTTATTACCAAAATCAGTGTTCGGTTCGAAATGTGTTTCGCGCTTTACGTCCGATTTATGGTCTACATAATCGACCAAGTGAGCAAACAATTAATGCGATTGTGACCAAGTTTCGCACTCAGTTTACTTTATTGGACATTAAACCAACCACACGAATGCGTACAGTGCGTACAGAAGAGAATATTGCGTCTGTTTCTGAGAGTGTTGCTGAAGACCGTGAAATGTCGATTCGTCGCCGTTCGCAGCAATTGGGTTTGTGTTATTCGACCACATGGAAGGTTTTACGCAAAGATCTTGGTGTAAAACCGTATAAAATACAGCTCGTGCAAGAACTGAAGCCAAACGATCTGCCACAACGTCGAATTTTCAGTGAATGGGCCCTAGAAAAGTTGGCAGAAAATCCGCTTTTTTATCGACAAATTTTGTTCAGCGATGAGGCTCATTTCTGGTTGAATGGCTACGTAAATAAGCAAAATTGCCGCATTTGGAGTGAAGAGCAACCAGAAGCCGTTCAAGAACTGGCCATGCATCCCGAAAAATGCACTGTTTGGTGTGGTTTGTACGCTGGTGGAATCATTGGACCGTATTTTTTCAAAGATGCTGTTGGACGCAACGTTACGGTGAATGGTGATCGCTATCGTTCGATGCTAACAAACTTTTTGTTGCCAAAAATGGAAGAACTGAACTTGGTTGACATGTGGTTTCAACAAGATGGCGCTACATGCCACACATCTCGCGATTCTATGGCCATTTTGAGGGAAAACTTCGGAGAACAATTAATCTCAAGAAATGGACCGGTAAGTTGGCCACCAAGATCATGCGATTTGACGCCTTTAGACTATTTTTTGTGGGGCTACGTCAAGTCTAAAGTCTACAGAAATAAGCCAGCAACTATTCCAGCTTTGGAAGACAACATTTCCGAAGAAATTCGGGCTATTCCGGCCGAAATGCTCGAAAAAGTTGCCCAAAATTGGACTTTCCGAATGGACCACCTAAGACGCAGCCGCGGTCAACATTTAAATGAAATTATCTTCAAAAAGTAAATGTCATGGACCAATCTAACGTTTCAAATAAAGAACCGATGAGATTTTGCAAATTTTATGCGTTTTTTTTAAAAAAAAAGTTATCAGGCACTTAAAAAATCACTCTTTAGTTCATTCCCATTTTTACCACCAAAGCTTTTATATGGTTGCAGTAAGCGAACGAATTGTCATCATTTAGAGTGTAGAGCATCTGAAATTCAGCTTGTCGTTTGCGGTACGCCGTAGAGTTAACATTAGCATGTGTGAGTTTTCTTTGCTTTAAAAAAGCTGTCAAAAATATTGCAAGTCGCTGCGATAATCCCAATATGGCCACAATGAAATCCATTTCCATTTGTGTTATTAGTTGCGGTCCATCTCTTCCCTGTTGGGGCTCATAATCGGTATCAAATGTATCTTCATAAGTAACACCACTTGCTGTACTCATTGCTGTAAATTCTGTAGTACGATCAACCATGCCATGAAATTGTTATAACATTGGCGACACACTGTATTAGGTGTGTAATTTTCACCGGTCAATTCCACTTCGTCGAAAACCAATGTATATGCGCTTTTGAATTCACTAGTTAAAAGATTCTTTTCCTTCTGAAATCTTGTAGATGTTTTTTTTTCTGGTTTGATGACCGCAAACGTAGCAAAATAAATCAATTTTTTCACACTGCATACTGAAACTGTCAGTTGCCACTGTTGTGTACGAATTATGTTGTAGCACTTTATATAACTTTCACCGCGTCACTTTTTTCACTTTTGCGTGCTACCTAAACAGTGTTAAGAATCATCTCTAGGAAGTTTATATGTTCAAGAAATTTGTTTATTGAGATCTTAAGTAAATCTTTGTAGTTGATTGTTTCCTTGAATTTTTAACGGTTTGCTACCTATGGACCTGAACACGGGAAAAAAGGTAAAAAAAATCGATTTTTTTAAGTTTTTTGCGATTTTGATCTGGAAGGTGAAGTTTTTTTGATTTTATATGTTCGCAATTTTGTTCTTTATGACAAGAGCTACAACTTTGCCTCAGAGAGTAAATCGAAATTCTGAACGGTTTGCAAGATATGAGCCCGAGAAAATTATCACTTTTTTGCGAAAATGATACCAAGGCCCCAAATCTTTGGCTGCCCATAAACAAAAAAGTGCATGACTTTGGGAAAAATTGGGAGACACGGGTCTTTTTTTTTTTTAGTCTTTTATCACGTAGTGGTGTCCGTATATGGTTATTTTTTTTCGTGTTGCACTGTTTAATCATTCTACAATTGATTTGAAGGATATGGTTGAAATATAGAAGCTAAGTGATTTGCAAATACTTCAAATTTCAACTCACTTGTTCTTTACCAGTCTCCGTGGAAGGATTTAATAGGAAAATTTCGTACAGTAGGCCACCTTAGGTAATATTTGATACTTTTTCAAAAATTGTAGTCATTATTTTTTGACGATGGATCAAGATAGAAAAGAAATTCTCCATGTTTCAAGTCTGTTTCAATCACTGTTTTAGATCTTTTGTTACAATATTAAAGATTCTTTTATCAGTAGGACTCCTACTAATATGCCACGTTCGATGCTTGGAAATATTGCCCAAAGAAAAATCAACCAAAAAACAAAACAAAAAAAAAAAAAAATGAAAAATCACCCAATATTTTTCCAGAAAAATTGTTTTTTCTGTGTTTGGGTGATTTAGCATTTCTGTTTTGTGATTTTTAATAGCACCGCCACTTTCTTATGAAATATATGCAATGGAATATACATAACTACATATCTTAAAATATTTTCTATATCTCTTCTGTGGAATATGTTTCCGGAAATGAACCATAGAAAAAATGAACCTTGGATGATGTTTCCGTTGATTTAAATTTTTGCTAGATTTTTTTTTCACAGTCCTGAGCACTTAAACCCATTACCGCCCTCTGTCCCCATATGAGGACACCTGTTTTAAGAGAGACAACTATAAGTAATAGCGTTATGTTTCTCATTGTAAATACACATATGACTGCTGCAGGCTACGTGTGATTTATAAACAAAGACATGTGGTCCGAAGAGTCAAACAAGTGTTATTTTTAGTGTTTTGTAATCTCTATATCGATTCGTTTGTGGTTGGTAAAAAATTTTCACTGTTTTTAATTAAACCAAGTGATTTAAAGATAGTAATTCTTGGTGTATAATATCTCGATTGTTTGTAGATAAGCGTGTTATATTTGAAATAAACAAAAAGTGAAAAATTTGACTACAAGGTAAGATTTTAAAAGACTGTCCCCAGTTGGGGACAATGGGCTGATCAGTAATATTTTTTTTTATTATTAACCAAGTTCTTGAACGTCTGCAGTATGACACATCGGAATATTTTTAAAAGCCACAATGACTTTTTGCAACTTGAGGAGGCCGTTAATTACATAATGGAGAACGATGACGTTGGTGCTAACTATGATATGTTAGTCGTGGCTTCAAACCTTGCTGTTGTAAGTGACTAGGATGAAGGAAATGAAGATGATTTGATAGATGAAACTATGCCGAATGATGTGCCGGGAACTATTGAAGTTGTTCCAGGACCACAGGATGAGCCACTGTCTAGATATATAAAACACAAAAAAGTCGATCAAAGTGATTTTGGAGTTCCTAAATGGAAATATATTTTTCCAACCTATAACACAGCTATTAATTCCAGTGGTGCAGTTAGGAGAAGAGTGGATGATTTTGGAAAAGTTATGAATGTGTATACACCTGTGGTTTTGTTTGAAAAAATTATTGATAATGATATTCTTGATTTCGTAATCGAAAACAGTGTCTTATACGCCAATCAAAACAACAGACATTATTTCAATCTTGACCGAGAAGAGTTAAAACGTTTTCTGGGAGTTTTATTGTTCAGTGGTTATAACTATGTACCTACAGAGGAAGTTTATTGGAGTTTGGATGAAGACCTTGGGGTCCCTTTGGTCGCAGGTACAATGAGACAAAATAGATTTTTAGAAATAAAGAAAAACTTGCACTTTGCCGTTAACAGCAAAATCATAAGTTCGACTGATAAAATGTTCAAAATGAGACCTCTTTGCAATCAAGTTGAAAGAAATTGATGTCAATGGGGTGTTCTCCACGAAAACTTGTAATTTTTATGGCAGCAGTTTATTATGGGAAAGCCAGTGCGGTTTGGTTATAAGAACTGGGTAGCAACATGTTCAGATGGATACTGCTACGCTTTTGAAGTTTATTGTGGTAAGATTACAGAAATAACGACTGACCCTTAAGGCGAACGAGTTGTTCAATCTCTGCTTGCAAAAATGCCTATAGTTCCAAAGGAACACATCGTATATTTTTCAACTTCTTTACAAACTACCATTTGTTGTGTGAATTGAAACGTTTGGGATATAAAGCCACTGCCACAAATACGAGATAACAGAACAAAAAATGTCCACTTATACCCGTCAAAGAAATGAAGAAGAAGAGTTTGAGAGCAGAATATGATTATCGATTTGACAAAAATAATACAGTGCAACACGAAAAAAAATAACCATATACGGACACCACTACGTGATAAAAGAATAAAAATAAAAGACCCGTGTCTCCCAATTTTTCCCAAAGTCATGCACTTTTTTGTTTATGGGCCGCCAAAGATTTGGGGCCTTGGTATCATTTTCGCAAAAAAGTGATAATTTTCTCGGGCTCATATCTTGCAAACCGTTCAGAATTTCGATTTACTCTCTGAGGCAAAGTTGTAGCTCTTGTCATAAAAAACAAAAATTGCGAACATATAAAATCAAAAAAACTTCACCTTCCAGATCAAAATCGCAAAAAACTTAAAAAAATTCGATTTTTTTTACCTTTTTTCCCGCGTTCAGGTCCATAGGTAGCAAACCGTTCAAAATTCAAGGAAACAATCAACTACAAAAATTTACCTAAGATCTCAATAAACAAATTTCTAGAACATATAAACTTCCTGGGAATTATTCTTAACACCGTTTTTTAATTTCATTTGTTTTTTATTTACTTCAACATTGAGAAACTATGCTATCTATTACAAAAATATTAAAAAAAGTATTCGTATTATGTTTATAATGTTGATGGCCCTGGACTTGAAAATCGCGCTCTCTTAAGTTGTGGATCCAAATCGTCGTCCGAATCGTCCGAATCTGACTCTGATTCAGAACTTATGGTGTCCACAGGCATGTTGCTTCCAGACTGCCCTCCATCATCAGCTCTTTCTTCTTCAAATACTTCATTAACATCATACAGGGTGATCTTGTGACTCCACCAACATACCTCTGCAAGCAATGCGTCGAGGTTTATCTATTGCAATAACAATCGAGTTTAGCTACTACAGCTTTTTCGCACATTCTCATCATTAACACATATAAAGTCACAATCCCAATATCTTTGAAATTATCAACGATATCAATGCAAATAGCTCAAAATAAGCTTATGTGAGAAAAAATTTACCCACCAAAATATGGTTGGGCTCAAGGACAACACAAGACATCACGACTAACCATGCAATTACACAACAGTTTTTAATCTACTCTTGAGTTGACCTTTAGACAAGCTAACATCAAAAAAGCTACAATTGTTAACTAATTTACTCATAAAGGAGCAGTTAACATATAATTTGTTGTACTATATGGTAAGTAAATGAAATTATTAGCATTTATACTGCTTCTACGATTAGAGTTAAAATTTATAAGAGAAAGAAGTTCTGGAGAATCGAATACACCGGTGATGAGTTGGTGCAAATAGACGATATCTGCAGACTTCCTTCGCTCACTCAATGATTGCATTTTTAAAAGTTTCAAGCGATCCTCATAAGGAGGAAGATTTAAAATGTCAAATCCACTTAAGCCCCTTAGGGCAAACCGAACAAAGCATTTTTGGATTCTTTCTATTCGATCAACATGAACATTGTAACTTGGAGACCAAATTTGACTTGCGTACTCCAAGTGAGGACGCACTATTGCATAATACAACGTTGTAGTCGTAATCATGCTATTAAATTCTTTGGCCCAGCGTTTAATAAATCCAAGCATAGAAGATGCTTTTTTACAAATGTTATCAATATGAATGCTAAAGGAAAGCTTAGAATCCATACATATTCCCAGATCTTTAACGACATCCACACGACATAAAGCAGTATCTTTTATTTTATAATCAAAAACTAAATTATTCTTTTTTTGCGAAAAGGTCATAGTTTGGCATTTATCTGGATTAAGAAACATATTATATTTAGAACACCAAACTTCAAAAGATTTCAGATCGGACTGGAGTAGAGCTGAATGGTCTTGAGAATTTATTTTTCTGTATATTTTCATATCATCCGCATAAATAAGCAGATGAGAGTTTTTAATGATATGGGTCACATCATTAATGGCTAAAATAAACAGAAGTGGACCTAGGTGACTTACTTGAGGAACACCAGATAACGCAATAAACTCAGCAGACAAAACCCCTCGGAATCGTATTTGATAAGATCGGTCTGTCAAATACGATTTAATCCAGTTTACAAAATATTGTGGAAATCCAATGGACTTAAGTTTAAATAGAATTAAATTGTGTGGTAACTTATCAAATGCCTTGCTAAAATCAGTGTAGATACAGTCGACCTGGCAACCAGATTCAATGGTGTTTAAGCAAAACGTTGTAAAATCGAGCAGATTAGATACCGTAGATCTGCCATTAACAAAACCATGCTGACGAGTTGTTATGACTTCACGACAGCGAATTTTTACCCGATCATACACGATTCGCTCAAAAAGTTTTGGAATCGATGACAGTTTAGCAATGGGCCTGTAGTTAATAACATCATTCCTGCAACCTTTTTTATAGATAGGACTAATAAATGATTTTATCCAAAACAGTGGAAAATAACTTTCGTTTATAGATTTATTAAATAACAAAGAAAGTGGTTGACACAAAATTGTACCGCATTGAGTTAACACTGCGGCAGGAATTCCGTCAGGTCCAGCGCCAAAATCTTCATCGATCGAACTAATATATTTCAAAATATCCTTTGAGGTAAAGGATAAAGAGTCCAAAGAAACTCTGGGTGTAGAATTCATATATTCAAAATACCCCTCATCAGGATCAAAAGAATCCGAACAAAATGATTCTTTAAAAAGATTTGCAAATAAACCACAAATAATGACGGGATCGTCAGTAATTCCATCAACAGTTTTGAATGATGAAGGGAATCCATCGGATTTTTTCTTTGTATTTATGAGTCCCCAAAACTTCTTTGGATCAAACAGTATTCTCAGCTTTATATCGTCTAAATATGCATTATATAATGCAGCTGAGCTATTTTCAAATTCTAGAAACAAACGTTTGTAGGTTTCCAGGTCATTTGAGTCTAAACTACAGATATATTTCTTCCATGCCCTTTTTCCATGCCCTGAGGTTTTTGCCTTTGTACCGTTTTTCCATGGGCATTGTGGTTTAATGAATAACTCCCAGGAAGTTTATATGTTCTAGAAATTTGTTTATTGAGATCTTAAGTAAATTTTTGTAGTTGATTGTTTCCTTGAATTTTGAACGGTTTGCTACCTATGGACCTGAACATGGGAAAAAAGGTAAAAAATCGAATTTTTTTAAGTTTTTTGCGATTTTGATCTGGAAGGTGAAGTTTTTTTGATTTTATATGTTCGCAATTTTTGTTCTTTATGACAAGAGCTACAACTTTGCCTCAGAGAGTAAATCGAAATTCTGAACGGTTTGCAAGATATGAGCCCGAGAAAATTATCACTTTTTTGCGAAAATGATACCGAGGCCCCAAATCTTTGGCGGCCCATAAACAAAAAAGTGCATGACTTTGGGAAAAATTGGGAGACACGGGTCTTTTTCTTTTTAGTCTTTTATCACGTAGTGGTGTCCGTATATGGTTATTTTGCCATGACTTAAAAAATTACACACAGTGTAATTAAATCGCAATAGTACGTTCGAAAGATAACAGTGTTGGTATGATGGCAACAAATTTTTATCATATAAATCCACTAGGAAAAGTTAAACGATGCTGTAAGGATCGAAGGGTAATGGTGGACTTCCAAATACCAAGACTCTTCTTCAATTGCATCCAGGGTATGGGAGGTGTAGATCAAATGTATCAGTCCATTAGCCTCTATAGAGTGTCCATAAGAGGAAAAAAGTGGTGGTGGCCTTTATTTACGTATCTATTAGATTTCGCAGTTAGTAACGCGTGGCGGTTGCATGTTATAAGGTGTTAAGCTGAAAATAATCCACCGATGGACCAATTATCGTTCAGACGATCGGAAAAGTTTTTTTGACTGAAAGTTTTCTTTTGAGCTTTAATGATTTAATCTTTGTGAAGCTTGACCGAAACTATTATAGTTCTATTCTTTAAGCTATAAAAATTAAAAATGAAAAGCAGGGCTTAAATTTAATCTATATACATTATTATAAATGCATAATATACACAACAGCTTAAAAACATAAAACGCACAACTGAAATTAGTAGTTTTTTTTATGTTTATTCCGGCAATTTTCTAAATATAGCTTTTAATCATAAATGCCTTGCATAACTATTCGCAGTGTGAGCCACTGAGCATTAAGCTTATGTGAGTGCCAGCCGAAGTCAAATGCAATGGGTATACAAACATACATACACAAACACACACATCCGCCGACAAACTCACACATACACACACAAACACACATGCGCATACTCACACAAAACGACGACCATAAAATGCCTGACTGTCTGGTTGAGCATTTAATGTACGCCTTGAAGTATGCAAGAATTTTTGCATGCGCTCTTTTCCGGGCACTTTTATTTTTATCGCTTTCAACTTTAAGTGAAACGCGTGCATTGAAGCGAGTTTTTTTAGTGAACTTTTTCTTTTGCTACAGCACAACCGACAAACATATGCTAACTGCAAACACACACACACACACACACACATATATATATATATGAGCACACTGAGGTTCTTAGGTGGTACACCAAGACCGAGATCGCACTTGATAAAATTTCTTTCAAGGCTTTTATTGCATTTGCATTTATTAACATCTTGCATATATTTTCGACTTCTACCACTTTTTCTACGTCTGCCATAGTATACAGCCGAATTTTAAGTTTCTACTTTACTGAAGCAATATGTTAGCGCCTGCATGTATGCTGCATTATTTTACTCAAAATAGTTTTAGTCTACAAGTATTTTTCAGCGTCTGTTTAAGCAAAAGCAAATACATACATACAAACAAATATCGTAAATTTTCTTTTAATCGCATTTTGTGCAGAAAATGTTTTGTTTTTATCATATTCTTAACTTGTTTTCTTCTTCTTTTCTTTCTTTCTTCTTCTTGGCAAGAAGTTCTTCTAACGTTGTTGCTTTCAGCTGACAGCTTTTGCTTGTATTTTAATTTCTAAGCAGCATGGCGTAAAGTTTTAGTGGTTAGCGGCGTAGAAAAGTACCCAGGCGCTCACACTAACAAAGTTTTTATGAACACAGTAGTAAATGCGAATCTTTCTGTGTGTGTGTGTGTGTGTGAGCCTATATGTGGCTGTCATGTGGCATTGCTGTTCATTGAACAGGAAGTTTATTTGAGTTCAAAGAACATTTTATTCTTAATACGGAATTTCATTCAAATATATGGAGAGTGTGTGTGGAAAAATCACTCGGAAATCATTAATTAGTAGAGCTTCTCCATGAAATGGTTTCACTCATAATTAGTACTTAACTTAAACGTGACAATGTGTACGCGTCCATTCGTAGAATGTGTGTAGACAGCGTGTCGATCGATTGTGGCCAAAGTTTTGCCCACAAATGTAGTGCTCTCGTTCATTATAACTTTGAATAGGTTGTGAAACAATTTGTCTGAATAGCTTTAATTCACTTCAATCTTCAGCAATATTTCAACTACGTTCCTGGTTTGAACAAAAAAAAAAAAAAAAAAATTAATAAAATTTCATCCTTCAATATTCGGCATGAAATTGAAAATTTTTAAAAAATGCCCAGGATTGAAATTAATTGAAATCGTTTCAGCTTAAATAATATGCCACAAAAAAAAAACGGATACATCTTCTTACCACCCAACACACAGTGACATGATGTAGCAAAAGTCCACAAGCTTCATCATAACAATCATATTCCATTTAATTTGGACTCACCTACAACGTATAGCTTCTAGGAGTCATATGCAATCATCCTACACACATACATTCCAGTTTGCAACATTTTCACAAAAGTTGTTTAAATTCTGTTACTTTTTTTTGCATTTTTCTCTTTGCACAACTCATCATTTTAACTTGACTTGCATTTCATTCGGCATAAATGAACTATGAAGGGGTTAAAGTGGGATATGCTTACTGAAAAATTTTTTACGCTGCATTAATTAAATGTATTTCCGCAGGAGATGCAATGAAGTAGCAGTAAATGAAACGAAAATAATTTAATGAAATTTGCATCGATCGCAACTGACATGATGAAAACCCTTGAAAAGAAGCAACAAGAAAAATACCAACAAGATTCAAGAGCTTTGCAGCACAGCGAGTTTTTTGGTTTTTTTTCCTGTTGAAATTTTCAAGCATGAATCAGTTGATTGCAAAAGACACACAACCTTCATGTCATTTAAATACAGGATGTTACAATTTTTAAGTTAAACTTCTTCTGACTCAGGTGCAAATGCAGAAAATGCAACGGAAGTTAAATTTAAGCGCAAAAAAGAAAATGTATCCTTACCGATATCTGACAAAGGTAGTTTAAAATAATGGTGGTAACACCTATAAAATCCGTGCATGTCAAATCGATAGAGTATTTTAAAATCGAGTAGAAATTAGACACTAAAATAACAACCGGAAATGAAACATCAAAGCGCTATAAAAGAGTTATATAGTTGCAAAGATAATATTACTTGGATTTCGGAGAGTTGAAAACTTTCAAAGGTTTTGAAGAGTTGAAAACTTGCAGAGGTTTTTTCAATAACTATATGGATAAATCCACTCAAACAAATGGACGCAAGGTATACATATCATATATACGGGTTGGCCAAATGCAAGTTTTGTTTTTTTAAATCCAATAAAATGAAAAGAATTAAATTTTTTCCATGTATTATTGCTTTCTTAGTAAGAGTAAACATTCCCATTTATTATGGAACACAACGTCACACAATGGGGTATTTTATGCCAAAAGTGACAATTAATTGAAAAAAAAAAACGTTCAAGGTACATAGTGATGTTAGGTACCCGATGAAAGAAGATAAAATTCTGCATCACTTGGTGAAAGAATAGTTGAAAAATATTCTACCGTTTACCCGTAATGCAGTTTGAAAGTCATAATTTTTTTTCTCTTTGAGAGTGCACAGTGACAAACGTGTTTATTCGAAATTTTTAAAGTTTCTTTTTGTGTATTATTTTTTAAAAATTACAAAAAATTTTGATGGAACCTTCTTGTTCAGGTATTTAAGCAATCAAAATTAAATTTTTTTTATGAAATAGTGTTTATATATATATTAATTTATTTATTTTAGTTTAACCTTAAAAAGTTGGATTTTTCGATATGTAACTAGAGATATAGTTGTGTGTTGAGTGTAATTAAGAAAAACTGTTTTGATTTTCGTAAGCTATGAACATTCAAGCTATATTCTATAAAAAAAAAAGTTGCGTCAATGCTGCGCACTTTCGTGGTATTTCGATTTTTTTACTTTAACTTACATGTCACGAATTTACGATTTTATTTCGAAAAATTAAAAAAACGAAATAAAGTACAAAATAAATGTAAATACTAAACAGATTTTGCTGTTTTTTGTTTTTTTTTTTTTTGTTTACCAGTACTCTTCTTCACTTTGTTTTTTGTTATACACTATTTTTTACCCTACGTTATGGAAAGCGGCATATGCAGTGCACCTTTCCACAATTAAGGTAGATAGTAAACCTCTGCACAAATGCACCCGTTTTTTCCACAACAGTAGATCCAACAGTGCAGAGTTCAGAGCTTGACAGAACTCTGTTAGTCAAGCAGAGCGTATCCAAGTCATTTAATGATAACAAACGAACACTGCAGAGGACTCGTCAGCTTCAAATCAAACCATGTTCTCGGTTTGCTTTAACAGAACAATTACTAACAGTGAAAAATGCACCAATCACACCTAACACAACAGAACCTTGGCGAAGTAATTATTTCTACCATTGGCAAATAGAAATGTTATTTTTACGAATTCGATGTTTGGGCGAACACTAGGTCAAACTAGGTCAAACTAGGTCGCTGAATCCAAAATCGTTGTCAGTATTTTAAAATGATAAAATTTTTAACAAAAGGGCTGCCACCTTATAATGTATTTTTTACGAGTTTTAAACATTGTAAAACAGTTTTAGGGGGGGTCACTGTTTTCGAATCTGATCAGAAACCCTTTCAGCTATCTTTAATTTTAAAATTCTGCCCCAGCATCGAATTCATAAAAATACAAAAAAAATTAGGTGACAACCCTATCAGCCATCTTGAATTTTAAAATTCTGACATCAGATTTGAAATCAGCGACCCCCTAAAACTGTAAGATAGTGATTAAAACTTTTAAAAAAGCGTATTTTTAGGTGGCAACCCTATAGGGTTAAAAATTTCATAATTTTGAAATTCTGACAACGGATTCGGATTCAGCGACCCATTTTTACCTAGTATTCGCCCCAGCATCGAATTCGTAAAAATAAAATAAAAAATTAGGTGGCAACCCTATCAGCCATCTTGAATTTTAAAATTCTGACATCAGATTCGAAATCAACGCCCACCTAAAACTGTTAGATAATGTTTAAAACTCTTTAAAAAGCAACATATTAATAGGTGGGCAACCCTATTGTTAAAATACAGGTGGCTCAAAAGTAGTCCTCCTATCAGAAAATGCTATAAATTTTGCGATTGGCCCCTAATGTCAGTGCTGTTTTGACATTTGTGTAGTAAACACATGCGAAATACACGTTAATAAACAATGTTACGCTACACTGCTCCAGAACGCGGAATATTGCTGACTATTTATTTGACCAATAATCGGTCG
This sequence comes from Pherbina coryleti, assembly GCA_943735915.1. Taxonomy (NCBI): domain Eukaryota; kingdom Metazoa; phylum Arthropoda; class Insecta; order Diptera; family Sciomyzidae; genus Pherbina; species Pherbina coryleti. Next base: position 62,930,801 of record OX030951.1, read on the forward strand.
GTGACTTTGGCACAACGTGAATTTCGCCGCAGATTTCCTGGCCGTCCAACGCCTACTGGTGAAACACTGCGACGTTTAGCCGCTCGCCTCGAAGAGACTGGCTCAACACGAGAGCCAGGCGTGCCAGACCCCGGAGTAGCCGTTCTGCAGAGAATATTGCTGCTGTAGCCGAGGATGTCATGGAAGCGCCGTCGACATCGACCAGACGACGTGCCACGCAAATGGGTATCAGTCGACGGTCTTTACAGCGAATTTTGGTACAAGATTTGAAGATGTTTCTGTACAAAGTCCAGACGGTGCATCAGCTGTTAGCTGCTGACCGCCAATCGCGTCTAACATACGCTCAAGCCATCCTTAATCACCACCAAGAGGAAGATGATTTTTCATCAAAAATAATCATGAGTGATGAGGCCCATTTCGATCTTAGCGGGTACGTAAATAAGCAAAATTTACGCTTCTGGGGCACTGAAAATCCGAGTGTAACCCACGAAGAGCCATTACACCCGCTCAAAGTCACTGTATGGTGTGCTGTTTTCGCTGGAGGAGTCATCGGACCTTTTTTCTTCGAAGACGTCGCGAGCCAAACGGTTACTGTGAATGGTGAGCGCTACAGAGCAATGATCAACGAGTTCTTTTTACCGAAACTTGATGAATTGGGATTGGAAAACATGTGGTTCCAACAGGACGGTGCAACGGCACACACTGCACGTGCCACAACCGATATGCTGAAGGATGCATTTCCCGGGCGCCTAATCTCCCGATTTGGCGATTTGCACTGGCCAGCACGATCGCCTGATTTGACCGCTCCAGACTTCTTTTTGTGGGGCTTTTTGAAGTCGCGGGTTTATGTCAACAAGCCTCAGACTCTTGCAGCTCTTAAAGACAATATCCGTCAAGAATGTGAGGACCTATCGCCGGAAGTTTTGGCCGAAGTGATGGAAAATGCCATAAAAAGGGCTCAAATGACAATCAACTGTGGAGGCGGCCATTTACATGACATCATATTCTCGACTTGATGTAAAAAAATTAAAAGACCAAATAAAAATTAACCACAAGAAGAATCAAACTTTTTCATTTTTTTTTTTAAATTACAGCCAAAAAACATCGGAAGGTTATTTTTGCGCCACCTTGTACTTTTGAACATCTGACAACGGATTCGGATTCAGCGACCAATTTTTACCTAGTGTTCACCCCAGCACCGAATTTTTTAAACTACAAAAAATTTAGGTGGTAACCCTATCCACCATCTTTAATTTTAAAATTCTGAAATCAGCTACCCCCAAAAACGGCTAAACACGAAATCTACAGAACTCTAAACGGTCTTAATACGCTTAAGTTTTTCCTACACTTCATTGAATTATTTGGATACTTGAATTATTTGGATCGGAGCCACACCAATTTGTCAAATCCCCATCCCAGTACCCTACTTCCCATATTCTACTTTCTAGTAGAAGGATATCACCAAGTAAGAACTCCATACATATTGAGTTTCATTGTTATACGGCATTTACTTCCAAAGCTATGCAAAGACAGCATAGCTCCAAGTGTTCTGCTGTTGTTTACATAACAACATAACTTTCTAGTCAGTGCACACTTCTTTTTCAAATCGTGCCTAACATTGCTTTTTTTTAGTTTGTTCTTGTTCTGCTCAAGCGACGAGTGCTCTTTGTAGTGTTAGGCTTGATTTCATTGATGAGAGCAAAACATAGCAAAAGCTTGCACTACAAACGAGTGCTTTGAAACGCATTTCAAGCGCACTCGTGCAGAGGTTTAGTAGATAGTTGATGTTTCTTTCAAACACCGGCTTTTTATATATTAAAAAAAAAAGATGAATGTGTTAAGCTATTAAATTAAATTATATTTGTTCGATTTTAACACTTATTTTCTGATTTTGATATTAGTAAGACATAAATTGTTTGCCCTGCAGATTGCAGGGTACATGTGAAATCAACATCATTGTTTATGTTTATTAACTATTGTTATTTTAATCCTTTGTTTTTGTATAAAATGTCGTTCAAAGCTTGTTTTGTGCAATTTGTAGTAATAACGAAAGTGATGTTCTATATTATTATTATTATTATTTATTGAAATGCTAAGCCCTAAAGCTTTATAGCATTTTAAAAAATTCAACAATTTGTTTGATTAACTTAAATACTATAGATTTCATTATACATTTGATAATTAATTTAAAGGATTTCAGATTTTATATATAATAGTAAAAATAAATTGTATATATTCCGGATCAACATTTTGATATTAATTGATCAATTGATTAGAGCAGTGCTCACATATGTGAGGCTGATAACCAAGTTCTATAATGTGTGTAGAAACAGTGATTAGAGCAAAGCTCACATATGCAAGGGTAGACGGACGGGGTCTACCTCCGGCATATGCCAGGCGAGACGGAACATGGTCTCGCTCTGGATAATCATGTTTGAATTTAATCAGCTTGGTGTAAAATTCCAGGTATGACGTGAAGTAGCATATTCCAGAGCACATCTTGAGATTTACTATATCAATTGATTAGAGCATCGCTCCCATATATGAGGCTGATAATCAAATACTATTCTGATGTATGTAGATTCATGTAAATAGGGATTAGAGCAAAGCTCACATATGCAAGGGTAGACGGACGGGGTCTACCTCCGGCATATGCCAGGCGAGACGGACGTGGTCTCGCTCTGGATAATCATAAATTAAATCAGCTTATTAGTATTACCACACATAGCCAGGAAAAAATAAAGTATTCTTGGGAGAGCATAATCCAAATCAACCTCGGTACTGGAGATAATCTAGAATTTTAAGTTTAATTGAGTATATGGATTCATTTAAAGAAATTACATCTGAAACAAAATTAAAGTCACCACAAGCACTTCTCAGCGGTTCATTTTGCAAGTAGTTTGTTCTACAAAAGTTCATGTAAAGTAACTCAAAAGATCTTCTAGGACGAATAGGAATATTAAAGTAAATTTTACTTAATAAATATGGACTGTCAACAAATCCATACAGAAGTTTAACAATCCAGCTAACATTAAGCATAGTTCTCCGATTTTTTAAAGTAGGAAGATTTAATAGCTGTAATCGATATTCATAAGGTGGAAGGTGAAAGTCAGTTCTACAGTACAAATTGCTTAAGCAGAACAGAAGAAATTTTTTCTGAACTGATTCAATGTCGTCAATGTAACAACCATATCGTGGACACCATACAATTGAGGCATATTCTAAGATAGGCCGCACCAGTGAAGTGAACAAAGATTTCGTAATAAGAGGATCATTAAACTCTTTTGCCCATCGTTTGATAAATCCTAGGGTACTATTTGCTCTATTTATTATTTTAGTTATATGAATATGAAAGCGAAGTTTAGGATCCATGGTAACTCCAAGATCATGAAAACTATCTAGAGATTCTAATGTGTAATCGCAGATTTTGTACGTGCTTCTAAGCCATGGCTTACGCGAGAAGGACATGTGCTTACATTTTTTCATATTGAGATTCATATGATTCATTTTGCACCAGTTATAAAGATTATTGATGTCAATTTGTAAGAAATTGGCGTCATTTTCATTTTTGTAAGAAAGAAATAGTTTGACGTCGTCAGCGTACATCAAGACGTTAGAATGCATTATTATAGTTGGCAAATCATTTATAAAAAGTAGAAAGAGAAGAGGCCCGATGTGACTCCCTTGAGGCACTCCTGAGGTAACCGGGAACTCGTAAGATTTCACGAGTTTAAATAAAACAGATTGAGTTCTATTACTGAGATACGATTCAATCCACCTCAGCAGCTGTATGGGAAATCCGATAAGAGATAATTTTAAAATTAAGAGTTTGTGATTTACAACATCAAAAGCCTTACTAAAATCCGTATAGATGACATCTGTCTGAAGACCTTTTCCAAAATTCTCTATGGTCTTAGATGTAAATTCAAGTAGTTTAGTGACAGTCGATTTTCCAGAAAGAAATCCATGTTGACATGGAGACATCAAAGACTTTACACTATGTGATAATTGTGATGTAACAATTGCCTCAAAAAGTTTGGGCAAAGTACTTAATTTAGCAATTCCACGATAATTATCAATTAAAGACCTGTTACCAGATTTATGCAACGGAATAATAAATGAAGATTTCCATGCAGCTGGAAAATAACAAGATTTTAAAGAAGAAGTAAAAAGTAAAGTGATAGGCGTTACTAATTCTTCGCAACAGTATTTCAATATGCATGAGGGTATGTTGTCGGGACCGCTTTTATAAGAAGATTTAAGATCTCTTAAGAAGGCTAGAACTGTACTGATATCAACTATTGGGAGACAAATATCACCAGATTGAACATAATGGGGATAGCTGCCCTTATTGAAAGAAGATAATGAATAAGTCGACTTAAAAAAATCAGCAAAAAGGTTGGAGATACTATTGTCATTATCGGATTCCACATTATTGTATTTCATAAAAGAAGGATATGAATCAATTTTGCGTTTTGTGTTAACAAAGCTCCAGAATGATTTTGCATCAGACTTAATGTTTAATTTTACTTTTGTGAGGTAGATGTTATAGGATTGCTTGCACAACTGTTGGTAACTATATTTAGTTGAAGTATAACGTGCAATATCACATATATTATGTGTTTTTTGATATTTTTTTATAATATTTAGTTTTCAAGTTTCTCAATTTTCGTAATTCATTGGTATACCATACGGGGCCAGAAATTATAGAGGTTTTCGTTGAGGAATTGATTTAAGAAAGCAATCCATGAGCGTTGAGTTAAACGCATAGACCGCGGCATCCAGATTCTGTGATGATAAGCATTTTGTATTTAGATTCAGTATAGGTGACCAATTTATATTAGACAAACTATTTTTCAAAGTAACATAATTAGTTTTCTTAAAGTTGAATTCGGTGAGCGGTTGAATAGTATGGTTCTGCACAGATGGTTTAGGAAAATTTAAACAGATTTCTATAGTCGGATGGTGAGAATCTTCGGGAGTGACCAAGGGATCAGACCTTGACACTGAAGCAGTATTGCTATCATCAAAAAATACCAGATCGAGCAAACGTTTATTCTTGTTCAAGTGACAGTTTAGTTGGAAAAGACCTTGGTTTGAGAGGTCGTTTAAAAAGCAATTGTCAGATGAGCTTTCAGAGCAAGGTAAAAATATTGTAGGGTTTTCGGAACAACAGTTCCAAGAAACGTTGGGCAGATTAAAGTCACCAGTTATTAATATATGATCATTTGGATGAAGCTGTAGGCAAACTTTACTAATAGAGAGCAAATGTTTGCTATAAACTTCTAAGTTAGAAAATGGTGGGATATATGAGCATGTAATGTAGATACTCAAGGGACCGGACTTTACGTGAACACAGCAAAATTCTATGTCTGCAGCTTCTCGGATGTCTATTTCTTGAGAGTAATGTGTTGATTTGACCGCAATCAACACACCTCCACCGTTAGAGGAATTGCCAGGAATGGAGTTTCTATCTTTACGATAAATGTTAAATTTGTTGCAAAGAATTTCAGAATTTAAAGTGTTGGGTTTTAGCCAAGTCTCACTGAAAGTAATTATATCATAATGAATGTTGTGACTCATAATGAATAAATTAATCAATTTAGTATTAATGCCACGAACGTTTTGATATAAGATTAGGAACTGAAGGCAGCAATCTAGTTTTTTTGGTTCATGTTGCGAACAGGTAAAGAAGCTAGTACAGTTCTAGGTTGTGATCTAGGGAAGTATTCATGAACTAATGTATATTCAGGCCAAAAACTTTGACTGATTACTTTATTGTAGAGATCATCAGGTAGAGTAATTTTAAATGAAGACGTGACGCGTTCATGAGGTAACTTGAATTTATAAATCGAAATTCTTTTATTTAAAAGATTTAAATTTGATTGCAAATAGAAAAGAATGTCATCCTCAGTCGTATCAGCTGCAAAACGGGATACAAATATTGATCTTGCAGGCGGAATTATCACAAGATTTTTGTGAGCCGGCTGATTTAAACTGCTTATCGATATTTGTTTTGGTATTGCGCCTGTGTTATTAGTTTTGAGTAATGCAGGAGAAGTGGCAGCCCTTGATAAGGCACAAGTCTTAGCATAAGTTACCTTTGCGTCAGAAGTAGAAGGAGAGTCAGTAATTAAATTTATTGTGTGTACAGCAGAGGCTTCTGTCAACAGTAAATTCTCACTGACTGATGCGGGAGCTCTAGAAAGAGCCGCAACATCAGTATTTCGAGCTGTAGTTACATTCTCAGTTGAAAATGCTTCACATGAAGTGTTTAAGTTTAAGTTGGGTGAAGGCTCAGCATTAGTTTCAGGGTTAGCCTTAGGAGTAACACTTGTAGACGGAGTGGCTGTTTTTGTAATAGATTTGGCAGAGCTTCGAAGATTTTTGCTATTACGCTTTCGCTTAGGAGAGACAAAAGCCTCATCCATGCACTTAAACGATTTGAAAGACTTTTCGTACTCCGCCAATCTAATCTGAGCCGCCTCTAGGTCTTTAGAAACCTCCAAGAAGCCCTTCCTCGATTGCCTTATAAGTTTTAGTATTTCTAAATCGGTTGCTCTGCAATCTTCGCATGCCCAACGGAGACCCTTATTTTCACCCAGTGCGTCGGAGACACGCGCATTTAGTGCTACACACTTAGTGTGAAAAAAGGATTCACATAACCAGCAATTTACAATTCGGTCAGATTCTCCCTTTATGGTACAGTTGCGGAAATTGCAGACCATATTTAAAAATCTAATATTAAGTTATAAATTTATAAGTTAGTAGTAAAAGTTAAAAGTTTAGCTTTGGCAACCCTATTTGACAAAGTTTGAAAGACACTGTTTAGTAGGCAACAGTTTGAAAGCGTTCGAAAGTTGCTACCAATGACAACAGTTTGAGAAGCTTTAGAATCAAGCTGACAAACGTCAGAAAACAATGAAAGGAAAAACAAGAACAAATCCGCTCTCACAAAAAACAAACCAACGTTTGTTGTTGCTATAGCAGAAAAGCAATAGAAAAAAAAAACAATGAAAATATAAATGTATGATATTTATAAAAGGATTATTTCAGCGCTTTCTTGACTTATAGTTGTATAAATCCAACGAAGGTCCCAAAGTAAAGCACGGCAAGTCCAAAAGAATTTAATTTTAATTGAATTACACGCGAAATTCGGTATGAAATAAAAATTTTTACGCAACAAGAAAAAAAGCACGTCTTTCGGCAGAACAGTTTGACAGTTTCCCTATATATATAGGTATATATATAGGTACATATACTATGTAATTCGGTAAAAGGTGCATAGCTAATGATTACATTTTGAAGCCGCCATTTAGAATTTTAAATTTTTGACTTCGGATTTATGATCAGCGACCCCACAAACCCCAGTATCCAAATTTTTACCTTCATTTAACGTTTTTTGAAGATAATAGCTTGTTCATGGCCACCATTTTGAAGCCGCCATTTTGAATTTCAAATTTTTGACTTCATATTCTTAATCAGCGACCCCACAAAACCTTGTATACAACATTTTACTTCCATTAAACGTTTGTTGTAGAAGTTAGCTTGTTCATGGCGGCCATTTTGAAGCCGCCATTTTGAATTTCAGATTTTTGACTTCAGATTCGTAATCAGCGACCCCACAAACTCCTGTATACAAAATTTTACTTCCATTAAACGTTTTTTGTAGAAGTTAGCTTATTCATGGCCGCCATTTTGAAGCCGCCATTTTGAATTTCAGATTTTTTACTTCAGATTCGTAATCAGCGACCCCAAAAACCCTCAAAGTACAATTTTTGTCTCGATAAGTGGCCCCTGTCAATTAATCGTCACTTTTGGCATAAAATACCCCACTGTGCGACGTTAGTACCATGCAAATACAAATACAACGTCCATCCGACCTCTCCTGGGTGTGACTTCTATGACTCCAGACGCCACCAACGCCCTGTCATAGTAGTTTCAACACCGGTTCCACACCATACTTAAGTGTATATTTTAGTTCATAAATATACTGTATGGATAGAAACCAATGCTGGAATGCAACAATACCAATTATGAATGATTAGTTGGGTCACCATCCACATTTATTGGTTTGGAAAGTGCTAGAATATGCGTTGAAAATGAATGGGATAAATGTTTTACACTTTTTACAATACTTATATATTTTTTTGGCATAAACCCCCTGCCCCCACCTCCTCCCCCTAGGAAAATCTTGGCTACGGCCCTGTTTAGATCTTAGACATTTTGTAGATTTCTGAAACTGACTTCTTTTAATGCCTACAATTTATGTCAATTCCACGCTGGTATTCGCCCACACAGACTTCGATTAAATTTTAGTAGTTGGGCGACTCAGCAGCAACGGCAACTTTTTGCAGACAATTCCTGGTTTTATTTTTATAAAATATTTTGATTCTTTATTGCCAGTGTTGTACACTTTACGTGGTCATATAAAAAACATAAAAAAACGCCTATAAATAGATTTCTTCAAAATTCTGTTTTACGAGAAAATGTAGTGTGGCAGCAAAGTGTGCAAACGCCACAATACTCTAGGTGGAGTTGAGTTGAGTTCACTTAACTTTTGCCACAACTACATTTCCTTGCTTGTGGCAAGAATTTATTTCTTTTATGAAACTATTTTTATTATTTTTCCATGATGTCAATGGTTGTGATTCAGTCCAGCATTGCAGCAACATGTACACATATGTTGTTCCTGCAGTAAAACTGATGACAAAAATAGCTGTTGGTGTTGGCGACATCGATGGCATCAATGATGACACATACTCTTGAATTGTAAGCATTCGTTTGTCAGGTTGTATGTGGTGTGTGCAAAAATGAGTTTCTTTCTAGCTTTTGGAGAAAATAAGGCAGAATATTTTCAGAATGTGTTGCAACCGGGAGACCCATTTGAATCTTTGCAATAATTTGGAAAACATGTGTTGCACGTTTAAGAATTTGGTTGAGAAAATTCTGAAAAAATGTATGTGATGTGGAACTACTTCGAAGTTTATGTGTCAGCGAAATAAGTCGACTTAAGTGTGATTTTTAAATCGAGGAAGGGACAACATAGACTAATTTTATATCTGTGATGGATTTTCTATGATTATGGTGGAAGAAAGTTCAAAAAGTCCCATGCCAAACTTCGATCTCTTATATTGCCCGCTATTGACACCATTCTCTGACTATCAATACATCGTTAATTCTTAATGGAATCTATTAAAACTATAAGTGTCAGCAATGAATACGAATCAGCAGTGTTGTCAACATTATTTATTGATGCTCATAAATAAATAATATCCATCAGATACACGCAGAGGAAAAAAAAAAAATAAGCAAACAGAAAAAAAAGCAAAGTAAAATAACACTCACCAACAAACACTGTGATACACTCTGGAAACATACCATGTAGTTGTGCACAAATTGCGAACATAGAAATGACAAAGGTGCGAAAACATAGAATTGACAGACGTTTTCCGCACAAAACAAATAAAGCAAAAACAAAAGAAAAACTTATTTTTTATTCATTGTGTAAGAGAGCACAAGGACGCCGTTGCGTCCAGCTTACTAAACGAGCCCTGCGTGCTAAGGATCATAATTAAGAAAATATTAAATTATAAAAAAGAAGGAAATTCTTTTGCTTTTTCCTCTAGGGAGCACAAGCTACTTGCAAACAGTTGGCTACAGTGAAGCCATAGCCTGGTAATGAAGCTGCAGGATGTTGTCTTATGTCGGGTCTTGTCGTTATTTACTCTACTAGTGGTTGTGGGTGTATGAAACAGCAGGAAGGAGAGCACAGGCAGGCTTGAGCAGAGACCGCCTGAAAAATGCATGGTCAATTAGGAGTGAGCATAAGCATCAGTTTAAAAAAGAACGGTAAATTAAACACAGCTTTATTCTTGAAATTTATACATATAAATATTTAATATAGAGCAAACTGAGCTTTTTGTCAACATTAATTGACGTTTATTCTCATTGTCATAAAAAATTTTAAATATTTTTCCTCCATTGGCCAGTATAAAGTTTTTCCCAATCATTTCTACGAAGGACATTTTACATAAATAAATAATGTCATATCCGCCTCAGCAATTTAAAGCTTTAAAAGACTTGAAAGTTTCTGAGAGCAACAGTTGGCTGACTGTCCGTGCTCTTGTTATTATAAATGTCAAATTATTAAGAATTTTTAAATTAGCATTTTTAGCGACAGAGCAAATAAGGAAGTCATTTATTATACATATGTTTGCAGATGCTTGTCTTTTCATAACAACTTATTAAAAAGGCAGATTCAAATGAAACTTTTACATAGTGTTTAAAAGGAACCCGGTTCCAGTATAGGTTATATGCAAATTCAATTTAACGGAGGTATGTAATAACACCCAAACAACTGGAATCGTTTATATAACTTAGCTCTTGAACCATACATGATGGGGCGTGTGAACTTTTTAGGAGACCACTGAGCCCAAACAATAAGGTCTCGAAAATAAGGCGTGACACGTTCCGATAGGCAGTGATTGAGCATGTGTACGACAGAGCTATGGTCATGAGCTTAATAAATTTAATTTCAATTCGGTCTTTGTAAATGCATTTGATTTTATCCTCAAGATACATCATATAACATCTGGCACCGGTAAAGTGGAATTTCTGAAGCGACTTGGGAGTAAAATTATTAATGTTGGTGTTAGTGTTGGTGGTTTCTGTCAGAGCATTAGATACGAAATAAGTATTAAAAAAAAAAGGTGGTTGTGTCGTGGACACGCCCGTAGGTTTTGACGTCACGAGGTTTCTTCATAATCCTTATTTCATGTCCAAACTCTTGTTTTAACCATGTCCAAATTCTTGACTTAATCAAATATACCGAATCACTTTCCTAGTTTGTTGATGTTGATGTTGATGATGGTGTAGGTGTTGGTGTATGTGTTGGTATTGGTGTTGGTGTTGGTGTTGATGTTGATGTTGATGTTAATGTTGATGTTGATGTTGATGTTGATGTTGATGTTGATGTTGGTGTTGATGTTGATGTTGATGTTAATGTTGATGTTGATGTTAATGTTGATGTTGATGTTGATGTTAATGTTGATGTTGATGTTGATGTTGATGTTGATGTTGATGTTGATGTTAATGTTGATGTTGATGTTGATGTTAATGTTGATGTTGATGTTAATGTTGATGTTGATGTTAATGTTGATGTTGATGTTAATGTTGATGTTGATGTTGATGTTGATGTTGATGTTGATGTTGATGTTGATGTTAATGTTGATGTTGGTGTTGGTGTTGATGTTGATGTTGATGTTAATGTTGATGTTGATGTTGATGTTGGTGTTGATGTTATGTTGATGTTAATGTTGATGTTGATGTTAATGTTGATGTTGATGTTAATGTTAATGTTGATGTTGATGTTGATGTTGATGTTGATGTTGATGTTGATGTTGATGTTGATGTTGATGTTAATGTTGATGTTGATGTTGATGTTGATGTTGATGTTGATGTTGATGTTGCTGTTGATGTTGATGTTGATGTTGATGTTGATGTTGATGTTGATGTTGATGTTGATGTTGATGTTGATGTTGATGTTGATGTTGATGTTGATGTTGATGTTGAAGTTGATGTTGATGTTGATGTTGATGTTGATGTTGATGTTGATGTTGATGTTGATGTTGATGTTGATGTTGATGTTGATGTTGATGTTGATGTTGATGTTGATGTTGATGTTGATGTCGATGTTGATATTGATGTTGATGTTGATTTTGATGTTGATGTTGATGTTGATGTTGATGTTGATGTTGATGTTGATGTTGATGTTGATGTTGATGTTGATGTTGATGTTGATGTTGATGTTGATGTTAATGTTGATGTTGATGTTGATGTTGATGTTGATGTTGATGTTGATGTTGATGTTGATGTTGATGTTGATGTTGATGTTGATGTTGATGTTGATGTTGATGTTGATGTTGATGTTGATGTTGATGTTGATGTTGATGTTGATGTTGATGTTGATGTTGATGTTGATGTTGATGTTGATGTTGATGTTGATGTTGATGTTGATGTTGATGTTGATGTTGATGTTGATGTTGATGTTGATGTTGATGTTGATGTTGATGTTGATGTTGATGTTGATGTTGATGTTGATGTTGATGTTGATGTTGATGTCCCCTTCCGACTACCACCTATTCAGATCGATGACGCATGGCTTGGCTGAGCAGCGCTTCACTTCTTACGAGGATACCAGAAAATGGGTCGATTCGTGGATTGCCTCAAAAGACGAGTCGTTCTTCCGGCGCGGAATCCATATGCTGCCAGAAAGATGGGAAAATGTTGTAGCTAACGATGGACAATACTTTGAATAATATACATTGTACCGTTGTTTCTAAATAAATGCTCAAAAACCGAAAAAAACCTTTAAAATTAATTCCAACCCCCAATACATTGTATAAAAGACTGAAAAAAATTCCTTGTCACAGCTGAGGATCGAACCTGCGAACCCAAGATTACAAAGACAACGTCGTGTCTATCGAGCTAAACTCTTCATATAGAAATATACTCTACATACCAAATTATCAAACTAATTTTGCTGTAGATGGCCATAGCCGCAGATTTTCTGCTGATTGCGTTATATGTGTGGTAGATAGGGGGGTTGTCATGACATGGTAGAAGAGAGAAAGATTGAGCGAAGCGGAAGTGAATAAGAGAGTTGCCCTGAGCGCATTATGATTTTCGCAAAGTAGGCTCTCATACTAGGGCTGACATGCCAATATTTTTGAAGTGGAACTTCTTAGGCTACGCTTCGGAATTTGGACGAAAATTGAGGAATGAAATTGTAAGGTCGCACTTCGCTTCATTTCGTTAACAGCTAGATAAGAAAGATATGTTTTATAGTAGAGAGAATGAGAGAGATATAGAACAATGTATAAAAAACTAAAAAAATTCCGTTGTCGCCGCTGAGGATCGAACCAACGACCTAACGATTATAAAGCGAACGACTACCAACCCACCAGGAAACTGAGCGCTTCATTAGCGCATTTGAAGCGCTCCCAAAAAGCAGTAGAGCGCTTTGTTCTCTTTATGGATAGAGCCTTTTTTAACATTGGAATGTCATCAGATGTAGGCGCTTCGCTCTCATTATAGTAAATAAAACGTAACGAGAACTGAGCACTTGGACTAAAAACAAAGCGCCAAAATTTTATTTTATTTTGTCACATCCGGGGATTGAACTCGGACTGCTGGCATTATAGCCAAATGTCTTAACGCTCTGCTATTTCCTTGCTTGACTACTTGTGAACAAAATGTATATAAAAATATGAGCTCCACAACTCTGAACTCTGAAAAACGCATCCTCAAGTGCACAAAAAATGAGCATATAATGCGTTGTTTCTAGGAGCGCTTTTTATTTTCCCGCTGGGAACCGAACTAATCACTTCACACGGCATTGCTTTCTACAGAGCAATTTATCAAACTACTTTTGCTATTTCAATAAAATGACAAGAAAATAGCACAAACACGCACATGCAATTGTTTTAATTGTTAGCGCTGTGTTCGTGGACTCGCCTTGGACTAAAAGCGAGAAAAATTTATTTTTGTCAACATGCGATGATTGAACTCGAACTGCTGGCATCGCAGTCAAATGTCTAATCGCTCTTCTAGTTACTTGCTTGATTACTTGTGAACAAAATGTATATAAAAATATGAGCTCCACAACTCTGAACTCTGAAAAGCGCATCCTCAAAGCATACCAAAAATGCGCTGTTTCTAGGAGCGCTTTTTATTTTCCTGCTGGGGTATTCTGTTGCGACCAGCCCGCCTGTTGATTTCTAATAAGCACATTTGCCATTGAGTACTTCTTTAACACTTATATTTCTTAACTGGTTTATTCAAATCTATATGTAAATACGACGCGAATAACATGAAACGCACATGAATAACAATCCAAATGAATCAACAACAAAATCTGGAACTACAATTGATTCAGTTTTTTTTTCACGGTATCTCGAGAATATCGAATCATAGACATATATCTCATATTTCTGTTATCATAAACCAATAATATCAGTATTACCAGTTGAACCACGAACCAATCACAGGATGAATATTGAATTAACAGAATATTTTTTTGTGAACATTTTTTATTGTATTTCTTTTATTTAAAATACTCTCTCTTTGTCTCTTAAGGCTCGATTATGCAATCGCAAAGAAAAACAACGTAACGTGGCGAAGAGTTCTATCTTATGAGCAATACTTGTAAGTTTCTAATGAAGTCGTAGCGTAACGTAGGGTTCTATTCCAGATAGAAATTTACGCCACGTTATGTTGCGTAGCTTTACGATTGCATAATCGAGCATTTACACTAAAATCGTTCTCTTTCTAGAAGAGAAAGAGTGTATACAGAGAAGAAGTTTCACTTCTGTACTGCTATACTGTATCTTTTTTTTGTATATTGCTTTATTTCGCTATTTTGACAGTTATGGTTGACAAAAATAGAGTACAAGCAGCCTTATATCTGTCTTGTTTTTTCTACTATGAGTGTACACGGAGAGGAATAATATTCTTATAAATATAAAGCAAATATTTAACTTGATCTAAGAAAATTAAAATTAATAAATAAACTTAAATAAAGAAAAATTAATTTATAATGAGCAATTATTTCTAAAATTTAGTAAAATAAATTATTGCTTGAAACCAGAATAAAAAAATTGGTTCTAGAACCTGGAACAAGATTTGAATTTAGTAAATATTTTGTAAATTCAAGCAATTGCGGAGAATTATTTTAGTTTTTAGCAAATTGTTCACTTGAATCAAGCAAATTTTTCTCACTTCAACTTATAATGGCATGCTTATAATTCACAACATGTTTACATGACAACATGTTTCAGATGGTGTGGATTGACAAACTATGGCATGGCACGCATTTGGACTTCATGTTTCCAAGTAAAGTGACAGATAAGACACTGTGCCTTCGAACCATGCAATAATGGCTTGAATTTTTCTCTCCGTGTACTTAGTTCACTTCTACTTATTGCAGATCTCTGGCGCACACACGTTTTAGAAGGCAAATAATTACGAAGGAAATCCGTTCGAATTGTGCGCATTGTAACTGCAATTGAATGCTCATATTCGTAATAAAATTCAACGAATTCTATTCTTTTTATAGTGTTTAGTATTTTGTAGAAAATTTCCCGTGTGTATAAAAGACAAATGTTAACATTTGACAACTGTCAATCAATCCACTATTTAATAATACGTCCTTGCAACCCAACACCTTTTGTTGATACACCCGTTGTTATTACTGATAAGAGCAAGACTACTCATGTGAGAGCGAATAGTCACAAGTGCGATTCGTATAAGTTTTAGCGAAGCATCTTTAGGGAGTTCAAAAGTTCAGAGAGTGAGAATATTTAAATGAGAGCAAACCTCTCAAGTGTTACATAAGAGTTTTTAAATGTGCCCGACAATGGTCTTTTCGAAATTTTAATTGTTAGTTGGACTTTTATTTTTTGTTCAGATGAATTTTATTCCAAAAAGCTTAATAAGACCAACCAACTAAGTTTTGACACCGTCCTTGGATTAGTAAACCCTCTTTATAAACAAGACTTAATATTTCTATTAAAAAACATGATATGAGTATAATTTCAACAAATTTATTTTTTATCCAGAAAGTGGAAATTATCCGGAAACCGTGTCTGCTGTTCATCATTTCTAAAAAAAAAATACTTCGCTAAACAGACATTTTTTGTTCCTCTTCAAGAAAATAAATTCCAATTATACTCAATTGTTTTTACTGTTGTGCAAATTCTCAATTTTATTTATGCAAATTATTTTCAATCTGTGACAAAATTTATTGTAACCACAAATAATGGTTGAGCATCGATCATCTTGCAGATAAAATATCACTGATTGCAAGAACACCGTTATTGCAATTTATAACAATTATTCTCATGCTGCGAAATGGTTATTTATTTAATAGACTGCTCATAAAAACTTCCACCCCACAGTCAACCTTTGCGTATTTCATTAAATATTTGTTACATTAAAGCTAAAAGAGCCACCCAGTAACGCTCGACTGACGCGTATCAAGTTGATACTTTAACAAAATATAGATCAGGATGTAATATTTTACACCTCAAACTGAGACTAAGACAAGAAGGACTTAATATCTGAGGTTCAACACAGCGGTTGCTGATATTAACGCTGTTGTGTTTTCTGTGTTTTTGTTTTTTGGCGTTTTGTAATATTTTTGTTGCGTTTTATTGCTATTGTTATGGTTGTTGACAACAACAATGATTAACAGCACAGACGACACCATGCGGTGAAAGTGATGTAGCGCCGCACAGTGGGATGACTCCATACAATTGTTGTAAAAACAAAAAAAAAAAAAAAAAAAAATAAAAAAGAAGTGCTCTTATGAATGAAATTTTTTGTCAATTTAGTCGAGTTTTTAGTTAAGAAAAATTTTAAAAATAGTCATGATGAGTCAAAGGACGGAGCTACTTTTGTTTTTGTCTATAAAAGGAAAAGTTATGTCGGCATGAAATTTTTTCTTAACAAACGCATTATGGTTCAGATTGGAGTAAGGCGGTGAATGGGAACTCATACAAATATGCCTCACTTCTCATATACCATACTTCTCATACAAATATGCCTCTACCCACTTTAATTCGACAGCATAAGGTGGGATGAGGATAACAATTGCAAATTTTGGCAACATTCAAATGTTTTGAATACATGGGCACTTATCCGGATTGGGTGAAATAAGGACAACGGACACGCCTAACTCCCACACAAAATGTCAGTATCTCCTCACTAAGAAGCGGAACGGAAAGAAATGCATCACGTGGCATATTATGTGAAACTGTGCATAAAGTGAATGTTATCCTTACGATTTTGGTTTTGTTTTTTCCTGAGTCTATTCTATGAGACCCTTTCTCTCTATAAGAAAAATTTTTCATTCAAGGATGCTCCTCGTTCTGGTTGGTTCTCGGAGGTTGAAGAAGACCAAATCACGATGCTAGGTAGACAAAGAAGCATTCGACAGTCAGAGAAATTCCGACTGCTCTAAATTTGTTCGTTGAAAGCGGTCATTTAAAGTCCGATGGTTTCATAAAAAGATTGGATGTCCTGGACCCAGGCGAATTTTAAAAAATTACAAAGTCATTCGAGTTGACTTTGTTGCCAGATAGGTTGAGCTTCTTTCCCCTAAATCTGAAAAAGTTTGCTGAATTTTCCCCTAAAAATAAAAAAACCCCTAAAATTTTTTTGAGTTAGTTTAATTTATTGAATACTTTGTTGAACTGATGTAAATAAATACAATATCAAAATAAATTTTTGGACTAAAAAACAATCAAGAACAAAAACAAACAATCAAACAAGTTTTTTGTACATAGTAAGGAATAGTAAGGAATAGTAAGGAATATTAAGGAGGAACTTTAAAAAACAAAGTCAAGTAATAAAGAAATTACATATTTTGAATTTCATTAAGATCGCTTCAATATAAGTATAGCTCTTATATCTTATCGCCATAACAGACAGACAATCGGACAGACGGAAACATGGCAAAAGGCGGGAGAAAACAAAAATATATCTTACTGATTTTAAGTACCTTTGTTAATTAACACAAACACATCTTTCACAAATATCTTTTAGTTCTATAACAGAATTTGTTTTGAAAATTGTTTTTTAAGCTTTTTTTTTAAATGAAGTGTTTTATCTTATGCGCAAGTTTGCGCAGCCATTTTTTTAAGAAACATAAGGCAGATATACTATATTTTACGAAAGTATAATTCTTCGATTGTAATTAGGTTGAACTATTAAGATTTTTTTTTACTAATTTTTAGTAAAAGAAGAACTGCTTAATAAATTAAGAAACATACTTCCACGTTTTTTCTAATTTTTGTTTTTTTAACATTTGTTTTTTTTTTTGGTTGTTAAAAATTCAATAGTATTTAAGTCATTAAAAAATAAAAAAAAAAAAACAAATTCAAATATATGCTTTCTCGTCGTCAGAATTTAAAACAGCCTCACGTTTCACACATATTCTGGTGCTATTTCGCTCATTCGACCAACAATCAGCAGCATTGTTTCGATGGTACGCAATTGTTTTGACTCACTTTGACAAAATAAACCTTTTAAGAGCTAAAACAAAATGAAAAATAGAACACAAAAGGGTGCATCAAATGCAAAAAAAAACAGTTCATAGTTGATGCTGTCACTTCTTTTAGAAACCAATAAAAATTCTCAAAAAACCCTAACAGAAAATTAAAATCCCCTAAAGTTTCCCCCCCCCCCATGTGGCGTCCGTGGCGTAGTTGGTTAAAGTGCGTGGCCGCTATGTCAACGAACTTTGGAGACCCAGGTTCGAACCCCAGCAGCGACAGAAAATTATTTGAATTAAAATAATTTTTCTGTACGGCTGCCACCTCTCTGCAGACAATGGCAAACCTCAGAGAGTAATCAAAAATGGCATGTAAAGTTTCTTGAGAATAAGAACATTCCGTTCATCGCCGTTCGGAGTCGGCGTTAAGCCTGTAGGTCCATTTCTCGGTCAATTGTGTACAAACTTAATAACACGCACAACACAATTGATCATAAGAAGCTAGGTCAAAGTCCTTTCTGAATGTGGCTGAACAATTGTGGCTGAAATGGCCAGTTATTTATTTATTTATTTATTTAAAGTTTTCCTCTAAAGATTTTTGACCCCTAAATTTTCTACTAAACCGAAAAAACCCCTAAATCTAGGGGAAAATCCCCTAATCTGGGAACACTGCATTTGCGATCGGCGCTGAAACGATCGGAGTTGAAACGTGAAAAAAGTGACCTATTTCTCAAGCGTGTGATTACGGGCGAAGAAAAGTTAATTGTCTAAAATAATGGTAACAGAAAAACGAGTTAGTCCAAGAAAAATAAGCTGGTCAATAGGAAGGGGGTGGTCTTCCACCACGATAACGCCTGGCCTCGTACGAGTTTGATGACACGCCAAAAATTGCTCGAGATCGGATGGGATGTTTTGACAAAGGATACCCTCCCTACAGATGGGATGTAGCAAAGGATACCCGCAAAAGTCACTGAATGCTAAAACCTCTGATAATGAGGGTCTTATCAAACAGAACCCTGAGAGGTTTTTTGCAGAGAAAAGTGGAGACTTCTACCCCCGCTGAATAATGAAGCTACCACAGTGAAGTTGATTGAACAAACCCGAAACCCGATATATAATTGATTATTATTGACTTAATTTATAAAAAAAAGAGCCTTTAGAAAAGTAAATAAAAGAAAAGTAAATAAAAACCGTCCTGACTTTTTAAAACACCCAATTATATTTCACACGAGTCTATTGGTATTTTAACGAAACCTATGATAATACATTTCTCACTAGTTGTAAAAATTTCCAACAAATTGAACGCGGTTTTTGATGTTCAAACGATCCATTTTCTTAATAGTTTGACAATAGCCTCATAAAATCATAACTGCAATGACAGTATGCTTGATATTTCAGGTTTGCAAACAATACCGTTTTAGATAGTTCACGGATAGATAGCCCTGTACTACTGACTATTGAATCAGGTAATACAAGGAGACAACGCAAGTATTTGTTGAAGCTTTATAAAATTTTGTAGAAACATTTACCCAATCCGATATTTTGCAATCCTATTCATAAAGTTTTTTTATCACAATTACTAAGTCGTAAATATTGATGGATTTTTCTAGTTCAATTAATTAGAAATGACAGAAAAAATTCAAAAAGCCAAGAGCGTAGTACCATGGCTTGGACGGGACTCGAACCTGAAACCCCTGGTTTGGCAGTCAAGCATGCTACCACTTGACTAGCAAGGCCGCTGATAGTTGCAAGTGATACGATAACCAATTCTATAGGGATACTGATTTATATGATGATTATAAAAACCTCTTCCGCTTTTTGTCATTAGCTCGAGTTAAAGAGTTATAGACAAATATATGAAAAAGTTTATTTTTCCTCATAATATGAATATGAGGTGTGTTCCAAATGTAAAGGGAATTTTTAAATTTAAAAAAAATTTTATTAATTCATCTACGCTAATGTTATCCCCTTGAAAGGAGTCCCCATTAGATATTTTGAACTTATGCTTGCGCTTCTTCCAATCCCCAAAACACTCCTCGAACTCTTTGTGTGGCAAAGAGCCTTAAGCTGCTTTAGCGATTCACTTTTAATCTCATCTACATAGCCTTGCAATATGACAACCCTTCAAGGCTCTTTTTATTTTTGGGAACAAAAAAGTTACACGGGGCCACGTCTGGCCAATATGGAGACTGTGGCTTTACAGAGTGTTTTTTGGCAAAAATTTCTGTGTTGCAAAAGCTATGAAAGCTATTTTTCGGCAAATACGGACGTTTTCTTCGGAGTGCAAATGGCGTTGAACTTGTAGGTAGTATTCCGTATAGACAGTTTGATATAATGGCAAGAACACATGGCGAACTATGCCATTAAAATCGAAACAACAT
The DNA here is from genome assembly GCA_943735915.1 of Pherbina coryleti. Taxonomy (NCBI): domain Eukaryota; kingdom Metazoa; phylum Arthropoda; class Insecta; order Diptera; family Sciomyzidae; genus Pherbina; species Pherbina coryleti. Next base: position 62,951,237 of record OX030951.1, read on the forward strand.
AGTGAGCACAACCTTGACACTTGATCAAACTTCTCTAGCTTTTTTCGGTTTTGATGATCTAGAATGCCTTCACTGGGACAATTGTATTTTAGTTTCGACATCATAGCCCTAGACCCATTCTGCATCATCTGTTATGGTACGTTTTATTAGTTCTGCATCGTTCAGAGACGCTTGAGCCTTTCCATTCCCCGATGTTTTTGATCGAAACTTTACACTTTTGGGACTCTTTTTATTGTAATACGTTTCATACCCAAAACATCCGAAAAAATTTCATAGCATTTTGCTGCACTTAATACCATTTTTATAAAAAAATTAATTCATATTCCCTGATTCAATGTTTAGATACTTTCTCTATAAATGTTTGTCAACAACACAAAAAAAAAAAAAAAAAATTGTGCCGATCGGACCAACACAACCCACGAAATCTAAAACTTCCCGTCAATTTTTGAACACACCTCGCCATTCAGTTCGTCAATTTAACATTTAATTATCTTTTGTAGTTTTGAAGATGCCTTCAAAGTTAAAAATGCTTAGTACTCGGTATGGTATGTACATAAGACCATATAGAAAAAATAAATTTCGCCGCACACCAGCTAATCTAAAGCAATACTGAAAGAAGGTTTTGAAAAAAAAAAGTTTTTTTTAACTGAACGTAGGGGTCGCACATTGACATATGTTTTTAATACTTCGGTCCGATCTTAAAGATTTCAGTGTTTTTGTCTCAAGGAGACCTATGTTTTATCTCTAGGACTCATTGACCTCAGTTAACTTCTTATAGTATTGACCCACCGGACCTCAGTTTTTACCATCTTAAGCTACCAATTTTGATTTCAGAAATCGAAAGCCCGTTAAAAACCATGCAACTTTTACTAAAGAAATTTTTCGCTATTTCCAGTAGAAATATTGAAAATTTTTTCTTTTTTTTTTGCAAAACGTAGGTACATTTTTAAATATTTTCTCATATCGTATTATTTTTATAAATTATGAACCGAAAACGTTCTTATCCGAATCATATTTGCAAGAAAATTAAAAAAAAAAGATTTTTTTTTGTCCTACCGAACGTAGGGGGTCGCCCATTTACATTTTTCTTTTTAGCTTTGGAACTTACTGTCCGATCTTTAAGAATGATATGTCGATACTTTAGTCTCTAAGAGACCGCCTTTTCTTCTTTTAAGGTCATTGACCTCAAATGACTCCTAGCGATACTTACCCATATTATCTCAGTTTTTACCATCTTAAGGTTCCATTTTCATATCAAATATAAAAAAAAAGTAAAAATTATTAAACTTTTACTAAAGAAATTTTCCGATTTTTCCCATAGAACAAATAAAAAATAAAATAAAATATATTTTTTAGTTTTTCTTGCAAAACGTGGAGTAATTTTTAATTTTTTCGCCATATCTTTGGTTTGTTTTATACAGAATGCACTATACACCATCTTATCCGAAGAATGTTTGCAAAGCTTTTCAGAAATTTTTTTTTATTTTTTTGACCGAATGTAGGGGTCGCGCATTTACATTTTCTTCATAGATTTGGTATTTATAATCCGATTTTAAAAATATCGCTGTTTTCGTCTTAAAGAAACCTAGTTTTTTACTCTAGGGGTCATTTGAGTCAGCCACGCCGTTGCCGTTTTCACAGCTTATAAATGCTATTCTCAAAGTACTGAGCGTACTTTGACCGCGTAGTACATGAATCTGCCATTGCTGTCACCGATAAACAACGAATGAGTCACATTTTATGTAAACTCCAGAGCCGCCAGAAATACAGTCTTCTTGAATCACGTCGAAATTTCTATGGTCACAAGGAATAACAGCATAACTCAAAATATTTATTTCTCTTTCGCAGCATGGTTTCATGCCTGGTCGTTCGACTGTCTCCAACTTGGTAATTTTTTCTGAATATTGCACATCATCGTTTCGAGAGGGATGTCAAGTTGATGTTATTTACACAGACTTTTCGAAAGCTTTCAGAGCTTTCAAAGACAAAGTCAATCATTATCTGTTAATTAAGAAATTAGAACATATGGGGTTTCATTCTAGTTTTCTTAGGTGGTTGACGTCTTATTTATTCAATAGACAGTGTGTTGTAGCCTTTGATAATGTCAAATCGTTTCCATTTGTGGCTTCCTCTGGAGTTCCGCAAGGGAGTATTCTTGGGCCGTTGCTGTTTATTCTTTTTATTAATGATATTACATCCCTTTTTTCTCACAGTAATTATTTGTTGTATGCTGATGATCTTAAGATTTTCCTTAAAGTTAAAAATACATCTGATAATGAACTTCTTCAAAATGATCTTAATAAACTTCAAAATTTGTGCTTCAATAATAAGCTTTTCTTAAATCTTAATAAATGATTTTTCATTTCTTATTCAAAATCTGAAAACATTCATTTATCTGCATATTATATAGCAAATACGCCTTTGTTATCTGTTAATGAGTTTAAAGATTTAGGTGTTGTTTTTGACTTTAAATTCTCGTTTGTCGCTCATTTGGAATATATTATCCCAAAGGCGTATGCTATGCTTGCTTTCTTACGTCGTAATGGGTCTTGTTTTGGTGACCCTTACACGTTGAAGGTGTTGTTTACTAGCCTTGTTCGTTCAAGACTTGAATATGTATGCTTCAGTCATTTGGGACCCATTTTATGCGACGCATAAGTTGAGACTTGAACGTGTTCAGAAATCCTTCACTAGGTTTGCCTTACGCTCCCTGTATAGGGATTGTTTACCCACTTATAGATCGCGATGTCTACACTAAGGGAAATAATGCATATTAACATTATCCACGCCTGAGTATCAATTTTATTTAAATATTTACGTGAATAAATCAAATATTTTCCTTACAACTCGTTTTTTTCCCGTATTTGAATTTTATTTATACCACACACGTACACACATATTCCATACAAGCAAGCAGCAACAGCATCGCACACGTACACACATATTCCGACAAGCAGCATCGCACTCTGTTCCTGCAGTTTGTTTCTTTCAGTTGCAACCTTAGTTCTTATAGTTCTCATTTCGTTTTTGTTGCAAGAGTAATATAACAGAAATATTTGGTCATACATATGAGCGATATGTAGGTTGGAGTAACAACTCGACATTTTCCCACGAAATTGTCGCGTAGATTGTTATTTGCCTCCATATATTGCTTTATAATTTTTCGTTCTATAGTTTTATACTATTTTTGACATATGGTGTCATAATATTGCACCGACTGTCAAAAATAGTATAATATTAAGGAACGAAAAAAGAAAATAAAGTAACCATGCTAATGGCATTAATGGACGCAGCTCGTGAGAAATATTTGAATATATTGTTTTTTAATTTCAATATTTTTTATATAAATTTCCTTTAGATGTGATAGTTTTATTTTCAAATAGTAAATTTTTAAAAGATATTTAAAAAATTCGTGCATAATTTTAATATATTTTTTTATAATTTCTGTTTAAATATTTTAATATTTTATTTAATAAAAAAAGTTTTTAAATGAATTTTAAATATTTACGTAGTCGATTTATGCAAATGCGTTATTGGTGCAAAAATGACTCGCTTTTTGGATAAATTAAAAAAGTTTTTGGATAAATTTAATATTTTTTTCCCTTAGTGTACTTATTGGCCTTAAATCTCTTGAGAGCAGAAGAAACATTCTGTCCCTTCTTTTTGTACATGATATAATTTCTGGCTTGATAGATAGCCCAGTACTGCTGGAAATGCTTAATTTTAATGCTCCATCCAGGATACTCAGAAATCATGATCCTTTTTATTTGGACTTGGTTCGTACTAATTATGCTGCTAATGCTCCTATTTTTAAAGCTCTTAATTTGTTCAATGCATTATATTCTAATCATAATTTAGATTTTTCAATGTCTAAAAGTCAAATGAAATCTTTGTTGAATTATATTTTATAAATTATATTTATTGTTATTAAACTTTTACCTAGTCTGTAAGAATGTATGTTCATAGACTGAAGAATTTGAAATAAATAAATAAATAAATAAATATCGTAAATACGGGATGTTTTATTTTCCTTATCGCATCTGTTTCCTGGAAGTAAATGGAACAATCGAACATGAAGCTTATAGAAACATGAATGTCCTTTCATTTTGCACAAATACCAGATCGCTTTTTTACCGGGAAACAGATGAGGTAAGGGAAGTAAAACATCCCATATTTACGATATTTTCCCTTGTTCCTTGTTATTCCTTTGTTCTCGTGGATTGGTGCAAGGAAATACTGAAAAAAATACAGGCAGTTTGATTCGAAACACATCTACGACATCACTACAGGTGATGAATCAAAGATCTATGCTCATGAACCCGAAAAAAAAGCAGCAATCCACTGTTTGGGTCTTTTAAAGGGAGCAAAATTTGACAAAAGTTATACGCGGACGAAGCACATCCAAGCAAATGGTTGACAATTTTTACAGAAAAACCGGTCATGTCGTAACTCTAACACTTGAGCAACGGAGAACTGTTAATGCTGAATGGTACACAACCATTTGCTTGCCGGAAGTCTTTGAAGAATTGAGGAAAACTAAACACCGAAGTAAAATCATCCTCCATCACAAAAATGCGACTTTTCAGACATCAGCTCAAACAAAAGAGTATTTGAGCGCACAATAAATGGAATTGATGGGCTATCTGCCTCACAGTCCCGACTTGGCACCCAATGACTTCTTCTTGTACCCTCACATTAAGAAAAAATATGTGTGGCAAGCATTTTTCTACGTCCAAAAAGGCCGTTGATGCCTTCAAAAACCTGGTTTCGGAGTTAAAACTGCAGAGTGACAAAACTGTTCCGAAAATTGTTTCAAACGAATTCAAAGGTGTATAGATTGATCATCTTGGAGAATATTTTGAAAAATAAGAGACGCATTTTTATTACTTAACCTCTGCGTTTTCATTGGCACAGTTTTTCCGACCTTTGTACTACCTTTAAGAAAAAGCACGTATTTCTTCCATTTGGTAGAACTTTTCTCTATAAAACTGCTTCATAAGAGTTTTTCAAATTGAATGGTCGAAAAATTGTTTGTTTTCCTCGCCACATTACCACTGTGCGACATCTTGGCATATTTTGTGCTAAACTTTACAAATATTTCTACTCCTATTTCTGCTACTTTATTTTTATGCTCTGCTTTAAGTACATGATTTTCATTTTATACCATTTATTTGCAGCTCTTTAGCGATATTTAGTAAAAGACAAGAAAAGAAAAAAAGAAAAAATTGCAAAGAATTAAACGGTTTTTTTTTGTCCTTGTGTCTGCACAAGCGATTTCCTATTTTTGTTGCGTAGCCGTTTGAGCAGCCAAACAGATTGAAATTTATTACGCATAAATCTAGGCGCGCTCACACCTGGCTTACGAGAAAATATGTGCTAAGAAAGAGAATGACAAGAAATGGGAACAAAAGAAGAGCGACGACGACGACAACAACAGGATAAGGAGTGCCTAAAAGGTCCTTGTTTATTCACATGGTCTTGGGCTGGTGGGCGTCCTGGTTGACTTGACTTGAAATGGCGCTCGTTGTTGGTTGTTTGGTGACAGTGATGCCAACAGATGGCTGCGTCGTTGTTGGAAGTATATAAGTACGCGTTGGAATGCACGATTTTAGCAAGCATTGCATAGCCACAGGAGCAAATAGCTTAAAACAGATTTTATGAATCGAATATAAGCGAGTCATAAAGTTAAATTTACATCGCAGCGCATATAAAAATGTGCTGTTTTGTTCATATTTAAGTTGAAGTACTTTCCATGGCAGAGAAAATGTTGCCTAAAGTGTGCATTTTGGCAGCGCTTTAAAACGCAAGCTGCTTAAAAGCAGAGCGATGATTTTATATTTAGGGTGGCTTAACGATGAATTTCGTTTTTTGTTTTAATGTTTTTTTTTTTTTAAAGTGAATGAGCTTTTCTACTTAACTGCCATCGATGACATATTTACGATAACTCATGCCATGTGTTTGATGGCAAAAAGCAAGTTTACGATATTTTTTTTTTGTTCGGTCTTTCCATGAACAAGACTGTATAAGCTCGAGTTCTTGAGGAGTTTTTAGCTAGCAATCTTTTAGTACCCATACTTGCCGTCAGAGGAAATAAAATTTTACTCTATGTCAAACCTAGAACTTTTACCAATTTAGTATTTTGATCATTAAAGTGCAGTTAAAGACATGTTTTATGCATACATAACAAAACAAGAATTTTGTTTATTGCTTAACACACCCATATTCAAAAATGTATCTGTATATCCAGCTTGTGTTGCTGGTGTTACGCAATTTAAAAAAATGTTATTTATTTATTTTCTAAAGTTTGTCGAATACAAACAACTTTCAGACACATTTAAAACACGTTAACCACAAAAAGTTGCTAGCTCACATGTTGTTTTGCACACACACACACACACTCACACACACACACACACACACACACACACACATTATTTGCATAATCTAAATTTGATATTTGTTGAAAATTTCAAACGCTTGATGTGGCTGGCCGAGTCCTGCTAAGTCTGTTTATGGAAATCTCCTCACTGACTCGACAACTATTCAAGCTCCGATTTCCATTCTGATTGTTAAAGCATTCAATTGAATTAAATCTTTTCTGGTAGCTGGTCCAGCAAATATTTTTAATACCAGAGAAATTTTGCAGATGGACGATTTTTTCCTTTTTTTTATTTTTAATAATTTTAAAAGATGAGAATATGGAATTTAAATTTTATATTCACAAAGTTTGCGCATTTTTTAGTTTATCTGGCCGGTAGAGAAATCCGAAAGAAAAAAATTTTCCCTCGAATATTTATGCTTACATTAAATTGTTTGCCTTGGTTTCCAAAGAATTTTTTTATTATATGATAAAATATTAAGAAAATTGAACTCATGCCCAAATCTGTGTCATGCCCAAGGTCAAAATAGAAAATTGTGATAAATAAACAAAATATACCGAAATTTGTACTTACTTTTATTTAAAGAAATTAACCCTCAAACACATTTTAATTTTTGACTTATTTCTGGCATTCAAGTTAAATTTTGAGCTTTGGTGTATTATTCAAAGGCTTATAGTAGAATTTTATGGATCATTTTCTGTGGAACATTTTAGCCCGTTATATCCTTGCTTTATGGGTCTTTTTTGCTTTTATCACAAAAGGGTTGAAAAAGACTCATAAATTGAGTGGTTAGGGGGTAAAGTGTTGAACAAAAATATTCCTCGTAGTATTTTACATAAATCCTCAGAACACATTCTTTACCTAAAATGTAAGGATAAAGTGATTTCGTATGCCGATTAACTATAAGAATGTTCAAAAATGGGAAAATTTAAATTCCTCCTAAAATAAGACTCATACGTAAACTTTCAAAACGCCGATACACGTATATTGTTTTTTTGTCCCCTCTACCAGAATCCATTGTCGGAGCCATGTTATTTTGAAAATAAATTGATTTTGTTGTTCAGTGTACTATACAAAAAATTAGTCTTGAGTAGAGGTGTAGTTCTGGGCTGGTTTCTAATTCTCATTACAAAAATAATATACATACATATATACAACATTAATGACATTATGAGGCCTCGGAGACAGCTGCTACCAGATCGAAAATTCAACAGTCATGCAACGGCCTTGCATGGAATTATTACTAGTTGAGTACATTCGCTACGATTAATGTTATTAAAAAAAAAAAAAAAATAAACTATGCATCACTTCGTCAGGTCGCGGAGGTAGCAGCTTTTGTAACAAACATGTAATGTTGTTTCATGAAATTCGCTCAAAAAAGGTGAAACGGTAAATTTTATTTTAAAACACCAAAAACTGGTTCTTTGACCTTAAAGCAAAAATAAAAATAAAATAAAAAATTTATACCAATTGGACACCGCGGAGGAAGAAGATTAATGCAGTGAATGCATTACATTGCATTAATGCAACAACAATAAAAAACGTTGCATGGAATTATGACTCGACAACTCTTGGTGTAACGGTGAAAACTATTAAGCGATAATAAAGGTGAAGTTCTCGGCCACATGATAAAAATATAAAAGCAATTGGTGTCTTGTAGCCCCTCAAGGAACTGCTTAACCCTCTAACAGGCAAGACCATAAAAATTATCGGATCAAAAAACTATTTTTTTTTCCAAGATGATGTAGTCAAAATGACTTTAAGTTTTAATTGTCGGGTAGAAAAAAAAGCTTTCTACATGAACGCCAGATGAAATATAGTGAAGACCGTCTCTAGACAGATCTAGACAGACCGTCTCTAGATAAAAATTAAGGCATGGATTGGAACAGGGACTAGAACAAGAAAAAGGGTAAGGAATAGGACAAAGATTTGTATTTAATAAAAAAAAAATAAATAACTGGCCATTTCAGCCCTTGAAAGGACTTTGACCTAGCTTTTTATGATCAATTGTGTTGTGCGTGTTATTAAGTTTGTATACAATTGACCGAGAACCGGACCTACATGCTTAACGCCGACTCCGAACGGCGATGAACGGAATGTTCTCGTTCTCAAGAAGCTTTACATGGCATTTTGATTACTCTCTGAGGTTTGCCATTGTCTGCAGAGAGGTGGTGGCCGTACAGAAAAATTATTTTAATTCAAATAATTTTCTGTCACTGCTGGGGTTCGAACCTGGGTCTCCAAAGTTCGTTGACATAGCGGCCACGCACTTTAACCAACTACGCCACGGTCGCCACGATTTGTATTTACATGAATAAATACATGGGTTGGAACGAAGGTTTCGACAAAAATTAAGACAAAGATTTTGACAAGTAATGGAACAACGATTATTTACGATTGGTACAAATTGTAGAATTAGAATGAGCACACAAAGTTGAACAAAGATTGCGACACGGGTAAAGATAGGAACAAAGATAAAGGCTAGGTTAAGGATAAAACATATAATATGCTTGGAACATTCGCAAGAACGTTTACGCGTGATATACAAAGAGATGTGTGGTGACTCAATACCACCACATATAAACACCGACATCACAACATACAAAACAACATACAACTTTAATAATATTCACTTACACATTTATTTTAAAAAATTATTATTTAAGATTTCAAAATTGTCAATTTTTATTTATCAAAAATTTTGTATTTTAAATTAGTTATAAAATTGTGTTCGATGTGTTTGCAAGTTTGAAAATAAATTGTTAAAAATAAAATTCAAATAAAAACTTCTAAAAATAAATAATTTGTTCGTGGACCACCACAACATTTGTGCTCACCACAGATGTCTCCTACTTTCAGTGCCATTGTTCAGTTCTAAACAAAATCTTATAAACATGAAAACTATATTGTTTTTTTTTTCAAGGTTCCATTTTTCGATAAGGATTAAACTATCATACGGTGCTCAGATCTGGGAAATCTATTATAAGTTGTATTCAGTTTGATTTGCTATTTCATATTGAAATGGCTTACACCAGAAAAACTCTTGCAAATTTTGCAAATTTGTTAGGAAAATCGTGCTTCAGATCGGGAATGTTACTGTCCGTTACGTCCATTTTACGGTCCATCCGAGCGGCTAATTGTTTTAATCATGGATCAACTTCGCACCAAACGTACTCTTAATAATAATCTAATACGCATGCGCACAGTGAGCACTGAAGAAACATTTGCTGTTGTCCTTAGTAGCACCCAAATAAGTCGATTTTCTAGTGGGCAAAGCATTTGGAGCTGTATCTATCCACTTTATGAAAAAATTTCATGTTTTTACCAGCAACCTAATAAGAACCAGTTCGTTCAATTTTTGGTTCATTGGGCAAAAAAAAACAAATACATATATTTAGTGTGCTTTACAGGCTTAGGAATCATTGGTCCTTACTTCATTAAAAATGAGGACGGCGAGAGCGTTAACGGCGAGCGCTATAGAGCCATGATTGCCGATTTTTTCGTCCCCCAATTCAATGGGATATTTATTGATTATATATTTTTATCGATTTATCGATTATCTATTTCATCGTCAAACAATCGACTTACTGAAGAAAACATATAGAACCGCGTTATTTCATGAAATTAACCAATCAATTGGACACCATGATCGAGGAATTTAACGACCTTGGCAAACCAGCAACTATGGACGCCTTCGAAGACAACATTATAGCCAACCATTGCATAAAATGGTTGGCATAATTCTAAAATGCGCTACATTCAGGAGAGGCGCGGCGACTGCATGTCTGAAATTAGATCTAAACACGCATGAAATAATATTATCTCTCTAATGAAGTTAATTCTCAATTTTAAAATATGTAATCTGAGTATTTTATTTCAATTCAAATTTTTAAACCTATAAAAAAAAACTCTCTAAATGTTTAGTCAGACTTATGAGGCATAAGTCTACGATATGTACACCAGAAAACTGCAGAATCCTACTTGAAGTTGAAGCCACTTCAAGTACTTGGAATATTGAATGAATCCATTCATGAAAAATCAAGCTCTAGCCTGCTTATAAAAATACCAAACAGATGCAAGCCATATCCTTGCTTTATCGTACCTACTTTATCGGATCCGAAAGTTGAGGGGCTTGACATGATCGGCAAAAATTTTTAAGTTCGCAAGTATCCAATTTATTCAAGTATCCAAATAATTCAAGTATCCAAATAATTCAATGGGCTGTGCAGGAAAAGCTTAAGCTTATTAGGGCTTTTTAGGGTTCTTTGAACTACATGGTTGGCAGTTTTCGGGAGTAGCTGATTTCGAATCTGATCTTAGAATTTCAAAAATAAGGATGGCAGATAGAGTTGTCACCTAAATGTAAATTTTAAGCTTAAAAATCGTAAAGAAAACTTATTATCAGGTTAAAAAAATGACATAATTCTCTAATTCTGACAACGGATTCGAATTAAGCACATTGAGAAGACACATTTTTACCGAGTGTTCGTCCTAGCACCGAATTCGTAAAAATAAAAAAATGTAGTTGGCAACCCTATCTGCCATCTTGAATTTGAAAAAAAAAACAACAGCTATTGGCGATAGAATCATACATTTTTCTCAAAGGAGTCCACAGAACCATAAAAAGTTCTAATATGATTAAGCTTTTCTCACACAAGCTCATCGAATTATTTGGATACTTGCTTTCAATTTCAAGTTTTTCAAGCTTCTTGCCGAACGCATAAAGTTTTTCCTTTACTTGGGACATCGTGTCATTTCGCTTGCAAGCTAGCATAGTTGCAAGCATAGTATAGTTGCAAAAATAGATTTCAAGTAGGCTTGTGCAGTTCTTTGGTTTACTATACACCAAAAAATCGCTGTAACTGTTCTTGCTTAGATTTTTTTGTTTATATATCGATATCCAATGAAATTTTAGGAAGCTACCTGAAATTTTTGGAGGCCGTGGCGCAGTGGATAGAGTGCGTGACCCATATGCCAGAGAACCCTGGCTCAATTTCCATCTGACACAAAAAGTTTTTTCAATTGAATTAATTGTCTCCAGGCAATGGCAAGCCTCAGAGAGTAAATAATGCCATGAAAAGCTTCTTGAAAAGACGTAAGGAGTCGGCATAAAACTAGTAGGTCCAGTTCTCGATCAATTGTGTGCAAACATTTAATAATCGCACATCACCATTTGATCATAAGAAGTTCGGCCAAAGTCCTTTCAAGGGCTGAAATGGCCGCTTTATTATTACTATTATTACATGAAATTTCAATTCGCTTACTCATTTAAACCTGGGCCTGTCCAGGCTCATGTGTCCAATAGAGGGTTTAAATATTGCTCGACATGTCGACAAAATAACTGTAATTTCAAAATTATATTTTTAATTTCAATTTAAATGATGGAACTAGGGAAACTGTTTTCATATGGGTACTAAGTCAAATATATTTGGTGAAAATATGATACGAAGAAACAAATTTTTCATATAAGGTTTCTTTATAGTCCTAAAACTTTCCTTCTATTAAGAAAATTATTAGTAACGAACTGAAGCGGAACGAAAAGTAAAAAAATCAGCCTTCTCAGAAGAAAATGAAGAGATTAAAACTTTTTATGCTGCTTCACATATATTTTCTTTTTCCTATCTTGATCAACACTCTACAAGTCTCCTCTACATTTCTGTCTGCAATTTCGAGTACTCATCAGCGGGATTGGTAAAAACTTTGACTGATGCCTTACTTGAAGACAGAATCGCCTGCAGGACATGGTATCTAATAAAACATTTTCTGAATTTTAATGAGGTTAAAGTTTCTTGCATGCTGTTGCAGTGCAAATATTGTGATAGTGTACCGCTACGCACAACCAAGAATATTTAAAAAAAAACAAACATACATATATCTTAACTATAAAATATGTTTTCATATTTTTGTTGATTTTACTTTAAACAAGAAACTTCGATGTACACGTTCGTATGAATTATGCAAAGTCTAAAAAAAGCTACACGAAAAGCTGCACAACATTAAAAAGTGCACAGATGAAAACACAAGCTTAACACACATACATACATATACATTTGCAACAGGAGCAGAAAAAAAATTATTTGTCGAAATCTTGAGAAAGTATTTTTGTGTACTAGCATGCTTGAGAAAATCTACAACGACAACTATGGCAACAGCAATAACAACAACAACAACAAGGACAACAACAACAACTACAACAACGACAACGACACAGTTTAAGCTTTTCCACTAACAATCTCATTTGGCATTGAGTGCCCTCTCTGGTTGTACATGTACAAGATGTACAGGTCCTGATGTGGACCGATGGCACCAGCTATTCCTGAAGTTAAAAATGAACTCAAAAGAAACCTAAGCAGATACTCAAGAACACCATTAGACACACATCTTTAGATTTTCAAGGATTTCGACACAACTTTGTATGCCGTGTGTGCACAACACCATGTCAGACGCTTCTCTCGCAACAGCTCATCCCAGACGCTTCTTCGTCCATAGTAGCCGCTTGCTTGTTCTTTTTCAGATTATTTTATTTTGTTTTTATACATTTTTTTGGCGACATCTACGAAAGAAATTTTTTAAAGTTTTCTTTTTACTTATGTTTATTTTTAAATTCCTCTGCAGCATTTTAAACAGGCTGTGTGTCATGGAGACATTGCTGTTGTGTTCTTGTTGTAGCATTTCTCAAGTTGACTTAACTCGAAAATCGATTTAGTTCAATGATTTTCTTCTAGAATTTTAACGTTATACTTTAACAGTTATTTCTCTTTTGTTTTTGTGTTTCACTTTCGTCCTGTGTTCTGTTTTTTTTATTGCTTTTTTTTGTCTCCAGTTTTCATCTTCATTACTTCACATCAAGTTTATTTATAAGAGATTCTAGTAGATTTTTTTTTATATTTAATTTATTTTGGTAGGCAAGTAGGTGTCCTTTTAAGAGTTTGTAGTTAAATATTTATACCAGAAAAAATTCTGCGAAAAGTCTTTAGAGGTACTTTTTATTGCATTTTAATTGAGTGATTTTTAATATCTATCGTAGGCGATACATTCTTTTGATTTCTTCGAAGTTCTTCCAATAATTTTGTGTTTTTATTGTTGAATAATCATTTCCATCTGAAATTGCTAAAAATAAAGTTTTGGCTTCTTGGCTTGAAAGCTATTTTCGTTTTGTAATATTTTTGTTAACATCTTTTCAGACTTTTTAGTCTCAAAATGTAAAAAGTAATAAACAAAGCTGAAAATGTAATGATTGTTCAGGTTGAAATTCAGGTCTGACAGACCTGACCGAGGCCTGACAGCCCTGTACTTTCCGAAATTATAAATACAAATCGCCCTTTGAGACCTAAACTTTTGTAATAAATTTTGTTACATGTTCACCTATGATTACTAGTCTGAATAAAATGAAGTCATGAATTCATATTTGAACAGACCTAAAAAAGATAGACCTGCATTAATGTGTAATTTCAGCTTAGAATTTGGATAGAGTCGTACTTACAAAGAATGCATATAGAAAAGGTGGTTTTTAGAAAAAAAAAATTCTTTTAATATTTTCATTATGAGGCTTAACAGCGCGTCTATGCTTTCGTAACATAAAATTTGCCGAAGCTTTTCTCCTGAGCGAGTAATAATTCCATGCAACGATAATACATTTCTGTTGCACAAGCTGGTATCTTCACGACCTGAAGACGTCCGAATTTTTATTTTTGTCGTAAGGCCAAGCTCATTTAGCGTAGCTCATATACTTACCAAGTAATAATTCAATGCAACGCCGTTGCATGAATGTTGCATTATCGATCTTTGAGCGTATCTTTGTGTCCCCATGACGTCAGAAATTTTTTTGTCAAATTTTGTTGGGGGCGCTTAGAGCAGGCAGGTATTTCCGTTGCTTAAGCAGCTCACTCTGTGTCCGGAAGATGTCTTTAATTTTGTTTTTATTTATGTCATAAAGTAAAAAAATTAACCTCTCCGGTCCTACTATTATTTTAATCATAGCACCTATACTTGTGTCGGTCGTGGCGCAGTGGGTAGAATGCGTGACCTATACGCCAGAGAACCCTGGTTCAATTCCACCTGACACAGAACCTGTTTTCAATTGAATTAATTTTTATGTTCGGCCGTCACCTCTCGGCAGATAATGGCAAACCACAGAGAGTTAATAATGCCATGTTAAGCTTCTTGAGAACATGCACGTTAGATGTTTGGAGTTGACATAAAAGTAGTAGGTCCAGTTCTCGATCAGTTGTGTTCAAACATTTAATAACACTCACAACATAATTTGATCAAAAGAAGTTCGCTCAAAGTCCTTTCAAGGGCTGAAATGGCCAGTTTATTATTTATGATAAAAATCAGCTTTTTTGGAAACCTGCGCGGCAAAACGTAACCTTGTCACGTCAAAATACAGATTTTAATAGAATTTCTATTTTATTATAATGTTTGGACATTTGAACGTCCTCCATGGAAGTTATTGCAAGACTTAATTCTTTTGAGATAATTTTTGGGCACAACTCAGGCACCAACCATGACTTGACGAATGTTGGTTTTAAATTGCTCAAGAGTTTGGGTTTATTCACGTAAATATAATCTTTTGCATAGCTCCACAAAAAAATAGTCCATTGGCGTCAAATCGCACAATCTCGGAGACCAATTCACATCGCACATTCTCGAAATAAATCGTCCTGAAAATTTCTGTTGCAACAAAGCCCTAATTGGTGCTGTTGTGTGGCTTGTGGCCCCATCTTGTTGAAACCACATTTCGTCCAAATCTATATCTTCAATTTCAGCCCAAAAAAAGATCTGTTAACATACCTCCATAGCGCTCAGAATTGACTGTAATGGTTGCTCTTTTATACTTTACAAAAAAATATGGACCAATGACACCACCAGACCATTATGCACAACAGACAGTCACTTTTTGCGGATGCAATGGCTTCTCCACAATCACTTGGGGATTTGCAAAACCCCAAATACAGCAATAATTCTTATTCACGTATACATCTAGCGCGATTTGTAAATTTGCGAAAAAATAAATCACAATTCAGCACATCGTGAATACCCCTATTGTTGATTGATGCGTATTTAGCTGTTACTTAACCGAAAACAATTTAGAATGTTTTTTTTTGCATAGAGGGATCACCCTCTCTATAGGAACTGATGTAGCATATCAGTGCAAGCGGAGTCTGAGCGTTACCGATCCGGAGTTTTGTTCCTTGTGGGTGAAGTTCGGGGTTCGTTCGCACTTGATGCATTTTTGCTACGTGTATAGAAGTCCGAATGTAGGGAGGGAGTCCACTTTTACAAATTGGACTCTCTCTCTCTCTCTCTCTCTCTCTGATTCAATAACGCACATTTTGGGGTTGTTCCTTGACAGCGAGATCATTGTTGCCGGCGGTTTCAATGTCCTCGACCCGGCTTGGTTATGTCATTCGGGGCAACAACACCTGTGGGATAATATGTTGAGCTCTTTGCTGAATCGAACCAACTGATTCAACTGGTGGAGGAACCAACTTTCATCCTAGAGTTGGTCTGCAAAGCCACCTAGACCTTTTTCTGACTTCACATCATGAAAAATATGATGTGAGTGTCCATGCACCTCTTGGTGATTCGGACCACTGTACCATACCGGTGCTTTTCCATATTCTATCCTATGCACTTCTACGCCTAAAGCCCCGAAGAGGATCGCTTGGTTTTATGGAAAAGCAAATTGGACTGCGTTTAATAATTTTTAACGTAATTTCAATTGGAAATTATGTTTTGCTGATAGAAATGTAAATGCCGCGACTCTAATGGTACAAGAAATAATTTTATTGGGCATGAGATCTTTCATCCCCAGTAAAATGAGAAGTATTAAACCAAAAAAACACGCCTGGTTTAATGAGACTGCAGTATTGCAGTCAAGTCCAAAGAGGAAGCTTTTCAGAATTGGCATTCCAGCAAGAATGCTGATACCAGAAAATTTCGCATTGAGCCTAGGTATCGCTGTAATGCAGTTTTAAAACGTGAAAAGTTTCTTCACGAAACTCGCATCAGAGAACAGGTTCTTCTCTGCCCCAAAGGGAGCAAAAACTTTTGGTCATTCGATAAGAGAGTTAAAAATCAGACGTCCTCGTCGATTCCTGCTCTTTTAAAGGGTGACCAAATCTTCACTGACTCGGCTGATAAAGCGAACCTATTGGCTGGAATGTTTGCACAAAATTTCACAATTCCGGCTAGCAATCAGCCACCGCCTTCCTTAGAGAATAGATCATCTTCAATGCAGGAGATATATTTTCGAACGAGAGTGGTCAAAAGAGTCCTTGCAAGCCTCAACATAAACAAATCTTCTGGCGCCGATGGTATACCACCAATTGTGCCTAAAATGTGTGCTTCTACACTGGCCCGACGGTTGCGTTACCTTTTCAACATCCCATACAGGACAGGAGTGTTTCCATCTTGTTGGAAGGTTGCGAATATTCAGCCGGTACCTAAGAAGGGCGATGCCACGAACCCTGAAAACTACCGACTCATTGCGATATGCTCTACGTTCCCCAAAGTCATAAAGAGTGTAATAAACTTCCACCTTATGAAATAGTATCTGAAGCGCAACGAATTGCTGAGTGATCGTCAACCTTCCGAAGGGCTAGCTCTACTGGTGACCTAATGGCGTTCCTCACGGAGAAATGGAACCAATGTGTTCACTTCTTTGGTGAAAGCAGGGTTGCTCTGGATATTTCTAAGGCATTTGAGCGATTGTGGCATAAAGCGCTCGTGTCGAAACTAATTCCATATGGTGTTGGTGGTAATTTTGCTCGATGGATCACGTGTTTTCTTAAGGACAGATCGTTTCGTGTCGTAATCGATGAAATTTCGTCCAGTGAACACGCCATCGGTACTGGAGTACCACAAAGTTCAGTCCTTTTGCCAACTTCGTTTCTGGTTGTTATCAATGAGCTTCTGTCGTTGACTCATAACCCAATTCATTCACCCAATTCAGACAGCAGCATTTGTCATTCATATTCTTTCAAAAAACGCCCGAGCTCTTTGGAGATTGAGAGATAGAGGCTTAATATGAATGACACACTGCTTAATGACTTGGTAAAAACCTCCGAGTGTTGGCTAATAGAGTTTAGTTTAATGCTAGCAAAACTCAGTGCTGTTTGTTAACCCACAAACGAGTGAATTGCGCCTTAGCACCCCTCAATATGAACGGTGTGGATCTCGCGGAGTCTGATACTTTTGACGTTCTAGGCATATCCATCAGATTTGATCTTCGCTGGAACGATCACATTTTTGATATGTCGAAAGAAGCGGCCAAGTGCCTAGGTTTTTTAAAACGGTGTAAAAAATAATTCACTCCTACTGAGCTACGCGTGATCTATACCTCATATATTAGGCTGAAAATGGAGTACAATTCGCACATTTGGGCAGTAGATTCAAGATCTTATTTGGAGCTTCTGGACCAAATTCAACGACGTGCGATATATCTGATAGGGGATGAAGATATTTCATCTTCTCTTAACTCTCTTGGGCATCGAAGAAATGTTGGTTGCAGGTTTGAACTATGTAAATTTAAAACTAATCTTCACCGACACTACTCCATCTTTCCCCCCTCCAACTAACTATCACCTTACTTCCGAATCAACACAATGCTTTCGCATTTATAGGTGGCACCCCCTGAGCGTTGGTCTAAAAAAAACATTCACGGAGCTGTAATTCCATGTAAAGTTTTTTCATTGTTGTTGCATTTTGTCCGTATTAGGCGGATGGCTTCGTAGTATCGTATCTCCAACTTTTTTCATTTTCGTTTTGAGGTTAAAGAATCATTTTTTTGGTGTCGTAAGATAACATTTTTCGTAGCATGTCCTCTCAGCGAGTAATAATTCCATGCAACAATATTTTTTTTTTTTTTTTGCATAACCTTCTATGATATCTACCCGACCTGACGACATCATAATTAAATTAATTTGTTTTTGCTGTAAGCTTCATTTCAGGCTTATAACATTAATCGTGCCGCATATTCACACAGTGGCGATCATGGCTCAGTGGGTAGAGTACGTGACCTATACGCCAGAGAACGCTGGTTCGATTTCCATCCGACACAGGAAGTTTTTTCAATTGAACTAATTTTTCTGTTCGGCCTTCACCTCTCTGCAGACAATGGCAAACCTCAGAGAGTAAATAATTCCATGTAAAGCTTCTTGAGAACATGCACATTTAAGAAAACATTTAATAATATTTTCTCGTATCTCAACCGTTAAGAAATTTGATCATACTTTGGACATGTTTCACTATTTTCTCATTTTTTCTTTCAACTGTACGGATTTCAGATATATAAGCCATCAATCACATACGATAATCCTAAATAATATTTTAGTATCGTTTATGTAACTTGACCAATTTCGCATTCTAAAGCATTGTTGTCCCGAACAGTAGAATAGTTCGGGAGAAGGGACTATACAGAAGTCAGTAAAGAATTTTTGTGTGCACTCTTACGCAGGCAACAACATCTTTCCATGCATTTATTATGGTCGTAAAAACAGCTCTTTGTGGCAAAAAATATATGTGACCCGGTCTACGAAAAGGGACCTTCGGTGTGAAAATATCATTTTTCACTTTTTTGGCGATTCGGATACACTAATGTGTGCTCTTTCTAATGGCGCAAAGCAGAAGTTTCCAACTCGTAAAGAACTCGTATTAATTGACTAAGAAATACAAAGACGCCATTCAGTGTGCGACAATTAAACGTTTACAAACAGCTGTTTTCTCGAAAACTTGTTTTTACACCGAAGGTCCCTTTTCGTAGACCGGGTCACATATTTTTATTCTACATTTTACACTGTTCTTCTTTTGAGTTAGCCTACTGCGTATTTGTCTGCTGTACCATCGCAATATTTCTTGCCAAATTCGGTTAAAGATGAAAAACGAACTGCAGAGAAGCCTGATGATGGCTCATCATCATCATCATCATCATCATCATCAGGAGGCAACAAAACAAAACGTCAGCAAATGATTGACGTAGTTTTCCAGTCGTAGTTTTCGCACCACAAGAGCTGTGATAACGACCAACTCTCCACATGCAGAGTAGCCATTCCTCAATGTTATTTTGTTTTTTTTTTTGTTCTGTTATGATGTGTCCTTGTTGACACATCTTCATTTGCGTGCGTAGTTTACGCCTTTAAGGCTTCATTTTATTGAGTGTTTTTTTTTTTTGTCTTTATTTATTCTTGGCTCACGGAAATTTCTACGTTTGCAATCATGGCTTATATACACAAATATAGGACAAGTGAAGAAGATTAGTCCGAATCCAGGAATCCACTTAACAGATAACAACCAATTCTGGCATAGAAAAAATAGTAGTTCAACAAAAAATTATAGATATAGAGAAAGAGAGAGTGGAAGAGAGAGAAAGAAAGAAAATTAAAGAAAAACTAATCCCATTTCGTTTGAGTGTTCATTAATCATGCCAAATGGTATTCAGGATTTTTGTTAAAGAAAACACACAGACAAATACACATCCACAACCACTGCTGCAAATGAAGCAAATTCGACGTCGAGGTTGGTTGGCTGAGTGGGAAGCAGGAAAAGGCAAACTAGGCCAGGTTAAATTAAATAGGCGAGGGTCAATGGTTCGGTTTGAAGCGGGAAGGCCAAAAGGAAACATAAAACCAAACGGTATATTTTAAGCATGACTTTGCTTGATGATGTTGTTTTATTAGCTGTGGCAATCACAAAAATGGAGTCCAAGGAAGAGAAAAAAACAAGCAAGAATTCTCTAGAAGCTGTAAGCTGTTGAAAACTAAGCGAAAGTTCAAGATAATCATTTTTATATCCTAGAAATGTTTGTGCAAATAGTTTGCCGCGGTAATTTTTTTATTTATTTTTCTTTTTTTTTTTTATTTTCTTCCAAAACAGCTTGAATCCATTAAGCCATTTCTTTATTACACGCCGCATTCAGTGGTGCACATTATCTTTTAGTATTAAATTAATTTTATTTTTTCCATTTCTCCCCACAAAAATTTTTTGCTAGCGCTTTGCCAGCGAACGTTGTTGCACTCTGCGGCAATCAAAATAATCATTACCGCTACAACTACTACAACAACAACAAGACAACGACGTGGTTTTTTGGTAATACTGCTGTATTTGTCTAAGCGTGTCTGTCTGTGTGTCTGTGTCTGTGTATGTGTGTGTGCTTGTGTGTGTGTATTAGTGACTTGCATTAAAGCAAAAACTTCAAATGACTTTATTTGCTGCTTTGCATTTCTGTTTATGCCCCTTTTTTCACTACCTACTACTTTTTTACGTTGCCATCTTCTCAAGTTTTCTGTTTGTTAATTTTTTTTTTTTGTTTTTTTCTCTTTTTTTGCGCGTGTTTTTTATCTCACCATATTGCATTTTTCGTCGAATACGAAACCACTTTCAGTTTTTTCCTTCCCCCCTCCATTGAAATTGGCAACTCTTACATTTCCGCCATTCGCTACTTTTTTGTGTAGTTTTGCGATGTTTGTTTTTTTTTTTTTTTGGCTCTCTAGTTGTATGCTTTATATTTTTGCAAATTGGCCGAAAAGCTTTCACGTGCATCATGCTCAACCCAGTGGAAGGATACAACAAGACCGAGATACTGCATCCAGCATCAATTTGGAACAGCAGCAACAGCAATAGTAGCAGCCCGCGCCGCCTTCGTGTTCAGTTCATCGCATTGACAGTAGCTGGTAGCTGCTCTTCAATTCGAGACATGGAAATTGGCTCGATTTACATAATGTGTTGCTTGTCTACTGCACTCGTCCGGCGCACATTCTGAATTCTAGCTGCATTTCATACTTTTATTTAGCTTTTATTTTCTATTTTTTTTATTCTTTTTTCTTTGTTTTTGTTTTCTTTTAAAAAACTTTTGAAAGTACGATGAGTGGTGAAATAGTTACAAATGGTGAATAGTTTTTGTAAATCATGAAAACTTCTTTAAGTTTTCTGTTGATCATTATTTAAAGAAAGTTTTTTATGGCATAGCATTTAACTCAGAGTATTATTGAAAATAGTTTTCCAAATAATTTCAATGAAAAAAATTGGAGTTTCACGTGAAGCATAAGAAAAAACTCGCCATTTCAGCCCTTGAATCAGAGACCTTTCGAACTTCTTATGATCAAATCGGTTGAGCGTGTTACTATATGTTTGGACACAATTGATCGAGAACTGGACCTATTAGTTTTATTCCGACTTCGAACGGCTAATGTGCATGTTCTCAATAAGCTTTACATGGCATTATTTACTTTCTGAGGTTTGGAATTGTCTGCAAAGAGGTGACGACCGAACAGACAAATAAATTCAATTGAAAAAACTTTCTGTGTCAGATGGAATTGAACCAGGGTTTTCTGGGGTATGGGTCACGCACTCTACCCACTGCGCCACGGCCGCTACAAAAAGATTTCACTTTGACTTAAACCAGCTTTTTTATTCACCAGACATCTAATTTATTGGGTTCTTAAAATTCACTTCTTCGAATACATCCCAAGTGAAACAAAAATATTATTTTTCAACTGATTTATTAACAAAGTGATTTCAATGGGAAAGTTTGTTTTTGCCACTCCCTAATAAATAATTGTTCAATCATTCTCCTTAATAAGGGAACAAATGTTGGGCGTGGTGGGGTGAAGCGTTTCACATGTGAAATTTTCACAGCGTGCTTACATAAAACCAAGTGTCATACCGTCACGTGTTGCTTTCATTGCCGCACAGTTTGTCATGATACAGCGAAGCGTTCAGACGTACATTGTGTTACTCTTCCAAAACAGTGGTAACATTTTTTTTCCTAAAGTTTTTTTGATCGAGTGCATTTATCGTGTTTTATGCCAACTACTCCAACTACTCAACACAAATTCAAGGTAGGTACATCAGTCGCGTTGGTTTAATATTGTT
Organism: Pherbina coryleti; assembly: GCA_943735915.1. NCBI lineage: Eukaryota > Metazoa > Arthropoda > Insecta > Diptera > Sciomyzidae > Pherbina > Pherbina coryleti. The sequence goes on from OX030951.1 coordinate 62,973,490, forward strand.
CTTAAAAAATATGAAGTGTTTTTGAAATATCTATCGAGTGGTTGTGTGATGCCAGCCTTGTTTTCAAAATGAAACGTTTTACCCCACAAACTCCAAAAAGAAGAGTCACTCATAATCAAATTCATAAAATTTATTCATAAAATAATAAAAGCAAAAAGTTAATAAAAACCGCATAGCATATTTATTAAAACTCAGTTAGGATGGTGTAATTATTGTAAATGTCTTTTTTTTTAAGTTTGGTGATACTTGTAGCAAAATCTTCTATTAGTTTCACAGCTCGTTCTGACAGATCATTAACAACTTTGACATGTCTTACATATGTCTCACATTCATTATAATTAGAATCAAGATGCCACTCATTTATAGGTTTATTAAGCCACTCGACCTCTACGCCAAGGTTGTGAAATATGAACCATGAGTTACAACATATAAGGTGATGAAGTTTTGTGCTGTTGCCTCAAATAGGGAACGTTGGATGACCCTTGATAAATTCTTTTGGTATCGGAGTTTGAAGCAATTTCCGGGCGATTAGTTGCTTTTCTGTATTCGATACTCTGTTTGAAAATAAAGAAAATACAACACACTCTTCGGTGAAATACCACAAATGCCTTTCTATAGCTTTAATAGCTGAGTTAGCAACGTGGAGATCATGTTTTTGGTATTCATTCAACTCATGCCACATCTTTAAGTCATTAAAAGGTGCATCAGCTCCAAACGGCGAAGATATCAATTTTTCAATATAAAAGAGAGCATTAAATTTGTTTAGTCTCTCTAGTTTATCCATCATACATTGGTCATAATCTGCCTGAGAACTAAAAGCGTACATCTTTGCTAGATACAAAATGGATGGCATCCATCGGGCATGGTGAGCTGCTCCAGGTTTACGCCAATGTACCCCTCTTTCAGGTACTTCGCCTAGTAATATTAACATAAGTTCCGCGCACTCTCTATAATTAGCCCGAGGTAAGATGCTATTTCGATTCGGTTTTGAAATAACTCTATTTAAAGCTTGCTTTTTCTTTGCCAATAGGAGTTATAATGACCTATCCTTGAATTGTAATTTCTTAAAAAATCTTTGTGAGTATCGATTGTTTCCCAAATAGAGTCTCTGAAAGTGGTAAAATTTGTATTTTCGGGACCCGATGTTTCACCAAATAATTCTTTGTGAACTCAACACTAAATTCTCTCGTAGACATGATGACGAATTGTTTTTCGATGGAAATTCGAAAGCAGTCTTCTGATGTTGAAGCGCTGATATTACTACGATGAACTTGTCTTCCAGCAATACGAGGTATATTAATTGACATACCTAACCTCGCTTTAATTCCTGCACATCTGCAAATATTGTTTTAAAATTTGATTCTGCGTTTTCTCTTTTTTTATCAAGTAGTGATCTTAAAGTTATTATTGAACTTTCTGCTGCATCCTTATAGAGGTTTGTTTTTTGCAAGATGCTACTTAAAACCTGCGATGCTCCGAATAAATCCGAAAGTACACATATGGAAACAACATACAACTTGTTGTCATCAGACTATTTAAAAGCAATGATGCTTTGTTTGAAGCTCCAGTATCGTTTCACTGTAAAATATTCTCCAATGCACTTATAGTTTCACTGAAGTTCAATTTAAATCTTAAAACAGATTTAAAAACAGATTCAAACAGAAATCTTAAAACAGATTCTTAAAACAGAAAATTATTTATTTGGAACTATCTTTCGTTGCATATTTATACCCCTACGTTTAAGAAACGTAAACGGGGTATATTAATTTTGTCACAAGCCAAGGCGATTTAGCCATGTCCGTCTGTTTGTCCGTCTTTCTGTCTGTGATCACGATTACAGCAGTAATTTCCAAGCTATCATCAGGAAATTCGATATTTAAGCTTTTATCTAAGAAATAAAGGTCAAGTTCGAAAATGAACCAAATCGTATAAAAACCACACCCACCTTCCACACAAAATGCCTTCATTAGCAAATATTTTCTGTTTAACTATGACGAAAATGTTTTTACAAATAAACATTTTTTGACTGCTTAAGACTTTGAATATACTTCGGTTCGGACGTGGGGGTATTTTAACTTCGGCCCAGTCGAAGATCATTTCTTACTAGTTTTTTTTTTCAGATGACTACAGATCATGATATTCTACAAGCAAAATGGTCTTTTCAAAACTTTTATCGCATCGCTTCATAAAAACGTCATATACACGCAAATGACGTCACAAAACAAAAATACTTTAAGCATAATCGCGAATAACGTTGTAAACAACATTTTTTTTTAAAAGCGTTTTTTTCGCGGACACCAGCTAGAATTACTCTCTTATACTATATAAAAACAGAAGTGAGTAAAAAAAATGCAGGTTTTGGCATTTGTAAACGCTGCAAAAGAACCCTTTAGGAATCTAGTGCTTTCAATCTCAGATAAGTTGAGATTGAAAACAGTTTTGAAATAGGAAAGAAATAAGGAAGAAATAAGGTCGTGAGATAGTGGGGAAAAAATATGTATGCTTTATATTTGTTCTTACCAGTTTGGGAGTTTATAAAAAAGTGAACTTAAATCTAGAAAGTTTACAACAAGGTAGCTTAAATATAATAAAATATAACGAGAGAAAGAAATAGAATAAAAGTAATAGAATTTTTAGGACAGCGTGAAGCGCCACCTGATGGCAAGTAGTATTTACTATTTCTGGTATAAACATCGCCGCCCGCCTTGCAGTATTACTGCAATTGAATTCAAAAAGTACAATATAATTCAAGAATATAATTCAATGAGGGTTACAATTTAAATAATAATTCAATTCATAATAACTAGTAAATACTTAGTTTAGAAATAATTCAATTCGTATAATAAGTAAATATGTGCATTTGCATTTTTGTTTCAGTTTATATTAGAGCATATTAGTGCAGTAGAGAATTAAATAGAATAGAATTTTAGTTTCTTAGTTAGAGCATGAACCGGAGAGTATATAACCGAATATTGTATTCTGTGCAACAGGGAGGCCGCCGCTGCTCGGTATAACCCCTGGTAGGAGAATTTTGGAATATAAATCAGCACCCAGTACCAAGGATATGGCACCGGAACAAAAGAAAGTTGGATCTGCCAGGGTTATATTATGGAAAGATGCCTTGATGGTGGAGGCCACGGATTTCGGAGGAACTCGTTTGGTCAAACGATCTTCTATTTTCATCGTAGCTTCAATTTTAACATTACGATCAGAATGAGCGCGTATCATTACTGAGCAAATGGTTTCGTTGCCGATTTTGGTGGTTTTAATCCTTAATGCATGGACCATTGTTATGGAAATACGACTGACCGAAGTGCATGGATCAATAAGTGCTCTTGCGGTGTGGAGATTTCCATCAACTTGGAGTTTAATCACAGCTGTAGGATATAATGTTACGGCTCGTTGTAGCAATATAGAAGAAATTGTATTAGGTAATTTTGGAGTAGTGGTTGTTAGGGTGGAAACATTCATTTTTCGTGGACTATTGTGCATGTGAAGCAGCGTATGGTGGTCTTGTTGACAGTGATGACAACCGGATTTAGAGATACAGGAACTACGAGAATGTTTGTGCGCCAGACAGTTTGCGCAATATTTGTGGAGTAGAACTGTTCGTAGACGTCTTTCTGTGTTCATTGCTAGAAACTTGTAGCAATTTCGGAGAGCATGATAGCCCATGCAAACTCTACATTGAAATGCAATTTTATTTGCTGAGGGATGATTTTTTGTTTTGTTGGTCCTCCTTATGTTGCTTGCATCTGATTCCATCTTGTTGCTGCTTACCTTTGGCATAACGAATGCTAAAAAAGAACTTATTTAAGAAGTATGCAAAAAAAATGGATACATTGTAAACGGAGGGGCATTAGTTACAGGGAAGAACGACGAGCTTAACTATGGGCCTAGTGATAGTACCACGAGCAGTTAGTACATCAGCAACACGAACTTTTCTGTCACTGCCGGAATAAACCTTTGTTACACGACCTAATCGCCATTCATTGGGAGGCAAATTTTCATTGCGAATAACTACCATGGAATTTATAGTAAGATTGTCTTGAGGACTCTTCCATTTGTTTCGTTTGTGAAGTTCCTTTAGATACTCATTTTTCCATCGAGTACAAAGTTGTTGTTGGAGGGCCTTCAGGCGTTGCCAACGATTGATGACGGAAACTGTTTCTTCATTTATTTTTGGGTCAATCGGAGCAAGCAGTGGACTGCCGATAAGGAAATGGCCAGGAGTTAGTGCAGATATGTCAGTGGGGTTCTCTGACATTGGAGAAAGTGGACGGGAATTAAGACATGCTTCAATTTTTGCAAGCAAAGTCGAAAATTCCTCAAAGGTGTATTTGAACGAACCAGCAACCTTCCGGAAATGAGTTTTGAAGGATTTCACTCCGGCTTCCCATAATCCTCCCATATGAGGAGCTCCTGGTGGAATAAAGTGCCAGGATACATTCTGATGACTAAAATTTGCAGTTAGGGTTGACTGTGAAACAGTAAGAAAATCGCGAGAAAGTTCTTTTGAGGCACCTACAAATGTTGTACCATTATCTGAATAGAGATCACTAGGACAGCCTCGTCGGGAGACGAAGCGACTGAACGCAGCAAGGAATGCTGGAGTTGTGAGAGCACTAGTTGCTTCTAAGTGGATTGCTTTCGTTGAAAAACAAACGAAAACACACACATATCCCTTTGTTATCAGGCAGGCTCTACCTGTATAATTTTTTATATCAAAGGGACCAGCGAAATCGAGACCGGTGCGGGCAAATGGACGGGTTAAAATTGTTCGCTCAGCGGGTAGAATACCCATCAACTGAGTTTGTAATCTTTGTTTGTAAATTACACATACTTTGCACCTATTAATGGTACTCTTTATCAATTTCTTTACCCTTGGTATCCAAAATTGTAATCGTATCAAATTTAGAACAAGTTGGTTACCACCGTGTAGTGAGATATGATGAGTGAATTGCACTAACAGGCGTGAAAACTGGCAGTTGTATGGAAGAATAATAGGATGGCGTTCGTCGTACGACAACACGGGTGAGCAAACAAGTCTTCCTTTAACTCGAAGCATTCCCACATCATCAAGGAATGGGTTTAAATTGAGTATTGAGCTAGATGAGGAAATTGGATGGTTTTCCAATAAAGAATGATATTCATCCGAATATCCAACCTTTTGGCAAAGAATAATAAGTCGGTTTTTAGTATCTACAACTTCAGGACGAGTTATTTCGACAGACACGTGACAAAATGTTGCCTTTTTAAGGGGGTGCGTTCTATTATAAAACCTGAACACATAAGAAATGATTCGGATTGCTTTGGAAAATGAAGAAAAACGTTCAAGAATGTCTTCAAAGTGGTGGAAAAATGTGAAATTGGTCTTAACTGTTTTAATTTCTTCTTGCGTATTATAGTTGAAATCTTTTGGTAGTTTAGGCCAGAAATCTTTGGAAGTTCTAAGCCAACTTGGACCGTGCCACCACAACTCGTTATCAACGAGTTCTTGAGGTTCTAACCCTCGGCTTGCTATGTCTGCGGGGTTGTTAGGGGAATCTACATGATACCAGTTCATTGCACCGACACTTTGAAGTATTTTTGAGACCCTATTAGCTACAAACGTTTTCCATTGACATGGTGGTTTTTGAAGCCATGAAAGTACAATTGTGGAGTCTGTCCAAAAGTACGAATTGAACTTGGTAACATTTAGTTGCGGAATAAGAGAGTCGTGCATTTCAGCCAGAAGAACAGCACCACATAATTCTAATTTCGGAATCGATATAGTTTTAACTGGCGCGACTTTCGTTTTTGACATGAGTAAATGCGAGGAAATAGGACCGTTTTTCGGAATAATACGAACATATATTGCGGCAGCATATGCTGTCTCCGATGCATCACAAAATGAGTGAATTTCAAGATCGCAATCTGGACTATAATCAATCCATCTAGGAATTCTGATGTCATTGATTCGTGGAAAGGTTTGTAAGAAGTGTTGCCACCTTTTAAGTAAATGTTCGGGCAAGTTTTCATCCCAATCGATTCGTGACAACCAAATTTGCTGCATGAAAACTTTAGCTAACACAATGCATGGAGCTAGCCAACCTGCTGGATCAAAAAGCTTAGAGATTTGGGATAAAACTTCCCGCTTTGTGAATTGGGTCCTGGATAAAAGTGGTTGAGTAAAGAAGTAAAATGTATCCGACTGAGCGTTCCATCGCACGCCTAAAGTTTTTGCAATGCTGCTATCTTCAAATTGAAGGAAATCTTCATTCAGAAGGTATTCTCGTGACAGACCTTTTAGTATATGCTTCGAATTTGATGTCCATTTCCGCAAAGTGAACCCTGCTGAACTAAGAGCCTCTCTTAATTCATCTCGGCAAAGAATCGTAGAATTCAAATCATGCCCACCTGCCAGAACATCATCAACATACATGGACGTACGTAAAATGTAGCTCGCTAGTGGGTATGATTGCTCAACATCATTAGCCAGCTGGAGAAGAGTGCGAATGGCTAAATATGGAGCACAATTTACACCGAATGTCACCGTTTTTAGTTCGAAGTCTTTTATTTCTTCTAGTGGAGAATCTCGGAAAAGAATTCTTTGGAATGGAGTATGGTTTGGGTCCACTAGAATCTGACGGTACATTTGTTGAATATCAGCATTGAATACAAACTGGTAAAAACGCCAATTAAGAATAAGAATAGTTAGATCAGTTTGCAAAACTGGACCCACATGTAGTAAATCATTTAAACTAGTTTGATTCGAAGAAGGACTCGAAGCATTAAAAACAACACGAACCTTTGTTGTTGAACTTTCTGCTTTGATAACAGCATGATGAGGCAAGTAGTAGTGGGATGGAAAATTTGTATAATTCGGTGTGGAAACTCTTTTCATATGACCAAGATCGATGTATTCTTGAACAACTTGGTCATACTGAGTTTTGAAATTTGGATTCTTGCAAAGTCTAGCTTCATTTCTAAGATATTGTGCAAGAGCTATGTTTCGTGAATGGCCGATATTTAAAGTAAGTGGAAAACTATCTTTAAAAGGAAGTGATACAATGTAACGACCATCTTCACATCTTTTTGTAGTACGTGAGTAATTTTCTTCACAAAAACGATCTGAGTCTGTAAGAAATGATTTTTTGGGAAGATGCTCCACATCCCAAAAACGAGAAATCTCTTTGTCAAGAGAGATGTCAGTATAAAAAGAAACAAAAGTGGATGGAAATGACTCAGCTTGTTTTTTCACTGGACCGGTTAAAATCCATCCAAAGATGGTTTTTTGAGCAATCAATGAGCCACAAATATTACGTTTGATGCCCTCGAGCACTATGGATGGAAAGAGATCACCACCTATTAAAAGATCGATATGTGAACTCTTGAAAAATTCAGTATCTGCCAATTTGAGATTTGGAAGATTGGCAAATACTTTTGGATCAATAGTGCATGTTGGAAGATTTCCAGTGAGATGTGGAAGAACTAGAGCAGTCGCCTCGATTGAAATCATTTGATCATTAGGCGAACTAAGTATAAATGAGCAAACCTTTTGGGATTTTGCTGAAATTGCATTATTTAAGCTGGAAATTTGAGCTTGTATTGCCTGAAATGGAAGTTTTAATAATTTGAATAACCTCTCGGATATAAAGGTTCCCTCAGATCCTGAATCAATTAGAGCTCGAACGGAATATGTGGTACCTAAATGTCGTATTTGGACTATTGCTGTACCTAAAAGAACTCCTTGTGACCCAGAAGCGAAGCAATTTTGAATTGATTTGGAAAGAAATGGTTCATTAGTAGTGGACTGTATTGGTGTCGCATGTGCATGTTGTATGTTAGAATTGATAGAATTAGAAATTTGAGGGTTTTGTGAGAGGTACTGCGAGTTGGAATTTGAAATATTTGTTGAATTGGAAATGGAACTAGGAACGGAATTAAAATCTTTCACAAACGATCGGTGCAAAAGAGTATTGTGTCTTTTATGACACGAAAAACAATTGAATGCGCTTTTACAATCTTTGACTGCATGCGCCCGTGCAAAACAATTGATACAGAGCCCATATTTTTTTACACATGCCAATCTCTCATCGGAACTCATTTGTAAAAACTTGGGACACTTTCGAATTGTATGTTGCTCCTTAGTACATATCTTACATGGAGGATTGGCAACACTGGAATGATAAGCATTAACTTTGCTTGGAGAATTTCGAGCATTACTTTTAAGCTCGAAGTGTTTTTGGCGGGAAGAAGAAGAAAATCGGATGTCAGAAACTGTTTCCAACGTTTGATACCTGCTGGTCAAGAAGGAATCTAGTTCTGTCCACTTGGGAATGTCAGTTTTGTTTTGTAACGACTGTTCCCAAAGAGCTAGAGTTGTATCTGGAAGACGAGTGGAGCAGAGAAATATGAATATAGAATCCCAGTTTTGTATATCGATATCGTAAAGTTGAAGTGCGGAAATGCAACTGTTGATCTCGCGTTGAATCTTTTTGATTGCAGAACTGGATTCAGATGCAACTGATGGAAGACTAAAAAGGACTTTTAGTTGACTATTGACGAGGATTCGTTTGTTCTCAAAACGATCCTTTAAATTCTGCCACGCAATGGGAAAACCTTCGTTGGTTAATGGGGATTTCTTGACTATATCACGCGCTTCACCTCGCGTCTTTTGGTTTAGATGGAATAACCTTTCAACTGGGCTTAAGCGAGTATTGTTTATATAAATTGCCGTGAACATATCACGGAACGAGGGCCATGACAAATAGTCGCCACTGAAAACTTCAGTGTCGCAAGGTGGCAAATGGAAACTGCTTGGAGGAAGCGATGTTGTTGTTGCTGTTGGAGCTGGAGTTGTCAGCTGTTGGATGAATTCACCCATCTTTGCCACACACCGGACATAGGTCTGGTATGTATTACGATACCGTTTCTTGATCGTTTCTAGATCAACAGCGTTTTGGCCACCATCGCTAGATTGAAGTTCTTTGAGACACACTTGATAGGCAGTTTTAACATTATCCCATATGGACTTCATTTCTTCTCGATGCACTTCCAGGGAATGAGATGAAAAGGATGTAAAAGATGACTCATTAAAGTCGGCTTCGAACTCAGCAATGTGGTCAGTTACTTGAATAAAGGAGTCTAATGAAGACATGATGCGATAAAGATTTTCAGAAACAGGAGTAAATGAAATTTGAGAAATTTGTTCTGTGGAAAGGTTTCTTCGCTCAGAACAACCAAGAAATTATACGAAATATTATCTTTAACGACCGTTAAAATTTATCTTTATTCAGGAAATAATCAAAGTTGAAGCAGATTAAAGAATCCAGTAAATGTATGAAACAATGCAGGAATGTATTTTTGAAAGCAGAAATGAAGGAAAATTATAATGAAAGTAAGTACTAGTAGTCAAACGTTGATATCAGCAGCAAACAAAATTTTCAAAAATATTGAATTAATGACACGAAAGAAATTTTTATAAAAACACAGGAAAAACTATTAAATAAATTTAAATCGACAAATTGACACGTACTTTTACACCTTAATCGAAATTTATCCACAAAATAATTTAGCAGCTATGTTTAAATTAATTCAACTGAAATGTTATTTATTTGGTAATTGTTCAATTTATGATGAACCAATTTAGTGGTGTATATGAAATATATGTAATGCCTTTACAAACTGGATAGGTAAGGACTAGGTAATGTGTGGAAAAATATAATTTCTTAACACCGGACAGAAATGTAATGCGTTGGTAATGCGTTGCAACCAGGATAGGAATGCCTAGGTAATGTATGGAAAAATGTAATTCCTTCACACCGGACAGAAATGTAATGCGTTGGTAATGCGTTGCAATCAGGATAGTAATGACTAAGTAATGTATGGAAAAATATAATTTCTTAACACCGGACAGAAATGTAATGCGTTGGTAATGCGTTGCAACCAGGACAGTAATGACTAAGTAATGTATGGAAAAATATAATTCCTCAATCACGGATAAAGTGTAATGTGTTGGTAATGCGTTGCAAACAGGATACTACATGGAACGTATAATGTTAGCAAACAGACAAATGTAATGCGTAATCAACCTTTTAGAAAATGTTTGCAATCGGAGTGCTTACCTTAGTATTCATATGAATGTAATGCGTAAGTAATGAGTGGAAAAATCTTAACAAAATTAATGTAGAATATTAACACAGGATTAAATGTGATGTGTTAGTTGTGCAATAAAATGTTGGTAGTTAGATCGTATTACCTTAGCATACATATAAATGTAATGCGTAAGTAATTGGTCGGAAAATTTTTTTTATCAAAATTAGCATACAAATAATTGTAATGCGTAAGTAATCGGTAGTAAAATTTCGTAATCGAAGTAAGCTTACAAATGAATGTAATGCGTAGGTAACGCGTTTCAAAATGTTAATAGTTGAAATGAATTCTTTTAGCATGCATACAAATGTAATGCGTAAGTAATGTGTTGGAAAGTGTAAAGATTTGCGATATTTTATAATTAGTGGTTTTGAAAAATTATATAACTTAAAGCGAAGGTTAAGCTTTAATAATTTTGTTGTTGTTGATGCACTATAGTTTTTCGAAAATAAATGTCGCCAAATTATTGTTCAGAATTGTTTTTTTTTTTTTTTTTTTTTTTTTTTTTTTTTTTTTTTTCAACAACACAGAAAATTTTGAAAAAAATGTTAATATACTTTATAAATTCAAAAGAAATTGCGTGTGTATATGTTTTTTTTTTTTTTTTTTTTTAACTTTAAGTTTAAGAAGAAAGTTTACTATACACACTGGCCGTGAACAATCGCGATGAAGTTTAAAATTACTCTCAACATTTTGTAATTAAAATGTTAAAATGTTGCCGAAATGTTGAGAATCGGAAAAAACTAATCAACATGTATGCGGAGCAAAGATATGCTGATTTAAAGAAAGCAACATCTGCAGTGTATGTTGCCAACGAAGTGGAGACTTTTTATGCTCTCTTACGAAACATATGTACGCTTTAGCAAAGTGTATGTGAAATGTGTATACATACCTTTTATATACATATAGTGAGAAAAACCGGTTATGCCTTCTTTGACATAGTTTTGCCCTCTAATTTTTATAGGTACATACATATATTGAACAATTTAAGCGTTTTTTTTTTTTTTTTCTATTTTAATTTTATGCTTTTTGATGAAAAATATTTTTTTGTAATCGCTTGTAAATCTTATTGTTTGTTTTTTTTTTTTTACTTTTAATGCACTTGATTTTTTTACACAAATTTATTCTTTTTTGTTTTTTTTTTGCTTTTAACTCACTTTTTAGGAAATATTAATATTTTTTAGGACTTTTTACCATGAAAATTCTTGGTTTCTTTTTATATAACTTTTTTCTTTTAGCGAGATTTAACTAATTTTTTACAATGATATTTTAAGAATTTTTGCTTTTCTATAACATATATATATTGTTTTTAACGCTTGCTCTCGCACTACTGCACTGCTCTAATACAATAATAGGGACTGAACAGAATTAAAAATGCAAACGCACCTGTTTGACTGCTTTGTAGAGATGAACTTTTGGACTTTCTTTGGATTTTTCTCTCGATCTCTCGACCTTATGAAATGTTCTCTTGCGTGGAATATGTTTGGAATTTGATATAAAATATCCGGCTCGAAATGGATCAAAATGTAAACGCTGCAAAAGAACCCTTTAGGAATCTAGTGCTTTCAATCTCAGATAAGTTGAGATTGAAAACAGTTTTGAAATAGGAAAGAAATAAGGAAGAAATAAGGTCGTGAGATAGTGGGGAAAAAATATGTATGCTTTATATTTGTTCTTACCAGTTTGGGAGTTTATAAAAAAGTGAACTTAAATCTAGAAAGTTTACAACAAGGTAGCTTAAATATAATAAAATATAACGAGAGAAAGAAATAGAATAAAAGTAATAGAATTTTTAGGACAGCGTGAAGCGCCACCTGATGGCAAGTAGTATTTACTATTTCTGGTATAAACAGCATTTTTAACACATTTTTAAATGCCACTCCGTTGAATAACGTTGCACGTGGTTGTAAAATGAATAAAAGCGAACAATCGAACTTGATGCGCAAGTGCTATCAATGCTCAAAACGTTGAATAAATTTCGAAAATTGGAAAAATTTTTGCTATAAAAGACTAAGAGATAGTGGTCACTCTCATATTTCGAGAAATGGAGAGACCATAGAACGTTGTAAGTGCAGTTAGCTGTAAGTGCAGTCGCTTTTAGTAGTGGAAAAACATTTTAAGCACCATAAGTCATATGTTATGTTCAATGGAAAAACGTTTTATCATCCATTTAATTTTTGGATATAAAACGTTATTCCACTGTAAAAACTTTTAAACGGTAAATTTAAATGTAATTAAATCTTTTATTTAATTTTTTTTTTATATTTTATGTATGGTAACGTTTTATTAAATCAGAGTGTTTAACAAAAAAACCAAAAATAAACGCCTACAATGTTTAAAACGTTTTTTATCTCTAGTCAAAAATTACAATTTTGTCGTTTACAGCGTTATTCGCGATTATGCTTCAATTGTTGAAATCAACAAAAAAACTTTATATTAATATCTCTGATCATTTTTTTGTAGTATTCTTTCAAAAACTGCCTTCAGAATCGCTTATGTACACTAAGGGAAATAACGCATATTAGATTATCCACGCCTGAGTATAAATTTTATTCAAATATTTACGTGGATAAATCCAATGTTTTCCTTACAACTCGTTTTTTTTCCCGTATTTGAATTTTATTTATACCACACACGTACACACATATTCCATATAAGCAAGCAGCGACAGCATCGCACACGTACACACATACTCCGACAAGCAGCAACAGCATCGCACTCTGTTCCTGCAGTTTATTTCTTGCATTTGCAGTTCTTATAGTTCTCATTTAGTTATTGTTGCAAGAGTAATATAGTATGAATGTTTGGCAAAGAAATTAAATTATGTAGGGTGGAGTGACAACTCGGTACTTTCTCAAGAACATCTTGGACCGGTTGTCATTTACCTGCATAATTTGCTTCTACCTACACATATTTTTGACATTACTTTTTCGTTCTCTATTTTACACTATGTTTGACAGTTGGTGCAATATTAGGGCACCAACTGTCAAAAATAGTATAAATTAGAGAACGAAAAAAGTGAAGCGAGAATAAATTATACAGGCAATGGCATTTGATGAACGCAATATGAAGAAAATAATACCATAAAACCATTAATAACATATTCAATTTAAATATGTTTTTTTTAAATTCAATATTTTTATATACATTTTTTTTAAATGCGATAGTTTATTTTCAAATAGTAAATATTTGAAAGATATTGTTGAAACCGATACATAATTTAATTATATTTAGATTTATACTTTACTGTTTTCCACTTTCACTTTCTATAATTTCTATAATGTGTTCGAATCAAAAACACATTGACTTAAAATGTCAGACTGAAAATATTTTCATTCATTAATAAAAACCTACTCAAAAAAACAACATCAAAAATTTAAAATTAGATTTATTTAAGGAAACATTAAAAGTAAGTATACAGTCCACATGCAGCTAGCAGGAATCTGAGCTATTAAAACAGATATTTTAAAAAAATTCGTGCATAATTTTAATATATTTTTTATTAATTCTGTTTAAATTTTTAAATATTTAATTTAATTAAAAAAGTATTCAAATAAATTTTAAAAATTTACGTAGTCGATTTATTCAAATTGGTGCAAAAATGACTCGCTTTTTGGATAAATTAAAAAAGTTTTTGGATAAATTTAATATTTTTTCCCTTAGTGTATACATAAAAGTACCCTTAAGCTATGGGCACAATTATTTATTTCAAATAAAGTATTAAAAAGAAAAGTATTTTAAAGTTCTTGGGGGTAATTACCCCTTTTACCCCCCCCCCCCTCCCCCTTGTATCCGCGCCTGTCTGCATGTGTCATGTTTAATGATAGATGTAGCATTGGCGTGTGATATATCAAAGAGTAAGTTCAGCGATTTAAGAAAATTTTCTCTTTTCGGTAAAAAATTTGAATGTGTTTTACTTTTTCGCAGGTTTTCATACTGCGCAATAAGTTTAGTTAGTTTGCGCTTGGAATGTACTGCTCTTAAAGGCATACTGGGAATTCCCGAAATTTTCCAAAATTCTTCTACTTTCAATAAAACATGGAGTCAAATCATCCAATAATTCTTCAATGATCCATGCTTCAGTATGAGCTTTTTTATCTTTTCTAAGATTTCGGTTTGTTGTAGCTGCTAACGTTTGCTTTTCCATTTCTTCGATGCTCCTAAATTTTTAACAAAAATCAAGACTTTTTGGACCTTTTTTTAATACTGAGATAGTGAAAGAGCTTCCCGATTTCTTTACATTTACAGAAAACTGGAATTAAATGTTTGAACTCGTACTGCATAAAAAACAAAATAAACCTTTCGCGACAAAAACAGATACGGCTTTGAAATTAATGACATATTCGTCAATGTTTTTTTTCACAGAATCAAAGTCATGGCCTACTAATAGAAATTATTCGAAATCAAATCTGAAGTATTTTAAATTGTAAATAATTGAAACGGCTAACAAGGATTTTGCTATATTTGAAATTGTAATTGATGTGCGCGGGTGTCTAAACTTGACCTACATGACTCATATTTTGTAATGGAGTTCGTTTTAACAAAAGATACAAGATAAGGGGGGTGTTTAGTCCTTAGTCATTTGCAAGGTTTTGAAGGGTTTAAGTACATTTAAACTGTTTGAAGGGCTATTTATAGAACCTTTAAAAAATATTCGCATTACCTATGCTTCTCGTTTAAAATGCCTCCAAGCAATACAATTAGGGTAGCATTTACTTCGGTTTAAGGATATTGCGGTTTTTATAGCTAGTTAACGAAGTTGTTAACTGCATGCAACAGCAATACCAACTAGTTATATGAAAAAACATCTTCTTCCTTGTTGTTGTAGTCACTGATAAAAATGAGGAAATTTTCCAAAAAGCTTAAAAGAAAAACTGAGGAAAAAAAAATTTTGTGTAAAAAAACTACTCTAATGAGAATACCTGGGAACGTGATGCCAGACTCTTATACAAAATTCTGCTATTTGGCGTAAGCTTAGTTTGTGTTGCTGTAGCTGCTTTAGTTGAATTCCTTTGGCAATCCTGCGAAACTTTTGCAATAAGCAAAGAAATGCAAAACAGTTTGTAATGCGAAAAGTTTATAGTAGGCGACCGTTGAGAGTGGGAGGATGCATTCATAGATAAACAGACATATAAATATATATTTCATAAGTTTTTCACTAATTGTTTTAACAGAAATGCAGCAAATTTTCAGTTTTTTTTTTTTTGTACAATCATTTTAAGGATTACATAAAACTCATAAATTTTGCAAGAAAACTTAATTCCGACCGTTTTATGGAACGTGATTTTAACGAATTACTATGAAATATTTGTAATGCTGTTTTATAGAAATTTACTCTTTCACTTGTGATGATATCTGTATCTTATTTATAAAAATGTGCTCATAAATTTGACAAAGAGTTAAAGGCTTCTTCTCGTATAACTCAAAAATGATTATTTAAAGTAGGATTTTTGGATTTTTTAAAGTAGGAAAAAGTGACATAAAAGAATTGTCCAAAAAAATCCACACTGCAAAGGATATTGATGAATGTTTTGGCTATGCAAGCATACAAGGTCAAATCGACTCAAGAACTGTAATCAGTGAACCACTATCAACACCGTTTTTTGATGGAGTTTCGGAAAACATGAATGGTGAGGGTAATTTTTGCAAAAAAATGTTTTTTTCTAATGAAGCTCGTTTTCATGCTGGCGGCTACGATAATAAGCAAATTTGTAACATTTGTCTGTCCATCACGTGTGATACTGGAGATGCCATTGCACTCATAACGAGTGACTGTTAAGTCACTGTGTGTAGTGTGGGCAAAAAGCGTCATAGAGCCGTTCTGTTTCAAAAATAACGACAATGGTTTGCGCTACAGAGACACGGGGAACACAGACAACCGCTACTTTCAACAGGATGGTGACCATACAAAACGCAAATTAATCGATTTTTCACGCACGAAGATACATGATCGCGTAATTTCGCTTTTCGTAGACAAAAATTGAACACCAAGATCTTGCGACTCAACAGCGTTAGACTTTTTTTTTTTTGGATTCGCCCGGAAGTAGGAAATCTTCATAGATACGTATGACCCGCGCCATACGCATGCACGATTTACATTCTAAGAAGTTCCCGGATCAGCCGGACTGAATAGAATGCACCTACGTGCTAAAACCTACCACCTGTTGGCAAATAAAAGCCTCCACTAAGCACAATTGCTTGGCCTTTCAGAGGAAATTAAAATTAAATAAAGAAACATTTGAAATTTGAGAATTTTTGTGCTTATGTAAGCATAATAAACATCATCGAATAAAAGCACATTCTTCATAATATGAAGCAATACAAGACAACATCCAAAGTAATTTATTAGACCATATATCAACAATATCAACAGTCAAACCGTTCGGACGTATTTTAATAAGCTCCGCAAGTCTTTTTTTTCTTTAAATTATTACACCTGGCCGTTCACTCGCTCCCTCTCACCGAAGTCCCCCTTAACAATACTTTAGTGCAGTATAAGTGTGCCGCGAAAAGTGCGAACATTGCAAGTTAGCAAAAATAAAAATAAAAAAAAAACAAACGTTAAACAGCACACTCCAATAAAAAGAACAAAGTGAAAAATAGATAAGTAATTAATATTACGAGTGCAATAATAAACAAAAAAAAAAAATTAATTTGTGTCGAAATATTTTCACACTGAATCTCTGTCAAAAGTTCGCTGAACTTTAATAATGGAAATGTATTGTGCCAAATCAAACTGTCAAATCGAGGACAGAAATACACCCAAGATTACTTGCAGAGGAATTTGTGGTAAATCCTTTCATGGTAGCTGTATTGGGTTAACAAAAAGAAGCCTTAACTACCTGCAGGAATATTACAATAACTTTATGTTTTTCTGTGATGAGTGTCGGGAATTATCGCTCTCACATGTAATGCTCGCGATCAAGTGTTTAAGTGACTCCTTTAATGTGATGCTATGCGAAAATAAAACATTTCATAACAAAGCATCGAAACAATTCTCTAAGCCAGATACAAGCTCACAAATATGCGACGACATTACCAATATTATTGAATTTTCGAATAAAAACACAGACTTAAAATTAAAAACTATAACGAATAGCATTAAATCATTAAGCGAAATAATAAGTGGGCATTGTAAAAGTTCGACAATTGAATCCACGATAGCAAAAATTAACTGCGATATAAACAAAAACTTTGAGAAACTAAACAATATTGAACCAAACCAACAACTAAACGATAATCTTAATTCTATTCGTAACGATTTGGATATTATGCTCCAGTCAGCGTCCAACATACAACCACAGTCTCCCCAGCAGCCTGATTATATCGTCGAAATGTTGATTCACAAGATGAATGACATCAGTGATGAACTTGGTGTTTTTCGTGCAACACTAGAGAAAATCGTAGATGTTGTAAGACAGCCAACAAATAGAATCGATGACATTGCTTAATTATCACGATCTTCTCAACACGAAAACTCCTCTTCCATTTTTGATGAAATAATAGATGCATCAATGAAATCACCTTCACTTGTACCTCTTCTATTTACAATACCCACAGTTACTGCAGACGCTCCATCTGAATGCCACCCTGATGCCACCACAATTCCCGTTGCAGCTCCTCGTCAGCTAATTGAGCGTTTTGGAACATCATGGACCAAATCAGAATGGGAAAGTAGGATCCATAGGCTAAGTAGTGGAAACCTAAAGGGCAAAACTGTACGTTTCATCAAAGGTTTCCCCTTTAATGCAAATAAGTCATGGGTGCAAAACTATTTTAAAAAATACAATATTAACATTCATGATTGCCAGAAGACGTCTTCAAAATACGCCAAATATAGTAGTTTCAAATTAAGTATATCCACTAAATACACATGGATGTTTTTGAATCGTCCTGGTGGGATGCTGCGAAATGGAAACATATGCATAACTGAGTGGACCGAAAAACCAGAAAGGAAGCAGAAAAAACTTAACAATAAGCCTATTGATAAAAAAATTGTTAAACCAACTTCCAGAATCCCTAATCCCTAACACTCCCCTGATTCTAATTGGTCCTTTAAAACTAACACCGTCCCTGCTTTCTCCTCCTACAAGCATAAATCTTTACATCCATCTGACATTCCTAAACCGATCCCAAGAAACTCCTCTAACTCAACATATCCTAAACATAAGCGCGTCTCATTTAATCTCTCACCTTCAACAAGTTTCACCCCAAATCATCAATCTTCAGGAAAAATGCCCTCCTCCCAGGTCCAATATCCGAACTTTATCCGATCCCATATTCTTAATCCTTCAAAATCTCAGTCAACCGGCATACAAAAAAGTACTCTCAACATAAAAGCAGCATCCTTCACCCCTAACAAAGAATCAAATCCCTCTTATACTCCCGCAACTACAACTTCTCTAGTTAAGCCTACCACAACACCAACTTCTGATAACATATCCCCAACCTTTCTCGATCCTCTTCTTCCTCCTAAGGCTCAATTAACAAAAACTCTCTCGGAAAAAAGTACTGAAGGCCGTTTTGTTATGTCTCGTCTTAGAGACCGAAGGTTGTATGAAAATGTACGCCTATACCTAGCATATCTGCACGATAAATCTGATTCGATATGTATCGATTGATCTACAAAAACAAGTGTTATAGTTGCTATACAGCAAGAAGGCCTTCTGACTAATCCAATCGAACTTAAGAAAATCTTCATTAGTTTTCATGAAAGCTTCAATATCTCTCCAAAGGAAGTTGAGAATGATTTGTCAGCATTTGCCTCTCATACCACATCAAAGCGTCTTTGGCATCTGAACAAAACTCGGTCAAATTTCAAAAACTACTATCGCTCCTAACAAGATTCCACAAGTAGTACACAAAGATCCGTGCCAGTCTGCCCCCGCAAGGAATTCCATAAAAATATTTTACCACAATTGTGGTGGTATGCGAGGCAAATTAAATAAACTTTTTATTGACGCAAAATCATGCCTCTTCAACGTTATAGTTGTCACGGAAACCTGGCTAAATGATTCATTCAAAAATGAAGAAATTCTCGACCACAATTGGACAGTCTACCGAAATGATAGAGATTACTCCCACACTGGTCATTCCCGTGGAGGGGGGGGGGGGGGGGGTTTTAATCGCAATACACAACTCCCTTTCAAGTCAAATTGTTGAAACCACCTCCCACAAACTTTATGAACTCCAAATAATCAGAGTCTGTTCACTTAATAACACAGGTCAACAGCAAAAAAAGGCTTGACTAACCACTATATAGATTTGATGCATCATGGCTGCCTAAGTACAAAAATGGTAAAATTTTTCAATTCTATGGATAATTTTTTTTTTTTAAATTTTTTAAGTAAAATTGACAATATTTTGAGACATTTCTCCACTTATGTTGTCATAACTCAAAAACAACTAGTCCGATTTTGTCGAATTAAATTTACAAAAATTAAGGTTTACAATATCTTTAAATAACGTGCAAATTTTTTTAATGCGATGAATAGTTTCAAAGTTATGAAACAAATTGTTAGCAAAAAAAAAAAAAAATGCTAAAAAAAAAAAAAATTTTGAAAAACAAAAATCTGGAAAAAATCGAAAACTGCAAAAAATATAACTTTTTATTTTTTTGTTGTAAAGCTACATATCATGCAAATTAAACTAGATATGGATCATAAAAATCGATGCATGCTTTATATTTTTATTTACAATTAATTGAAGGTATCGCATATTTACAAGCACTGTAGAAAATTGTACCTACTATATAATGAAAATGCAGAACATAAAAACTCAGGTGCATTTGAAGAAGATGCTGTCATGAAGAAGATAAAGTATGATGAACATAAGTGGGTAATTTGTGTTGATCTTAAGATGGTAAATTTCCTCTTAGGCCAACAAAGCGGCTTTACAAAATATCCTTGTTTTATATGTTTATGGGACAGCAGAGCTAAAACAGAACATTGGAAGAGAAAACAATGGCCTTCTAGGGAAACACTAGTTCCAGGTACGCCAAATGTTATAAATGTGGCTCTAGTGCTCCGAGATCGCATCATATTACCCCCTCTTCACATTAAACTTGGTCTGATGAAACAATATGTTAAAGCACTTAACAAAGATAGTGAATGTTTCCAGTATATTTCAAGGAAGTTTCCCAATCTAAGTATGGAAAAGCTGAAAGCAGGCATATTTGATGGCCCACAAATTCGCAAATTGGTGAACGATACTGAATTTGGCAGTTCAATGTCAGAAATTGAGAAGAATGCATGGGATTCGTTTGTATGGGTTATTCAAAATTTCTTAGGAAATAACAAGGGTGATGATTACGTTGCGCACGTTGAAGAGATGTTAACTCACTTCCAGAATCTTGGATGCAACATGAGCATCAAAGTACACTACCTGCACAGTCACTTAGATCGTTTTCCTGAAAATCTAGGAGACTTGAGTGAAGAACAGGGCGAACGATTCCACCAAGATATCCGGACAATGGAGGAACGATACCAGGGTCGCTGGGATGCACACATGATGGCTGATTTTTGCTGGAGTATTCAGAGCAACACTTCGTTATTCAACAATAGTAGAAAATCGACTAAAAGAAAATTTCAGAGTTTGTAGTTTATAATACATATTTATTTATTTATTTATTTTCTTGTTTTATTTATTATAATAAATGTGAATAATAAAATATAAATTTTCTACTATTTAATGTATTTATTTATTTACATTTAAGCTCATCCAACACAAATGTCTTTCCGAAGAATAGAATCAGTATATTCTAGGTAGGGTTTTGCCAAAAAATACACGAATGTTACTATGTAATGCATTTTTGATGTCAAAATTTGTACATAGCATGGGGAAAATGTTTTCAAAATTCAATCAATCGAAAGAAGAACATTAACTACTCAATTTTATGTATATCAGACAAAAAACTAAAATTTGGTGAAAATGAGCGAATTCACTTAATTGTGAATAAATTCGAAAAAAATCAATCGATTTTTATGATCGATATCTCATTTTGTTCCTATTACATGTGGCTTTGCGATAAAGCAATAAATCTGAACGATTTTTGCCGTTTTCGATTTTTTATGATTTTTTTAAAACAAAAAAATTTGCTATTTTCACGTAAAAAAAATATTTTTTCCCTCAATTTTTTATTATAACTCCGAAACTACTGAGCCGATTGAAACGCAATATATTAACGGATTAAAGGCTATGTAAATTTCAGTTTTTCTAAGTTTATTTGAATAATATCGGACTAAGTTTTTTTTAGTTATCATTATTTATGTGGAGAAACGTCTAAAAAAATTTATAATTTTACTTAAAAATTTTTTTAAAAAAAACCTCTCCATAGAATTTCAAAATTGAACCATATTTGTACTACTGGAACCACAATACTTCAAAATTGTATAGTGGTTTTCAAAGCCCCTAAAATTTTTTCAAAATTGTTGCCTTGTGTAATCAATATATTTATATGGGTGTTATCTATATTCCTCCCAATTCTATTGAATATACATACAGTGAGTTATGTGAGACCATTTCATCAATAACCACGTCCATGAATGAAGAAGATACTCTGGTTATCTTTGGCGATTTTAACCGACCAAATATTTCCTTTGTCATTGATAAAAATGACAACTATCTTCTCCCGGTAGACCTCTCTAACTCGATTGATTTTACTTTAATTAGTACCTTATATGGCAACGACTTACAGCAATTAAATAGGACTCCAAACCAGAATGGCAGATGGCTAGACTTAGTTTTCACTAATGCCTATTATGAAATTGTCATGCCTTAACTGTACCACTTGAGCAACAGAGAACTGTAAATGCTGAATGGTACTCAGAACCATTTGTTTGCCGGAGGTCTTTGGAGAGTTGAGGAAAACCAACCATCGAAGGAAGATCATTCTCCATCACGACAATGTGAGTTCCCACACATCAGCTCAAACAAAAATGTTTTTGAGCACTCAAAACGTGAAATTGATGGGTCATCCGCCTTATAGTCACCCAATGACTTCTTCTTGTTCCCTCAAATTAAGAAAAACTAGTAAGAAATGATCTTCGACTGGGCCGAAGTTAAAATACCCCCACGTATATTCAAAGTCTTAAGCAGTTCATAAAATGTTTATTTGTAAAACCATTTTGTCATAGTTTTAACAGAAAAATTTTTTAATAAAGTCACTTTTTTAACGAAGTCACTTTGAATGTGAGGTGGGTGTGTTTTTCACTCAATTTGGTTGAATTTCAAAGTTTATATGCAAAATTTCAAGTCCATATATTAATTTTTGTGGAATTTAAAGAGATTTTTCATTTTTCATAAAGTCACTTTGTATGGGAGGTAGGCGTGGTTTTCATCCAATTTGATTTTCAATTTGAATTTCATACTCAGAGTGTATATTAAACAGCAAAGCTCATATGCAAAATTTCAAGTCCATATAAAAGTTTTTGTGGAATTCAAAGAGACTTAACCGTTTTGATAAAGTCACTTTGTATGGGAGGTAGGCGTGGTTTTCATCCGATTTGCCTCATTTTCGAACTTGACCTTTAGTTTTTAGATTAAAGCTTAAATATCGATAATGATAGCTTGAAAATTACGGCTGTAATCGTGATGACAGACAGACAGACGGACAGACGGACATGGCTAAATCGTCTCGGGGGGTAATGCTGATCAAGAAAATATATATATTTTTCTATACCCGCCACGCCTATTTATGGGTGTTACAAACGGAGTGACAAAATTAATAAACCCCGTTTACGTTTTTTAAACGTAGGGTATAAAAATGCGTGGCGAGCGTTTTCTTCACCCCAACAGGCCGTTGAGGCCCTCAAAAACCTGATTTCGAAGTACAATCATCTTGGAGAATATTTCGAACAACAATAAGAGCATTTTCACTGATTAGCCACTGTTTTTTCAGTGTTAGGCGGAAGATTTAAAAGGCAACCCCCGTACAACTAACATAACTTAATTGGAACTGGAGAATATAGAGGATATTTCGAAGAATATATTTACTTGGGTCTCACGAAGCATCCTAGATTTAGGTTCACCGCATCCATAGCCGATCCGATGACCTAAGATTTCGTGGGTTGGTATTAATAGGACGTTTGATAATTCCGTGAAAAATTAAACAAGGAATGGTTTTTACGGCAAAAAGCGTTTTATTTATCAATCTCCTTTTAGATCGAAACACTTCGTCCAACGTTCCTACAATTTTTTTATCCCATCCGAAAAATACGTTTTCGGAAGGTCCTCAAAATAGGCCTCGATTTCGGTGATGAGCTCGTCTCTGGTGGTGAATCTCTTCCTTCAGGTTTGGAAACAGAAAATAGTCGCTGGGGGCCAAATCTGGAGAATATGCGGGATGAGGAAGTAATTCGTAATTCAATTTATGGAATTTTGCCATGGGAGCTGGGCATGTGTGAACGCGCGCATTGTCTATATGGAATAGCTCTTTTTTCCTCGCCAAATGGGGATGTTTCTCTTTCAAAGTGTCATCCAAACGGTCCAATTCGGCTGCATAGTATTCGCCAGTGATCGTTCTTTTCAGTGGAAGGTAATCGATGAAGATTATACCGCGTTTATCCCAAAATACTGTCATATTTGCCATAACAATAACCTTTCCGGCCGATAGCACCGTCTTCGCCTTCTTCGGAGCACTATTTCGACTGTTCCTTTGTCTCTGGTGTGTAGTGATGGATCCATGTTTCGTCCACGGCTACTAATCGGCAGAAAAATAAATCCATCTTAACTTTGTTCAATATAGCCAAACACGCCTTTGAATTAGTCACACAATCGCGTTTATGGTCGAGAGTGGGCAAACGCGGCACTCATCTTGAGGATAATTTTTTCAAATCCAAATGATTTCGCAAAATGTTCCACACACGATCGTCTGAGATGCCTATGGCCTCAAGAATCTCACGCACTTTAATTCTACGATCAGCCAACACGATATCGTGAATTTTAGTGACCATTTCTGGTGTGGTGACCTCACTTGTGCTTGTACGACCGCATCGGAATTCAGTAAACCACTTGTGAATCATTCCAATCGATGGTACAGAGACCCCATAGTATTTATTAAGCCTTTCCTTGGTTTGACTGATGGTTGTTTTGCTCAAAAAATAATACTTGATGAGCACACGAAATTCACTT
Organism: Pherbina coryleti; assembly: GCA_943735915.1. Classification (NCBI taxonomy): domain Eukaryota; kingdom Metazoa; phylum Arthropoda; class Insecta; order Diptera; family Sciomyzidae; genus Pherbina; species Pherbina coryleti. The sequence continues at coordinate 62,997,757 of OX030951.1, forward strand.
TTTTCCATTTTCGCCAAAATTCACAAGAATTTCCATTTTCGTCTGCTGTCAATGGCTGCCAAACGCAAACTAAGCGTCGCAGCGAGCTGAAATTTAGACAGTAGTCTATTAACAGCAGTGTTGCCAGAACCTGGGATTTCGCCCATATTTCGGGTTTTTTAAACCTCAAAAGGGCGCACTGGATTTTTATTTTCGGAATCTTAACTTTTTTTTTTAATTTCAAAAATTTAGGAAAAAGGGCTGGGCTGTGAACCAGGATGGGTTGTGAACCATTACTTTTTTCCTTCCCTAATTATCGAGGAATTTCGTTTCTTTTTTTCCTATATTTTCGTAGATTTCTTACACGAGGCCAAAACCGACCTACGGTTGTAAGCGCCAGATAAGTTAGTAAGTAAGTAATTGACTATATCAATTATCGCCAATCTTTCAACTGCTAAATTTGTCTTTTGACACGACGCAATTTTTGCAGTTACACCGAAGTGTACAGATATATTGCTTGTGCCAGTGGTAGACATCGTGTTTGAAACTGTGAAAACTTTTGCGAAAGGCAATGGAGAACTGCGAGCTTACTGCTCCAGACAAAATTGATGATCCGAAGCAGGAAAAAACAGCAGAAAAGTCAAAATCCCTAGCAAAAGCATCACTGAAGAAGGCACAACCAACACCTAAGGCAAAAGAACCATCAAAACCATCTGATGAGGATATTGATTTTTGCACCATTTGTTTGAGGTTTTTGCCTAAAGAACTGACACCCAAAAACTCCAGCAAATGCAACACATGTGGCCAGCCTATTCACTTGAAGTGCGTCAATATGGGAAGGCGTTCGTATTTCACATGCAAACATTGCGACACCGATTTGGATGAAGATGAAGAAAATTATGATTAAACACTTCCATTCATTATGATTTTTTTATCCTAATTGGCGTCATTATAACTTGTTTTGCCTCTAACTTATAATATTATTGGTGATTTACTTCGTATTTTCCGACTTTTATTGGTATTTGCCAGATTTTTCACAACCCAGCCACATTTTTGGAAGAGCCAAAAATCACGTCTTTAGAAAATTGGCAGTAGAGAGTTAAATTATAATCAAAACGCTAATCTGTCTGCATAAAAAAGTTGCGTTGTATATTCACCTCTCCAACAGTATCTTGAATTATTCGATATCTTAATTCTGAGGAAAAGTTTGAGCCCAAAAACAAAACCCGGTTCACAACCCAGCCATCTCCCCTACATTAAAAGCAATAATCTTGCTGTTTAAAGCAAGACCCTTGCAAAGCTGTTTAAGAATTGAACTTGAACACAATGACACTGTGAATATTTTAAAGAGAAAGAAGAAGAATTAAATTTTGTATGGTCGAATTCGTTTTCTTTTTGACTTGACTTTACCAGGTAAAAATGAGAAACAAGCCAAAAAAATTAACGAGTAATTAAACATGAAGCTATGTGCAAGGTTTGTGAACGGGATTTTTTTTGGGATTTTTTATTTTTAAAACGGGATAAACAGGGCGTTTTAAAGAAGAGAACGGGATATTTGGAGCTCGGCCTCTGGCAACACTGATTAACAGAAGGTAGTTGACAAGATCAGTGTTGCACTTAAAGTTACTATGCGGGAAACTAAAAAATTCACAAACTTTCAAAAATTGCCCTCGTACGTTACAAATTGTGGGCATGACTGGTAAAAGAACCGTTTAAATTTTTCAGGATTCGCATGAGAACCAAGTAAAGTACAGTCAATAACCAACTAATAGAGCCCATGTAGCCCCAAAATATTCCAATGACTCAATCTGTAACTGACTTAGGATAGAACTCCAGTCCTATTATGACCTCGTGTTATTAGTGTTCACGTGAAATGGGGACGCTATACACTTTATTAAGTATATAAACTTTAAAATTTACTTAAGCTTAATTTTAAATAAAGATTCAATTATCTCAAAAGCCAAAAAGATTATATTAAAAAATATGTTATAAGAATCACGTCATAAGAAACAAAAAATATAAAATAATAGAGAATTTCTGTTTCACTCATTTTCAGAAAAGACCGCTCGAGGAGGTTTTCATTCATGTCCCAGCTCACACTTAAGCTGCAATGAAAAAAATAAACAGGATGAGAGGACAACGAGTTCTAAAATAAAAACAAAACAATAAACAAAGAAAGAACACAAAGAGGGGAACCAAAAGACAAACAGCAGAAAATTGCAAAATTACAAAAAACAGAAAAAATCCAAGAAAAAGTGATTGCAGCACGATGAAAAACACTTGCTGTAGCACATCCTTTGCGTAGAAAAAAAAAACAACAACAACAGGACATTATTTATAAATATATATGTATATATATATATTTATAAAACAAACAAGGTAAGAAAAATACACTTTTATTAAAATGAAAATGCTTGAAAATACAGCAAAAGAAAAGCTTAGAAAGAAAACAAAAACAAAAACAACAAAAACAACACAACAAGAGTACTAGGTTAAACGGTATAAAAAACAAAGGAACTGCAGCAGTTGAATTTTAGTTCCATTCATGTCCGGTGTCAATGCAGTTCATTTCCTCTGCGCTCTATACCATAAGACACGATGCGTTGCCGGTCTTCACGTTTTGCTGGGTCAGTCGGTTTTATTTTAGAAAAAGAAAAACAAAACCCATAAACACTAGCAACACTATAAAAACGCTAAAACAAACATACAAAGTTTATAAAAAAATACAAATTGTTACAGTGTGTACAAAAAATAACAATACAAGAAGAAAAACAAGAAATAGTCATTATCATCATCATCATCATCATCATCATCATCACAATCATCATCATCAGCAACAGCATCCTTTATAGTGGCAAAACCTTTCTCACAATTAGAGACACTTGATGAAAATAAATTAGTGCCCTGTGTGGGCGGGTTAGTGCGATACGCAGGGGTGCTGCCTTGACAGCAATGACGAGGATTCCAAAGTGGTTGAGCAGCAAAAGATGACATTGCATTGTAAGCGAGCGAAAAAAATTAAAAAAAACAACCTAAATGGAAGCGAATGCAACTGACGTGCGATAATTACTAAAACATGCTTAATTCTGGACAAAAATGGGACGCGAAGTTAAGAAAAACAACGCGAGAAAAACTAACAAAGCAGTGAAGAGTATAGAGAAAACTTAATAGAGCTTTCAAGTATAAGCAATTAGTTTTTGTTTGCTCTTTTCATTTCACATGGAAAAAAGCTGACAAATTTGGTAGCAGATTTTGGGTGTGGAAACCATATTTTTAAGGCTTTAACCCCAAACATTTTTTGGTTTTTAGGGCTATTGAGTTATTGAAAAAGGTTTTGAAATATTGTTCTTTTTGCTATTAAAGTTCTTTGAAATTTTGTTTGTTTTTTTCTGACTCAACTTGCCGTTAATAGAGATTCCTTTTTTGATGAAATCCATTTTTGGAACAAAGCTGAAAATTATGAAAATGTTATCTGATATGCCTTTTGTCGATAGATTCAATTCAATCAATGTAATGGTATTAAGGGCCTTCGGTAGTTTTTAAAGAGAAAAATTACACTTCTTAATAATTTTTTTTGAAGTTGTATTTTACTTAGACCAAAATTTTTCACTTTATTTAAGTATAACTATTCAAGATTATTACCTCAAATTTTGGTCCAAAAAACTCGTCGATAAGGTACACTAAGGGAAATAACGCATATTAGCATTATTTACGCTTGAGTATAAATTTTATTTAAATATTTACTTGGATAAATCAAATGTTTTCCTTACAACTCGTTTTTTTCCCGTATTTGAATTTTATTTATACCACACACGTACACACATATTCCACACAAGCAAGCAGCAACAGCATCGCACACGTACACACATATTCCGATAAGCAGCAACAGCATCGCACTCTGTTCCTGCAGTTTATTTCTTGCAGTTGCAGTCTTATAGTTCTCATTTAGTTAATGTTGCAAGAGTAATATAGCCTGTTTTTTTGGCAAATATGATTTGTGAGTGCGATGGTGAGTGCGATGGATGATTAAATTATGTAGGGTGGAATGACAACTCGGTATTTTCTCAAGAATGTCTTGAACCGGTTGTCATTTATCTGCATAATTTCCTTCTTATTCCATATTACTTTTTCTTTTTATAGTTTCAACTATTTTTGACATTTGATGGCATAATAATGCACCAACTGTCAAAAATAGCATAAATTAGAGAACGAAAAGAGTAAAAAATTAAATAAAATATACCACCAAATGGCATTTGATTGTCGCAGCTCGTGGGAAATATTCAAATAAACTGTTTTTCAATTTCAATATTTTTATATAAATTTTCCTTAAATACAATAGTTTTATTTTCAAATAGTAAATATTTAAAAGATATTTAAATATATTCGTGCATAATTTTAATATATTTTTATTAATTTTATTTTAAATATTTTAATATTTTATTCAATTAAAAAAATATTTAAATAAATTTTAAATATTTACGTAGTCGAGTTAAGTAAATGCGTTATTGGTGCAAAAATGACTCGCTTTTTGGATAAATTAAAAAAGTGTTTGCATAAATTTAATATTTTTTCCCTTAGTGCAGAAAAGTGCAGTACCGCGATAGACCTTAAATTTACGGTGAGCAAGATTGCTCAAAAACTACTCATCAAATTGCTACAAAATTTTTCACACTTACTTTAAAAATCATTAAAGAGGGGGTAACTTTTTAATTTTTTTTTTTTATTTTTTTATTTGATTTTCATTTAAATTTGAGATGAATCGGAGCAAAACTCACGAAGTTACAGCCGTTTAAGCAACTGTCCCTCATACATGGCTCATATACATAGTGTTCAAAACTTTCGTTCAGTGATTTTCTCACAAGACGTGTTTTCAAAGTTGGTGAACCTCTCCAGCCAAAACGGCTGAACCAATCGTTTTGAAATTTACAACTAAAATCATGAGGTAACGCTGTAGAGTTTTATTTTTTCTTTGATTATTTTTCATTATACAGAAAGAAATATGTCGTTTTTTTTTTGTAAAAAATAGATTGATTGACTGACTTTAAAGTGCTGCCAAAATCTAAAAAAAATTAAAAAAAAAACTCAACAGTGTTACCTTAGGAATCTTATTAGCCCTTAAAACGTCTTCATTTTTTTATTTTAGTAGATCCGCTGATGGGCTGTGCTGTTCACTACAAAACCACTTTTTTTAGAGGTGCTTCCGGAAAACGGCCGCCATTGTGTTATTTCTTGACAGACATTTTTCAGTATAATTTTTACTAGATATTCTTCAAATGTTGCTTTATTATACCTACCTGAATTCGAATTACTTCCACTAACAGTAGCGCGTCAAAAAATTTGTAAAAATGGGTTATTATTAGGCCGCATTCAATTCAAATCAAGCAAATTATTTTTGTTTTCATCAAATTGTTACTTGAATCAAGAAAATTTTTCTCACTTCAAGCAAGTATTAGTCTTGAATATAGAAATAATATTCTTGAGTTTTATACAAATGTTTTTTGAATTAAGCATTTTTTTCTTAACATCATAAATTTAAAACACATTTGCTCAATTTCAAAAAAATAATGCTTGCATTGAGAAATTTACGCTTGATTGCAAACTGATTTTTCTTGATTCAAGCATGGAATGCGAAATTGTTTTCTCTCCGTGCATGTTTTGTTGGTGTCTCAATTGGAATGGGATAATTGTTATGACAAATATTTTTTTTTTTTTATGTAAAAAAACTTCGGTCTTTATATATATTCCCGAATAATGTGTAGTAACCCTCGCATAAAGGGTGTTTTGTAATTCACTGAAGAATTTATTTTTATTAGAAAAACTTTCTCATTTTTTAAAAATCAGAAAATGATTATTGTTGAGTAAGAAATTCATGTCTGTTTATATCTTTAATCAATAAACAGTAGAGTAGGTCTGGTTGGTTCCCTCCTTACTTCCTCTGAATTTTGTTTTAAGAAGCTGTTAAGAAAAATTGTTGCCGAAAATTAGAAATTGATCAGTTCATTCGTGAATACGTGATTGACACTGATGACACTGAGAGCTCAGTGAGCTTTGGAGTGCCCTGAGCTGCATTGAAGCATGGTGTAATTAACAAGGTGATCGTGAATTTTTAGCTTATCTCAAAAAAATTTTACCAACCCTTGTCAAAAATAGCTGTTGGTAAATTTTAAGCAAAAGTTGCAAAACAATCTATTACAATTTTTTATTGAGTACAAGCGATTTGACACTTTTCCGCAGCTTGTCTCTTTTTTTCTTACTTTCTCAAAATTTTTTGACAACCGTAGGGAAATTAGTAAACGTCACGATCACCTTGTTCACTACACCATGCATTGAAGCTATTTCTGGTGTTTGATCCCGTTGGCCGTTTTCAACAGAAACAGCTGCCGTCTCCTACTTAAGCTCTCAGCGACTTACCACCCCAAAACGTGGTAGTGTAAAAGTCGTTGTTTAAATTGAAGGAAGACATTTTTGCAATGGTGGTGACCATGTGCATCAGGTCTGATTTGTTCTCATCGTAAAGTTTGTTTTTTAAAGGCTAGGTAGTTTTTCTAGCTTGGGCTTGAGCCTTTACCCAATGGCTAACCACGAAAGAGATTTGTGGCCGATTTTTGTCCACCACTACTTGCATGGTTATGGAAGGTTTATATTCAAATCGGGTATTGAAGTGAACATTACTTCATATAATTACTTATATAAATACTAGCTTTTTCCCGGCGCGCGTTGCTGCACCCATCAACTACAGTGGCGAGCAAAACTGGCGAAATGTTTCCACTTTTATGCTTTTTTGACTGTTGCAAAGCCATTTTTCTATATAGCGCTACCAAATTTTCTGGTTATATACTTCATTTATTAAGAAACGCAATGTATAAGTCAAGTTTGAATAATATATAAAAATAAAAAAATATTACCTACAAAAATTACAAAAAATTCTATTTAGCCAGTTTTACATGGCGGTAATACTACAGCGTCATCTGGTGTCCAAGGTGGATCAAAGGAGATAAAAAAAAACTCACCCTACCTGAAAACCACTATATACCAATTTTTATTCTAATCGCATGAGCGGTTCAGGAGTTTGAGGTGGTTTTGTAAAAACAGTTATACTACAGCGCCCTCTGGTGTTCAAGATGCGTCAAAAAAGATAGCAGAAAAACACTCAACGTACACAAAAACCACTATATATCAATTTTCATTCTAATCGCATGAACGTTTTGGGAGTTTAAGGTGGTTTTGCAAAAAATGTTGTACTACAGCGCCCTCTGGTGTTCACGATGGCCCAAAAAAGATAACGTTAAAACACTCAACATACATGCAAACCACTATACATGGAAAGACCTGTCTGTCCCAGTTTTTCAGTAGAAGGATATCACCAAGTTGCAACTCCATACTGAGTAACATTGTTGTGCAACATTTATATCCAAAGATATTCTATATCACAAATTTAGCTTGTATGGGCGGAACGACACCCTCTTTTCCAAAGTCCGTCTCAGTTTTCTAGAACATAGAAGGACATCACCTAATAGTAATTCCATTCTGAGTTTTATTGTTATGCGACATGTATTTCCAAAGCTATTCGATATCATATTTTTGAATTATATGGGCGGTGTCACACCCCCTTGTCCAATGCTTGCTTAATTTTGCTAGTCGAAGGACGCGACTAAATAGTACGCTCTTACCAAGTTTCATTGATGTGTGACTTATAGCTTGAAAGATATACCGAAAATTTGGTCTGCTGAAAAAGTGCCACGCCCCACGTTCAACACCCATAAAATTTTTCCTGTGGAACGGCACTTGTAAATTGAGGTAGAACACCGAATTCCGATGCTATGCGACCTATAATTTCAAAGCTATTCGCTATCGTAGATTTGGGTTGTATTGGAGGTGCCCCGCCTCCTTGTCCAATGTTCCGTGCATTTTTTCCAAAACCTTCGCGTAACAATTACGAACAAATTCACAGAAGGAAGTATCTAATTTGGTCCAGTCGTTTTCAAGTTTTAAGCATCCGAACAAACCACTATTCATTTTAATATATTAGGATGCTGTAAAATTTATCTCAATATATTTATTGGATTATTTAACTCAGTAGATATTGAAATAAAAAGAGTGGCACGCAAATAAATACGATATATTGGGCTTATGGCTACACTGTAGCAGGATTTAACTGAGTGCAACTGTCCACTCAAGAGACCAGCGCGGTGAGTTGTAGAATCTCACCTCTCTCTCTCAACAAAGAGCTTAAGCTATTGTTTGCTGTTATTTCGTGCTGCTTTTACAATGGCAGCATGGATTAAAATGCACGAATTCTTAAATAATTAAATAAAAAGATTTACCAAAAACGTAGTACCCAGTAGCAGGGTCGCTTATTATAGCAATTGAATAGTGAAAGAATTATTTAAATCGGTTCAGCATTTACCCCCTTGATTGAACGATGAAAATTCGAGAGACGCCTTTTATATATTAGTATAGATATAGATATAGATTACTTAAATATAAAGACAAGATTGGACACCGGGTGGTTTTAGTTTCTTTTAGACTTTAACCATTTTATTTGATTAAAAACTTATATAAACGAATTAGTTTTTTTTTTTTGTTTTTGCTCTTGGAAAGTAACCTTGCTGAAATTAGAACTTCTTCATTGCTACCTTAGCGTTCAATTATATGGAATAAATTGACATTGACAGTTTACAATAAAGTACGAAAGTTTCTAAACGTACGTTCATGTAAATTTCATATACGAAGAATACGTTTTACGTTATACGCAGACAAACGCAGTGAGATGAATCACCTTAATAAATACAAAAATACTTTAATAACTGCTGTAGCGCAAATTTGTGAACATATTCCAGAGTGCAAATTTTGAGTTTTACTTGCAATAGAACAACTCTACTCAATAAATTTTGGATTGAATTTTCGCAAGCTACTAAAATTTAAAACAATCACTAAAATGCAAATAACTATATCTGAGCAAAGACCATAGAGCACAAGGATAAACAAAAAAACATCACCTACAATATAATCATGTTATAAAATATTTACGAGTCCTTTTTTGTCTGAGATTAAAAAAATGTTCACCCTCTACTCTTTGGTAATACTTTTGATAATTCCGTTACTTTCACTACTTCGACTACATAAGTTAGCCGCAGCAGAACGCAACTAAGAATTAAAAAAGAAAGAGAATCTTGTTCCAATCCAGAATAGCAGCAATACCAGATATATTCCAAGAGCTATTAAATCAGTTCATGGGTTCATTTAATATGGCGTACGTCCATTTTTATGACTGACAATAAAAGAAACAGCGAAGCAAAAATCGTTGAATTGAAGCCAGCGATAAAAGTTTTATGGCAAATATTGCCATAAAAATATCTGTTTATGCCAAGCTCCCAGATATACAGCATTAAGAGAGAAAGTGTTAAGATCATAAAAAAGTTTCAATTCAGTTGGTTTTAAAAAATTTAACATTTTATTTTATTTTCCAACATTATCTCTGTATGCAACATTATTTTTAACTCAAGATAAATAACTGCTTGCAGTGAAATCGTAAAGAAAAAGTAATCAAAATTTTAATATAAAAAAAAAAAAAATAAAAAAAATAAAAATAAAAAAAAATGCCATGGTCACAATTATCCTTCGCTTGCCTCAGTTAAATTTATCAAAATTTTTACTTGGTTTTTGTGCTCTTTTTAATTTTACCTTACTTTTCAAGTTTGACAGTTTTGTGGCAGTTGACAGATGCAACGTCTTTGAAATAAATGGTTATTTAATAACTTTTAAGAATTTCAAATATCATCAGCCACTCCATTTCGGAAATTGAGCGCGTCCATTGAGAGTGAAGAACAACCCACAAATAAAAAAACAACGAAATTGTCCTCAATTATGTTGACTGTCAGTTTAGCTTGACATTTCTTGACAGAAAAACAGAAACAACAAAATTTTATCTATAAATCCAATTTTATAAATTATTATAACGCATTATGTGCGTCAGGATACGCAAGCATGAAGAATGTACAAAAGAGAAAAAACCAGTAACAAGAAAATTAGATGTAATTTCATTATGCAGAATAGGATAACTTTCCCACAAAATACGATGATGTTTTCTTTTTTTTTTTTTTGAGCTGCGGCAAATTTAATTTATTCATAACGAGATTGTTCAATACATTAAAAGTCATTTGTAAGCTTTTTTTCCATCCCCCAAATCCAATAAGGATTATTTGTTGTAAATCGTTTCCTTTTTTCGGCACGCTGACAGCCGTAAACCATTTATTAGAACTCTACTTTTGTAGGGGAAAAGAAAGAAATTTTATCGGTATAAGAGAGGTAATATAAAAATGTGTTTTAAGTTTTATTTAGTTGAGGACTTTGAAGGAGTAGGAGACTAGTGAAGGAGTGGAGAGAATGATAGTAGGTTTATTCTTCCAACAACGATTTATTGTGATGGATGATTCTGGTATGGAAATTTTATAAGTGGCTAGTACTTTACTGCATGACAAGCCAGGGATAAAATTGACTTAAGCCATAGTTGATGGTTGATTATCTAAATCATATCGTTTGCTCCATGTAAGGTGATATTAATATTGACAGTTGCTTTTTTTCTACTCATTTCATGCAACAACTTTTTCGCTATCGTTTTCAAGAACGGCGACCTTCATCTATTATCTTAGTCTACACCATCCCTGGTTGATATTTTTTACATTTAAAGAAAAATTATGAATTGCATTTTAAGCGACATACTTAGAGTTAATATTTATATCGTGTATACATTTCCCTATTACCTGTTCGAAATGACTGCTCGGACAGTTATACTCGGTCATCTTTTCTAGTTATTTTTCCTTTTGCAGAGTTAAGCCACAATTAAGGGTCTCCAAGCAAAAACGACACATCATTTTCGACTATTCGTAACACAAGACGTAGAGTTAAATAAAAATAATTCTCAAGTTAATAACACTGATAAAATATGTCAAAACGACTCAAAAAAAAAAAAAAAAAAAACCGCGCTGTAAGACATTTAATGCTACGGTAAATTTTAGTGAACGACAGTAAAGCTTTCGGTAAGTAAAGGTAAGTAAAGGTTTTCGGTCACAATAAAACAAAAAACAAAAAAAAGTAAGCTTAAGGGTGGAAGGCCTTCCCGAACTTAAAATTTTTTTTTTTGTGATTTAGTGATTTAATAGCAAATACACGCTGCTTCGCCGGCGATAAAAATATTAAATATCATTAAAAACATTGAATCTTAAAAGTAAACAGCCGTATTCATATTGAAGTGGGAAGAGTGGGAAGACTCTACGAAGGGAATACGAGACAAAAGAACAGAAACAATGACAGCAACAATAATAGCAACAGCGCTGCCATAAAAATAAACTTTAAAAAGGAGTGAAAATTAGTAGTAGAAAATAGTAGCAGCTTCAAATGATACTTATGTTTTTGTAGTAACACACAATTTAGTTTATCTATTTGATTCATAGATTCACTAAAATAGAAAGCATCGTCTTAAGGGGGGAAATATAACCAGAACTTTTTTTTTTAAAAATTTTTGGTGGTGATTTTGTGGTGAAAATTTCAAGTAGATATCTCAAAAAATAACAAAGAAATAGCCTAGTGAGTGAACCGCCTTCTAGAGCGCGCAGTGCTGGCCCTTATTTTCAAACGCGTTTTTCTCAAAACCATCTTTTCAAAGTCGGTGGCCAAGATTTCTCGAAGCTCAGTTAACCGATCGTATTGATTTTTTTGCAGGCTTGTTTTATTCATAATAATCTCGTATTTGTCATAGGAGTTTTTGACGTAGAATACGTCATTCTCGGAGGTAAGTAGGGTGGTTGATACTGATCAGGTGTCGGTATTTAGGTCACAATTTGAGCCTTTGGTGTGCCTAAAGTACTAATCGTACAATGTTGATGTTAGCACTTGTTGGTCTGCTTGATCCTCACTGGGTGAAAAATTCATGTTTGAACTCTCTAACTTATATAAATTTTACACAATTACATGAAATATAAAGCCAACATTTAATGTTTTTGTTTACTTAAACTTGCTACCTATTTATCGACAGTTTCCGGTTTTATCGGCAAAACCATAAAATTTGTATGGGAGCCCCATAAGGAGTGGTCGGAGGGAATAGTTGTCAAAGGCAAAAATGTTCCTTTTGCAAAAGTAATGGGGTTCGGTGATACATATTAACCCTTTCCGGCACAAACACAATAAAATTTGTATGGGAACCCCTCTAAGGAGTGGTCGGAGGGAATAGGTGTCAAAGGCAAAAATGTTCCTTTTACAAAAATAATGGGGGTCGGTAAGACATATTAACCCTTTCCGGCACAAAAACCATAAAATTTATATGGGAGCCCCCCTAAGGAGTGGTCGGACGAAATAAGTGTCAAGGGAAAAAATGTTCCTTTTGCAAAAGTAATGGGGGTTAGTGATACATATTAACCCTTTCCGGCACAAACACAATAAAATTTGTATGGGAGCCCCTCTAAGGAGTGGTCGGAGGGAATAGGTGTCAAAGGCAAAAATGTTACTTTTGCAAAAATAATGGGGGTCGGTAAGACATATTAACCCTTTCCGGCACAAAAACCATAAAATTTGTATGGGATAACTTATTTTAACCCTTTGACGAACACTAGGATACCGGTGACCCTTTTAATTTCGAATTTTTCTGAATGTGACTTTCAGAAAGTACTTCATTTTCAAGAGTGAACTTTGCATACCAGACCACTCCAAAGTAAATAAATCTTTACATTTTATCCTCTTCTTCTTGCTGCAAAATTTTGGAGGTGTGAAGAGCTACAGGTACTAAATTTTGGGGAAGTTTTACTTTCTAACACAAAAAAAAAAACAAAAAAAACAAAAAAGATAGCCCACTGTAACTCTCCACGCGACCACCAAATCTGACGGGACTCCTATGTCCCAATGGCCGTCAACGATAAAAACCGACTTATTTCATTTTGTCGCAGAGTTCATTTATTTGAAATTAAAATAAATTTGTTTTAAATTTTTGATCAATACATTGAAATTAATTTTTCATGATAAATTTCGAAGCAATTTCGATCATTGGCGAAGCAAAATGGTTTTTTGCAAAAGCCGCAAATAGCAATGATTCGATGGTCTTTGTATTGTTTGGTGGAGAAAATACATCCTATCGTTCCGTTTCACTTTTGCAGAGATAATGGTTGGATAGAGTAGTGACCTCCGTAAGTTTGAATCCCTTAAATCTCTGTCTTACAACTACGCGAGATGGTCTCTTGTGGTTGGTGAACAAATCGATCATTCGAATAGCCAGTTGCGCGCGGACATCCAATGCAGATATAGAGAATGAATCAGTATTTCATGTAGAGATTTTATTGTAACCAATGTACACTTTATGCACACTCAAATACGCAAGAAGAATTTGATCTTTGATTTGCGATTGTGTTCGAAGTAAGACTAAAATAAAATAATAAAATAAAAAACACTTTCATTTTCTTTCCAATGATAGTACTTTGACCTCTCTGCGACTATTGGTCTAGAAGATATTTCTAAAATAGGTCAAAACTCCCAAAAAAATCTAATATTGGACCCTCTTTATTTATTACGGAGTAAGTAATGTTTGACATTGAATGAAAGATCAGATTTTTTAGAAAATATAACCTATTTTGTAAATATCTTGAACCAATAGTCGGAAAGAGGTCAAAGTACCACCATTGTACCACAAAAAGTACCTCAAATTTTTCGTTCGCGTACTGACAACGAGAGAAAATAGTCACATACATATCTATCGTTGACGACTATTTGGACATATAGGTCCCATGATTTTTGCAGGTAAAAAAATTGTCTTTTGCTACAGTTTAGTAATTAAGTAATTTGGGGCCGCTGAATATGAATCCGGTGTCGGATTAACGAATTTTCCAGCAGTTCAGGAGCGGTCGCCAAAGGGTTAATGAAAAAAAAAAAAAATGTATTGCTTGATTTCAGTTGACTACACGGGGCTGGGCATTCCAGAGCGCAAATTGAAGGAGCCGTGTTGGAGCAGTTATAGTGCCGCCATTTTGTTTTTTTTTCTTATAAAAAAATTTGTGTGTATCCATTTGCTGAACAATGTCAGTATGAAATTTCATTCAATGTTTTTTGTAAAAAATTATTAAAAATTGCTTGGAGGGTTTTCCTCCCTTAATGCGTCAAATGCAAAAGGACAAGTAAAAAATAAAATACTCACATCAAAGGTAAAATAAGGACTAGTATTTGGACGATGATTTGGATAAGAATTACGACTAGAATTAGAAAAAAGATGAGGGACTTGGACAAAGATTTGGACAAAGATTAGGACCAGGAATAAGATAAAGAGTAGGACAAAAATGTCAAAATCTTTTATAAGATCATAAGATGTCATCTTTCATAAGATCATGGAATTGCAAAAGGATTAGGACAAGAACTCAGACCAGGATTGCGAAAAGGATCATGACAAGGTGCGGGACAAGGATTTGGACGAAGATTTAGACACATCTTAAACAATATTAGAACGAGATAGGGAAGAGGCTAAGGACAAGATATGGGAATAAGGAATGGAACAAGATAAGGAATGGAACAAGGTTTTGGACACACTAAGTACAAGGACAAAATACGGGACAAGGATTGATAAAAGGAACGGAACAGGGATAAGGAAAAAGATATAAACAACGATAAGATCAGAAATAAGTTCATGCATCAACACAAGAGTTTGAACAAGAAATAGGATAAATTTGGGAACGTAGGAAAGTATAGAGACAAGAATAAGGACAAGGATTAAGAAAAACACTGTCACGTAAACACCTACATGTGTGTACACCAGTCAACCAACTTTTTTTTTTATTGTTTCTTTTAATTCTTGGTGTTAGATCCTAACGGCTCTGAATGAATGATAAGGGACTTCTTGATCAAGGAAGGAAAATGGTTGTTTGAGGAAATATGGTTTTATGCTGTTGAGAATGTTTGCTAAGTACTTTTTTTTTATTCAAAAAATGTATGGAAAATTATGCTTGATTTATTGCATTAGAAAAAAATGGACCTAAAAATTGAAAACAAGTTTTAGGTTGAAAATCTGGATAAAACTTTTTTTT
Organism: Pherbina coryleti; assembly: GCA_943735915.1. Taxonomy (NCBI): domain Eukaryota; kingdom Metazoa; phylum Arthropoda; class Insecta; order Diptera; family Sciomyzidae; genus Pherbina; species Pherbina coryleti. The sequence continues at coordinate 63,012,792 of OX030951.1, forward strand.
TAAGTATTCGCAGGTATTAGTCTAAAAGAATTGTTTATAAATGTCTCTTCGAAAACTATTATTTTTTAAAAATTGACAAAAATTCTTAATGGAAGGAATAAATTCTTAATTTAAATAAATTTTATATATTTTCAGCATTTATAACAGTAATTTTTTGTTAAAAGCAATTCAAGAAGAATTTGATATAAATTCATAGTTTAAGCTTCATAATCGCTTGTGCAAAATTTCTAGCAAATTTTTTTCAAGTTACCACATTCCACAGACTCCTTTAGCGACAGAGCATATTGCAGTAAAACCCACCAACTTGTAGCTGAAGCACCATTATTATTAACCCTCTTAGATGTTCAAATAAAATCAGCATAATTGGATTACTTATGTAACTAAAAACTTATGCTTCAATGATTTATTACCAATACATATACACAACCACAAACACAGCAAGCTGCATACAGATCCAGCTACGGAGGTAGAACACACACAGACCCAAGCACATAGCTTAGCGGCGACAGACATAGCCAAGAATGAATGAAAAATCAGCAGATAACAACAGGAAAAAATAATAGAAATCAAAAACAACAACAACAACCTGGTAAAACTTAGAGGCAAGAAAGCGAAAAGAGTGAATGCAAAAATAAAAAAGGACTATATAAAAAAAAAAACAACAAAAAATCAAACAAACAATACAAATGAACGGAAACGGAAAAGACTCCATAATGTTCTTATATATTTGCCATAATCCATTGATAAACAATCAAATAAAAAATAGAAGAATAATAAAACAACTAACGTAAATTTCAGATAAAAACACATTTGTACAGTTTATGAGCGTAATATTGACATTACCGGCTGCTCTGCTGCGATAGAAGCAAATAAAACAGAACAGTACGGAATAGAATAGAATGGTAATGGCAAAGGTAGAAACATGAGCAGCTATTTTATGCTAAGAAGAAAGTGGCACAAAGCAAATCATGCCCTTAAGCTTACCTACTTGTTCTGGGGTGGCTTAGTTAGGATGGATTGGAGTTGTTGTTGGTAGTGGTTTGTAGGTGGTAGCTTATTTGCTCATTCGACCATATAAAGTGAATAAATAATAATTTATGGAAGATTATATAATGGAGTAAAGAAGCAAATAAAGCAACAAACATGCAGGCAGGCAGACAGACAGACAGACAGACAGAAAGACAGACAGACATACAGACACAAAGGAAGACATTTAGGCAGAATTCGATTGGGTCGATATTAAGATAATTAGATTTACACAGCAATAATATTGTTGGTAGAGGGGGGGGGGGAGGTAGGCAGGTACTGGCAACGTGATTATTTATAGAAATCAAAATTGGGTAACTTATAAGATTACCGGAGTTTTTTTTCTTTTTCTTTTTCTTGTAGTGCTCTTCAGTGATATTAAAGCTAATATGTAGTAGGTCTTTATGAAGGCCTATAAAAATTGATAAATTTTTGAGAATGCTTTACAAATTAAATTGGAGATTTCTTTAAACTAATGATTCTTTTTGTAGTTTGGGTTATTTCTTGAAGTTTTATCGAACTGTTTTAAATTTACTCATTTTTGTAGTTGTTGTCAAAGAAACTCTAAATATTTTTCGTGTCGTGTCTAGGAATTGTGTTAAGCTTAGTATTAATTACTTATTGAATAAGCGATTTTTGATGAGTTAATGAGCAATATGACTTCATTGGATGAAACAAATTGTTATGGGAATTGGATTTATTTTAATTGTATTGCTCCAGCTACGCAATTTAATCAACTTAACTCACCAAATTTAACTCAACTCAGTCAACTCACCGCACTCAAAAGACTAATGACTTAACTCAACATTCCATCCAACTCAAAAAAATTACTGTTGGAATAAAAAATTGAAAAAAATCGTAGTAATTTCAACTATGCCTTGGCGCAATTGAGTTAGCGCATTTCGCTTCTAGAGTATAATGCACTTAAGTTGTAATATCAGCGCAGCTTTTTTTGCTGTCTTAATTATTTTTTAAATATCATATGTAAAATCGGTTAAGCAAAAAAATTTTAGCCATTGAGTTGCCTAATTTCGCTGATTCAATAAACTGCGCTTGAGTTGATGTGTCAGCGCAGCAGTTTTTTTGAACAAAGACAAAAGAAAAAAAAAGATACAGCAGTTTCGACTATGTCGTAACACAAGACGTAGAATTATTCAATTCGCTTTTGATGACATCTTTTTTAAAAAATATTTAGCAAGAATGGATAAATAAAGCAACAGCGGAATTTTTTTTTCGATACCTAGTACGCTGTAGAGTCGAAAAATTTGTTCAATGCTAGCAAGTTCGACAATCCATGTGGAGAGTTGAAATGTCCAAATTTCGCTGTCGATTATATGCTTAGATATTGAATTGGCTGCGTAATTTTGACATTTCAATAAGAGTACAGTACGACCTCGCTTAATAGTACAGTACGATTATCGGAACACTCAAAAATTTACATTGTTCACTTAGTAAACGCAAATTTAAAGAAGAAAAAATTACACAATTATCGCAACTTTTATTTGCGTAAACTTTTATAAACTTTTACCTTATTTCCTTTCAGTTCTTCTTTGCTTGGAAACTATATTTTTTATATAGGAAAAATCTATCTAGTTGCATTGAGGAAGGTTGTACTGTAGTTGCTTTTTTCTCCACACAAACACTTTTTTCTCCACACAGACTCTATACTGTGTGAAATCATGGTATAATAATACAAGGTAGCATTGACAACTGCTTATTTTCTCTTCTACAAGAAAACATCTCCTGTCAAGAACAACTGTTTGTGCAAATGCATCTGCAGCTGCTGAAGTTGTTGTTTTTTTCACTTCTACGTTTTCAACATTGTTTGTGTTTTCAATGGCCGATTGTGAGCGTTCTCTTTTTGAGTATATTTTTTGACAGGAGATGGTTTCCTAAGCAACTGTCAATGCTGCCTTGTAAAGGGTCCGCCATCTAACGGTTTTTTTTTGCAACTAGTGCTTATTTCGTGAATGGTAACACTTAGCACATGTCTGATTTGACAGATAATTAGTTTTATCCTCCGCTGAACGAATATGGTTGTGTATACGCTTGAACAACGCTGGGAAATATTGCGACATTACTTTGAAAATAATGGTAATGTTGCAGAATGTGTGCGAAAATTGCGTACTGATTTTGGAAGATCAGAAGCACCGGCAGCTCCGTATGTTCGTTATCTTGTGAAAAAGGTGAAAGAAACTGGCATCCTCATTGATAAACCAAAGCGTGAAAAGCCAAAAACAGTGCGTACACCCGAGAATATTGATGCTGTGGCAGAAAGTGTGCGTGAAGCATCATCAATCAATCATTGAGACGAATTTTGCATAAAGACCTTGATATGACGCCATACAAAGTCTAATTGGTTCAGGAGTTAAGCCAACTGACCATCCAATGCGTTTTCGCTTCGCTGAGTGGGCCTGCGATCGACTTACAGAAGATGTCGATTTTGCCAAAAAAATCATCTTTTCAGATGAAGCTCATTTTGATCTTTGCGGGTATGTAAACAAGCACCATTGTCCCATTTGGGGCACAGAAAACCCGCACGCATACATTGAAAAGCCGATGCACCCAAAACGAGTCACTGTTTGGTGCGGATTTTGGTCCAGAGTCATAATTGGGCCATTTTTCTTTGAACATGAGCAAGAAGTGGCCATTACAGTCAATGGCCATCGTTATCGGGCCATGTTGAACGAGTTTTTGTTCACAAAAATTGAAAAGGAGGATATTGGCAACATTTGGTTTCAACAGGACGGCGCTACGTGCCACAAAGCCGAACCTACACTCGATGTTTTGCGCCCTCTTTTTGAAGATCGCATCATCAGCCGCAGAGCTGATGTCGTTTGGCCACCTCGGAGCTATGATTTGACACCGTTGTACTATTATTTGTGGGATGCCCTCAAAGATAAGTGTTACGCCGACAAGCCAGAGACAATTGACGCTTTAAAGGACAATATTCGTGAAGCCATTGGTGAAATGCAGCTGCACACAATCGATAATGTGCTTAAAAATTGGACCGATCGTGTAGGCTACTGCATGGCCAGCCGAGGCAGCCATTTGAATGAAATTATTTTCCATTATTAACCGGAAAGATTGTACATTCAAATAAAAAAAGAAATTTGAGAAAATATTCAGTAGTTTTTTTTATAGCATTTTTAAAAAAAAGAAGTTATTTGGCGTACCCTTTATTATTATACCATGGTGTAGAATAGGATTGTGCTAAACCAGTGGTGATCAACGCACAGTTCAAACAACAACAAAGAGAGCTTTCCGAGTGCACAGCAACACTGAAACAAGAAGTTGTTAAAAGCTCTCATAACATTTGGTGCAAGGAACTCTTGTCGAGTGTTGGATTTTAAGTATAATCATTCCTTTTTTATTTTTGTGTTTACTTTTTGTCTATTTTAACATAGAAAACATCTAGCAAAAATGTATTAACGCTTTTCCTGAAACATTGCGGTATATTTACGTATATTCATAAATAAAACAGCGAGCAATACCCTTATCACATAAGCGCTCAAAGCATACTGACCACCGTTGCCAGATTGGGCGATTTATCGCCAATTGGGCGCTTTTTTTCTTGTTTTTGCGCTTAAATTTTTAGGAAATCGCCTGGCGATTTTTTGGGCGATTTTTGTAAAAACAATCGTTTTTCATAAACTCATCTAATGTGTTTAAAATTTCAATTAAAGAAAATAACAATTGTTTTAAGTGTTTGGAACACTCTGTTAACAATGCGACTGAACACAGCTCACAAGCCCTTACCGATAATTTATTAATAACGAAATACTTATTTTTTGAGACCGTTTCTTCAAAACATCAACTCACTTAATTTATATTTTCAATGAGAAAAAGTTGACTTTTTTCAAGCTTACGTTGAAATCACAACATTTATTCAAAGTCTTGTTCAAAAATTATAAAAGAAGACATTGTCAAAAATTTCAATTTTGATAATATAGCTACATTCAGCTTAAATAAAATTTTAGCGGATAAAAGCAATTATAAAAGAATTAATGACCTTACATTTCATTATCAGTTCCATGAAGAAATTCACAAATTAAGTGATGATATTGTTATGATAGACATACTATCAAAATGCCAGAATTTCATTATAGTTTTAATTAAGGAAATGTTAAAACGTTTACCTAGTCTGTTAGAAATTTTTGAAAATGCTTTTATTTTATGTCCTGAAAGATGTTTAAACTATATAAGACCTTCTTTCCGTGAACTCCCTCTTCATTATCTATCTCTTGAAGAGCGACGTGCAGAAGAAATCGAATACGAATCTTTGTTGACATTTCCATGGAGCAATGTTTTCAAAAACAAAGTGCCATCTGAAAGTGAAGAATTTTGGTAATCGGCATACAAAATTAAGACAGCCGTAGGCGGAAAAATGTTTGACAATATTTGTAAGTTGGCATTCATCTTGTATAAACAAAATCAATGTATGAACTAAACAATACTTCGAGAATTGACGAAACGGAGGAAGAGTCTAATATGGCTGAAGGAACTACGTTTTTTGCAAAAAGTTTTTTTTTAAAGTTGCATACTGAAAAATTCTCTAAAAAAATGTTCTTTAACGATCAAAATTCTCGTATAAAATGAAGTAGCTTTTTTATTATTTTTTATAGATCTCAAAAATATGAAAATAAGAATATCTAATACTATTAACAGATCTCAATATTATTTGAAAAAAAATGTATATAATTTGTTTTGTTTTTTCTAATATAATAAATTTCATAGAAAAAATGGCGATTTTTGGCGATTTTTTTTTTTCATTGGGCGATTTTGGGCGATATTTTTTTTAAATCTCGCGCTTTTCTCAAAAAAGTTCTGGCAACACTGATACTGACTTGAAATTTAAAGCACAGCAGAAAAAACAAACTTTTACGCAGTATACAAACAGAGCGAGCTGATTGCTACTTCGTGTGCAAAAGCTCAACAACACACGATGCCCGCGGGCTATGGGAAACCATATAGTGAGCACCACTGGTATAATCATTCTTTTAAACTCTGAAACACTGGAAATTTTATTATCTACCATAATATAATACTAACCATAAATCAGCATTTTGCATTTATGTTGTCATTTGGTTTCGAAAGCCGATCTTGGTGACATGCTTTTGTCCCTCCTTTAACATTTTCTGGAATAATAAAGTGCTTATTAACAATAAGTATTACTAACAAAATGTATAAAAATTAAGTTTTGCAATTAGTTGTATATAATACTTTTTCTATATATGATATCAACCAATGGCAACCCATCACAGTTAGTCCCAACAGTCACACACACACAAAATAACAACAAATCTTTGAGGCTGCAGCCATGGGCGGCCGCATTAATTAATATTACAATTCAGTGTTTCTCGTAAATCTTTACGTTTTATAATTCATGTCTTGAAAACAAGTTTCATCAGCCTAAAGGCTTAAGCTTAAAGAATTCACACTCTGAATGCTACAAAAAAGGATTTCAGCTTTTGAAAACTTATGCAAGAGAATAAAAAGTGAAAATGCATTGACCCTTTTACAGCTCTACACAGAAGTTATGACTATACAATGTAGACTACTACGAAAAATTTCTAAATTTGTCTTATCACCGCGAAATGAAGGTGGCCGAAAAAAAAGGTTCATTTCTACTTTGAAACAAAATGTTTCTAAATATTTTGCATTGAAAATGCTTTAAACTTAACATTTTTCTCTACGGTTTTTTTATCTAAGAAAGATTTTTTCTATTTCCAAAAATTTTTGGAAATGTATTTATCACTGTTTACAAAATTTTTCCATTAATTTTTTAATCAAAATAGAAACCAAATGTAGACAAGTTGGTTATCATATTATTTTGCTGTAAGAAAATATTTTAAAAATGAGAACAATTTAAACAAAACTAGACTTACATTCTTCCATTCGGGGCTTTTTTTTAGGCGGCTTCTCTAACCATTCCAATATCTTCTTTCTTTGCACAGTAGCACACACTTTTTAAAATAAAGAAACGCACTGACTTTATAGCACTGATAAAAGTAGAACACTTGTTGAAAGCACAGGGATGAAAAAAATGCAATCGAAAGTATTGAACTTTGTTCGATAACTTAAGTCTGGTAATGAACCTCCGCTGGTTGTTTTGTTTTGCAGGGGTAAGCTCAGCGGGTTTCCAGGGTTCTTACAAGAAATTACACTGTGGTTTTCTTTAACAAATGTTCTTTATTAAATTTTTGGCCTTTATCTTTAATACAATGTAAGATATATGAATTTATATATTTGTATTTTTTGATTTGATGGGCCGTATTCCTCCGGGTCTGTCACGTCTGCGTCTCGGCTTAACAGGCGGGCCTACAAGCCGCAGCACTGTTACTCTATGAAAAAAATGCGAACACGCGGGCTTACAAGCCACGGACAATGTTCTGGTTTGAGCAGGCGGGCATACAAGCCGCGGACGCTGCTAAAAAAAAATGTGAAGACAGTTGGGCCTACAAGCAACCGACTCTGTCTACTACTACAGCAGGGGGGCCTACAAGCCACCGACGCACATTGGTTGAAGTTCATAGAACGAGCGGCTAAAAATAGAAGAAGTTGTCGAAGGACAATGAAACTTGGTACATAGGCATTTTTTGTTTGAATCAAGAAAAAAATGGAAAAATCAAAATGTTCCGCCCACTTTTACGCCCACCTCCCATACAAAGAGAAAATTAAATTTTGACCTACGGTATTGTTTTTTGGCACATATCATTTTTAAACACTCAGAATCATTTGTGTGAAATTTGAAAAATATCCGCCTACTTTTACGCCCACTTCCCATACAACTTGTATTGAAAAAGTGGCATAACTCCCTTGATTTTTACTGCATCAACTCAATTTTCACAAAAAATATATATTATAATTGTAGAATGGGCTCCTAAAAATATATACCTGATCCGCCCACTTTAACGCCCACCTCCCATAGAAAAAAACAAATAGAACAAACATGAATAAGTAATTTAAGCATAGTCTTTTAATAATTTTTTAACATCATTATCGTACTCCAATTTTTTGATTTGCAAGTAGGAGCAGCTGAATTTTTTTTACTTTTAGCTGAGACTTCAAGCTGTAACTTGACATCTTTCGTTAAACAGGGCTCCACAGGGCTAAAAAGATGCAGTACACTGAAGTTGATGAACATAGAAATTGTGATGTTGTTTATATTTCGTTCTACGAAATTTTTTATATGGCACTTTTTCCAACTTTTTTTAATGCAAATGTCAGCTATGACAATTGTCACTTACGAAAATATACAACAAAGTCAAATGATAAGATTACTGTGACTGTACCAAAAGATTGAATATACAGTTAATTTGCATGCCATTTTAAACAAGCGAACATATATGAACTTCGAGCATGTCTGTCCAAGCAAATAATGAATATATCAGCCTAATATTAAGGAATCATAATATTCAGATATCTGACAACAAAATACCAAAAAATTATCCAAATCGGCGAACATGAAAAAAATTATTTTCGGCCACTCTTCAACCAATGTGCGACGCTGCTCTTGCCGTTGGATAAACAAGTGGGCCTACAAGCCACCGAAATGTCTAACGATTCCTTTGCAGGTGGGCCTACAAGCCAACGACTCTTCTGTTAACAAAAAAATATCTCACTTCTCACAATTCTCACCTCCTCTGCCTTTGCAACTTTCCACTGTTTCTTCTCTTCGCTCGGCGTATCTTACTTGAATACTTTTCGGTCCAATTGCACTGCTTCACTGTTTTACTATTCACTTTGATAACTTGGATCACTTTTCACTTTGCGCACTTTTAATGTATAATAAATTCTGTCTCCTGTTTTCGATTGCGGCCTATTTATATCATCGTCATCTTGTTGTTTGTGACAAACAGGGTACCGCAATCGAAAGTTCTAGGCTTATTTTTCCCGTAACCGAAGTCCCGGACGGTGCAGCCTTGTTGTTGTCTTCCATCAGAACTTTTACACATTTTGCCCAGCAATTTGCCTTCTATTGCCTCCTTATGTGATCCGCTACTTGACTCTGCGCAATATCACGCCAGCTTTGCGTATGTATTTGCGCACGTTTTGCAAGTATCCAACTATTTTACATACTCTCCCTTTCTCTCTCTCTTTTTCTAATAGAAAAGTGTATGGGTGTTAATTTTGTATTCATGTGTTTATTTATTCATTATATTCAGTGTTTATGTATGTGTATGTGTAAATGTAAAAAAATTAAACTAAATCAACAACACTGGTGGTGTTCACCAAGTGTCCTTCTAGCACCTTGGCCGTTGTGCGGCTAAAAAATAGCCAGCGATATTTTAGTCGTCACAGTCTTAAGATAAGTGTTCACACTTACAGCCCTATTCTGACAGCTTAACAAACCTCACCACATTAACAAAATAGTTAATATTAACAAATTGTTAAGGTTTCGTATTCTGGTGATAATTTAAAAGCTCCTTTCTTTACTATTTAGTTAATGTCAGAAAACTTTTTAACAACGAAAGATAGTCCAGTGTTAAACCAAATAAATGCTGTGCAAGGAAAATAAAATATAAAAAATGGATGAATTCTTACTTTTTACTTCTTTTAAGCATTGATACTGAAGATGATAAAAGAAAACATAAATCTTAACAACTGCAAAACACTAAAACATTGTTTGGCTATTGAACAAACTAATTTTGAAACTTAAAACAATTGTAAACAATCCGTAAATTATTTATTTGTAACGTTTTCCATCTTGAAGAAAAATAAACATAAGCAATCAAAATAAGCAAGAAATCAGCAATAAAAAAACAGCTGATGCTTTATATCTAAGGCATTTACATTTTCACCATGCGTGGTGAACTTAAACAGCTTTTGAGAGCTTTCAAATTGTTAATGATTTGCCAGAATACGAAAGTTTACTTTACATAACAAGAACATTAACAAGAGCTTCTTTACAATTCCTTGTTATATTAACAAGCAGAATAGAGCTGTTAATGTTCACAACATCGAATTGAAAAAAAGAGAGTAATATGCGCAAATTGGTAAAAGCAAATTTCCGGAATTTAACAATATGTGTATATGTCTTATTATTTTTTTTTTAATTTTTGGACCCTATGAGGGGTGTTTTAACACCCAAAACACTACCCTTGACTACGGGCCAGCTTCCTTGGAACACTAAGGGTCTAAAAAAACAAAAAAATTTACTCAACAAATTCTTCAAGGAGTTCAAAATTTCTAGAAACTTTGAGTGCAAAGCAAAATATGTAGATAATGTGAGGGAATTTGACTTTTTAAATAAATTTTATTATAAAGAATATGCTCTAAACCAAACATGCCCACGTATTGGACCGTATGGCCCGCAAGGCCCTTCATACAAATTTTTTTTCTATCTTAATTTTGTCTTTGCGATGAGCCAAAATCAAAGAATGCCTTCAAAGAATAATAATTCAAACAGCACTCGTTCAGTGTTCAGCACATTTTCCAGTGAACTTTACAAAAACATATTCATGCAAAGCCAAAATAAAAAAACGAAAAACTGATTGTCCCGTTACTTGTGTGTTGAGCATGACATATGATTTTATTGAATTGTAATTGTTTTTTGTTTTGTTTGATTTTTTGCCAAACGCAACGATGAGCAACATTTTGTGTTTGTTTTTTTTTTGTTTTTTAATCATTGGCCCGCGCTTAAAATTTCTTGGGTCCCACTGCTCTAAACATTGAAAATAGCATTCAAACTCATGCCTAGTCTTTTTTGAGCTTTATTCAATCCAAAAACGGTTCATCAAATATTCCTTCTTCTATGTTTCATCCTGGGTTAGTAATGGACTCCGTTAATGATACAGTTCCATTCTGTGCAAATTATTTTAAATCAAATTTTGTAATAATTAACTATCTTATGTTTAAACTCCTATTGCCCACCTAAAAAACTCGAGTAAGTGTGACTAAGATGGTCTAAGTTCTTTTTTGCTGAAACAATGTATTCAATTTTTATCTTTTACTAATTTTTTTTTATAACTATCTTAAAATACTGATATAATGGGGGAAAAGCTGAGCTTAGACTCGTAAAAAGAGACACCAAAGCCAAAATAAACTTTTTTCTTTTGCAGCCTCTCTGTCATTCTTCTGCATAAAATTTTTATTTGTCGTTCGCACAAAAAAAAAAAAACAAAAAAAAAAAAAAGTACCAAAATGCCAATATTTTACAGGAATTTTCTTAAATAATCATCAACTAAATTCCCAAAACTGTTCAGATGAGGCTCGCAAAAAGCAACTGTAAGCAGTAATACTTAATTTGTTCGTGAAGTGAGTAAAATTGGGTCAGAAACTTATGCCGGTACGATTAAAAGCTTTTTCGCTTACATGTTCATACAAACATAGAAAAGTACTCCCATCACAAGGGCATTCCAGCTAAACTTTTAACATACATATTTAAATTCCTCAATGTGAGTTCCATTCACATTGAGCTAGTACCATTTACAAACCACTTTAACTGGACAGTTTTAGTTGAATACTTCATAAACATTCACCGGAAATGACGAAACTAACTCATTTCCGGCTACAGCAAAACATGTTATTTCAATAGAATATGTAAGGGAGTGGAAAAAAAAAACTATGTTTAAAATAGCAACACGAAAAGGTGCCTTAAATGGGAAAAACTTTTCTCATGTTACTCAAAAATGTTTTAGACCCAAAACTTTGTCTTGTCTTTTGCAATCTAATTACAGACATATTGTAGCAAAAACTTTTTTTTTATGGCTTTGTTAAATTCACTATAATTATAAAAGTCTGCTTAACACCTGCGTTGCCAATGTATTCGCTTGTTTTTTTTTTTATTCTATCCTTTTCGTATTATTTCGAGCACATATATACTGTCTACTCTACTCTTTTCTTCTCGAGAAACGAACAAGTTTAACATATTAATGAGTTTCGTTGTCTTCGACATGATTTCAAATTCGTTGCGGTTAAACTTAGGAACACACAAAATCAGTCCTTTAGCCCAACGGCTTGAATGTCAGGGTAATGCGAAGGAGTGGAGTAATGAGAAGAAACAAAAATAAAAAAAAAGTTTCCTTGCTTACTTGCATATAATTCGTGGGTCTACGCTTAATTTCCGTTTTAATTTTGCTCATTTCGTTTGTGTGAGACTTGCTTTTATGTTGCATTTCTTCGGTATTTTCTGTTTTTGTCTTAAAAAGCTCTTTTTTTTTCTCTTCTTTTTCTTTTGTTCAAAGACATCCTACGAAATATTGGCTTTGGCTGGCTGAAAACACGGGAAGCTTAAGATACTCTTAGTTACTCGCTGGTTTCCTCAAACTTCTCTAAGATAATAATTACAAGAAACGAGATAGGAAAAGGAAGAAATGAAGGGGGAGAGAGATAAAGAGGAGGCTTATAATTTCAACTGCTTAACTATTTTGCGACAATAGCTGCGAATAATCTTATGGATATTTCCACGGCTTTGCATAACTATTCGACAACTACAACAGAAATAAGCTTAAATAAAATAATAAATACGATGACTACCAAATGTTTCTAAGACTCTTTAGAATAACGTGTATTGTATCCACTTTTTAGATCAAACATGCCCACGTAGTGGCCCATATGGCCCGCGTGGCCCTTCATACAAATTTTTTTCTATCTTAATTTTGTCTTTGCGATGAGCCAAAATCAAAGCCTGCAGAAAACAACAACATAAACCGCACTCGTTCAGTGTTCAGCACATTTTCCAGCGAACTTTACAAAAACAAATGCATGAAAAAAAAAAAAATATAAATAACTGGTCATTTCAGCCCTTGAAAGGACTTTGACCTATCTTCTTATGATCAATTGTGCTGTGCGTGTTATTAAGTTTGTACACAAATGACCGAGAACCGGATCTATAGGTTTAATGCCGACTCCAAACGGCGATGAACGGAATGTTCTCGTTCTCAAGAAGCTTTACAAGGCATTTTGATTACTCTATGAGATTTGCCATTATCTGCAGAGACGTGGCGGCCGTACAGAAAAATCATTTTTAATTCAAATAATTTTCTGTCGCTGCTGGGGTTCGAACCCGGGTCTCCAGGTTCGTTGACATAGAGGCCCCGCACTTTAACCAACTACACCACGGACGCCAAATGCATGCAAAGCCAAAACAAAAAAAAAAAACGCACACTCGATGATGTCGATGCTGAAGCTGATTGTCCCATTACTTTTGTGTAGATTTATTTTTCATGAGATGTGATTTTATTGCATTGAAATTGTTTTTGACGTAGAATACGTCATTCTCGGAGGTAAGTAGGGTGGTTGATAGTTGATAGTATTGCATTGAAATTGTTTTTGACGTAGAATACGTCATTCTCGGAGGTAAGTAGGGTGGTTGATAGTGATCAGGTGTCGGTATTTATATAAGTTTTTGAGCCTTTGGTGGGCCTAAAGTACTGATCGTACAATGTTGATGTTAGCACTTGTTGGTCTGCTTGATCCTCAATGCGACAAAAATTCATGTTAGAACTCTCTAACTTATATAAATTTTACACAATTACATGAAATATAAAGCCAAAATTTGATGTTTTCGTTTGCTTAAACTTGCTACCTATTTATCGACAGTTTCCGGTTTTATCGACAAAACCATAAAATTTGTATGGGAGCCCCCCTAAGGAGCGGTCAGAGGGAATAGGAGTCAAGGGCAAAAATGTTTCTTTTGCAAAAATAATGGGGGTCGGTCATACATATTAACCCCTTCCGGCACTCTTTTAAAGGTCATATGCTCAGGTGTATGAGATAAATATACAAAAACCATAAAATTTGTATGGGAGCCCCCCTAAGGAGTGGTCGGAGGGAATAGTTGTCAAAGGCAAAAATGTTGCTTTTGCAAAAGTAATGGGGGTCGGTGATACATATTAACCCTCTCCGGCACTCTTTTAAAGGTCATATGCTCAGGTGTATGGAATAAATATACAAAAACCATAAAATTTGTATGGGAGCCCCCCTAAGGAGTGGTCGGAGGGAATAGGGGTCAAAGGAAAAAATGCTCTTTTTGCAAAAGTAATGGGGGTCAGTGATACATATTAACCTTTTCCGGCAAAAAAACCATACAATTTGTATGGGTGCCCCCCTAAGGAGTGGTCGGAGGGAAAAGGTGTCAAAGGCAAAATTGTTGCTCTTACAAAAATAATGGGGGTCGGTCACATATAATAACCCTCTCCGGCACTCTTTTAAAGGTCATATGCTCAGGTGTATGGAATAAATATACAAAAACCATAAAATTTGTATGGGAGCCCCCCTAAAGAGTGGTCGGAGGGAATAGGTGTCAAAGGAAAAAATGCTCCTTTTGCAAAAGTAATGGGGGTCGATGATACATATTAACCTTCTCCGGCACTCTTTTAAAGGTCATATGCTCAGGTGTAGGGAATAAATATTTTGCTAAATAAGTAGTTTTTAAAAAAGATGTCATCAAAACGAATTGACTAATTCTACGTCTTGTGTTTCGACATAGTCGAAACTACTGTATCTCTTTTGTTTTGTTTGCTTTTTTGCCAAACACAACGATGAGCAACATTTGTGTTTATGTTTTTTTTTTTTGTTTTTTTAAGCATTGGCCCCCGCTTTAAATTTATTGGGCCCCACTGCTTTAGATACTGGTGCAGCCATACTAGACAGAAAAAAAAATTAAACTCTATGTTTTGTGCTGTTTTTTTTTTTAAATATTTTCGTTTGAGTTGTATATGTGTGATCGTGTTTCAGGCTAAAAATGTTTTAAAGTATGTTTTAAAGCCTTCTCATAAATTTTGGCCATTCTGGCAGCATTAAGGTTCTCGGTAAAGAGGTGCAAAGTGCCGAAACACGTTTTTGAGAAGCATCCCCAAAGATGAATTTTAATGATGTGTTTAACGGTGCACAGGACAAAGACCAATTACTTGACGACGAAGACCAAGCCCGCGGTACGATCGAATAACCCCAAACAGAAGATTCCTCGGAGGAAACGTTACTTAATCGCGGACAACAGTGGTTTCTTCATTGCGCTTCGCCATTTCAAATTATTTGCACGCAAATGGTTACGAATACTTACGTTCGATATATTTAGACCTTTTTGCCTCAACTTCGCTTGCCCTTGACGCAAGCTTAACCCAGGATTCCGCGAAAACAAACTCACTATAATTTTTTCATCCTTCTTGGTCACGTTCCCTGTTGAGCCACGTTAGGGAAGGTCATCGAGGTTTTTAAAGCATTGCACCCACTTTTGGACAAAAGCCTTTGACTTTTTCAAACACTTTGCCGCCGCTTCATAAGACATTTTTGGTCCTTTTTGATGGTTGCAGAGGAAAATTGCCTCGACGCGTTCTGCGTATGCACCACTCATTATGCCTGACACACTTTTCTGACAAATTTTCGACCACCAATTTAAATTTTTTACTATTGCCTCAAGGACAAAGGTTATGTTTACTTATTGACAAAATTTCAGGGTTGCACTATTAACCGACTGTGAATAATGCCGTACACGCTCTTACTTAACAGACTGTATGTTCTCAGTACACAGAGCGTGTTACAAGCGGGACCCAGTGGGATGGTCAAGGTTTAAATATGACAGTATATTGTCGTAATATTGACAATGAGGAACACAGATTTGAGTACTGCAACAGTTTGAGAGTTAACACACAACTGATGTAGGAGGAATTGATTACGAATATTTCATTTTTATAGAATTATTTTCGCTAATTCCCGGACCTTCATCCACCTCTTATAAGTTTAGTGATATAGATTTCCGTCTTATGAAACTAGACTTATAAGAGCTGACGCCTATGGTAGTACGAGAGCAATTTGAGAAGTCAGTGAGTTTTTAAATTTCCCACGTTTCCGAGCCATTGAAAGCAGACAACTTCCTAAATTTTGACAGAAATGGAAGAAAAGTGAATTGTGTGTACTTGTCAAACATTATTTTGTGTTACGTAAAAAACCCGTCACCGAAACCAAGGAAAGGCTTCATAAATACTATGGGAGCTTAAGAAGACATCAATTTCAAAGGTTAAGAAGTGGTTAACTGAATTCCATTGTGGTCGTACCAGCACAAGTGACGCTGAACGTTCGGGTCGCCCAAAAAAGAGGTAGTCACGCCAAAAATCGTCGATAATATCCATGGAATAATATTGGACGAAAAGTTGCACTCAAAAAGCTGCGATTATTCACCCACGACCATAAACACAGCCATGTGACTATTTCAAAGTAGTGTTTGGCGATGTTCGACTGCACTCCGAAGTAATTTTTGTGCCGTTTCGTAACCTTAAGCGAAATATGGATACATCACAACACATCAAAGACCAACAAACAGTCAAAGCAGTGGTCTTCTCTGGGTGAAAGTGCACTAAAGAAGACCAAGGTGAGTTTGTCGGCCAACAAGATCATTTACATCGTCAGACGAAACATAGATACATCACAACACATCAAAGACCAAGAACTAGTCAAAGTAAAGGGCGTAGGCAGGATGAAAATTAAGGGGTGCAAGACCTTATTTTCTTTTTACCATATCTAGTTTTAAAGAAAAAGGAAAAACCACGTATTAAAAAGGAATTACATATAGAAACTACTCTCAAAGCCATCGATTAAATCAAAAATCTCATATTTAGATTTAGGGGCAACTGCCCCCCCCCCCCCTTCCCCTCTTGGCTACGCCGTTGGTCAAAGTAGTGTTATTCTCTGAGTGAACGTGCACTAGGTCATTTACATCGTCATTCACATCGATTACCTTGAAAAGGGTAAAAAGATCACCGGCAAATATTATTGACAGGTATTGGACAGATTTGATATTGATCGGAAGCAAAAACGACCGCATTTGACGAAGAAATAAAACAAAACTCTTATACCCAAAACAATGCACCAGCACACACATCTGTAGTCGCCATGGCAAAAATCTCAAAATGAGGCAACGCACTTCTATCCCATCCACCATATTCTCCAGAATTAGCACCCTGCGACTATTTCCTATTTCCAAACCTGAAAAAATGAGTCAGCGGTAAGAGATTTGGGTTAAATAAAGAGGTCATCACTGAAACAATGATAAAAAATATTTGGAAATTAACAAACAAAAAAAAAAATTTGGAAAAACGCTAAATGCATCAATATATAGGGTGGCTGATGAAAAGTGCTACCAAAAAACACGTAATAAGTTTTTTCCGTGTAATTAATCTGTTTCATTTTTTTTATAGAGTGATCTTTAATTTTAACAAAAATGGAAAATTGGGACAATGAGACCAGAATTTGAATTGTGCGCTGCTTTCATGCATTGGAGTCCGTAGTTTCCGTCCAAAGAGAATATAGGCGAACATTTGGAGGCAGTCCTCCTAGCAGATGTACCATTATGAGCCTCGTGAATAATTTTGCCGAACGTGGAACAAGCGCAAGAAAGCCTTATAATCGAGAACCCTCAGTTCGGACGCGGGAAACTATCGCTGCTGTTGGTGCTGCCATAAAAGCGAATCCTAGTGTTTCGATAAGGAGCTTATCTGTTCAAATGGGAATCAGCAGACAATTATGCATAAAGATTTAAACTTATTCCCATATAAGATACAACTTATATAAGATACAACTTACAAGCACACTGAATGCAGCAGACTTGCCGATTTGCTTGGAATTTTGCGAGTGTATCATTCAAATGGCGGAAGAGGACGAAAACATGTTGAACTGCATTCTTATGTCTGACGAGGCCCAGTTCGATTTAAACGGCAATGTTAATAAATAAAATTGTCGAATATGGAGTGCTTCTAACCCACAGGTACTGCATGAGACGCAATGGCCTCCACTTCAAGTGAGGTGTGCAGTTTCATCAAGGTTCATTGTCGGCCCTTACTTCTTCGAAGAAAACGGTCTTACTGTTACGGTCAATGAAGACCGTTACTTAAAGATGCTGAAAGAGTTTTTCTTTCCAGATCTACGCCGAAAGAGAATCCCATTCAACTCTGTATGGTTTCAACAAGATGGTGCAACTTGCCACATAGCCAGGCCTATTATGACAGAATTGCAGCGAAAATTCCCCAATAAGGTGATTTCCAGAGACTCCACATTCCGTTGGCCCATAAGATATCCTGATCTTAATGCACCTGACTTTTTCTTGTGGGGTTATTGCAAACAAGAAGTTTACAAAACAAAACCAACAAATTTAAATGATTTAAAACAATCCATTCGAACGATAATTGAGGCAATTCCCGCTGCAACCCTCCAGGCAGTAATGAATAACTTTTTGATAAAATGTCGCATATGCGTCAACGAGCGTGGAGACCATTTAAATTCATTTATTTTTAAAACCAGTTAAATTAACTTAATTAATATATCTTATTTTTGAAAGGAATAAATAAAACATGTAACTTATCATGGATTAAACAAAAACTTATTTGAGTTTTTTAATGTAGCAGTATTCATCAGCCACCCTGTAAAAGGAGATCGCTTAGAAAATTAAACGCTATTTTGCCGAAAAAATTCTTTAACTCAAAAGTTATTGACTTATCAAATTGCCCTCGTAAAGCTTCATGTCTTTGACAAATTTGGTACAAGACCACCTGTGAAGTATAATAGTTCGTATTTTATCGAGAACAAATGATTATTAATTGACATCACATTATCGAAGCAAATCAATTTCTGGACGGCAACATCTGATGCATATTGCTAAGGATTGCTATGGAGTGCTCCACTCATATCGTATAATCGTTATAGCGTAAGCTTACCATGGAATTTCACAAAAAACTATGCTTAGTATATATATATGTGTCCGTGGCGTAGTTGGTTAAAGTGCGTGGCCGCTATGTCAAAGGAACTTTGGATACCCAGGTTCGAATCCCAGCAGCGACAGAAAATTATTTGAATTAAAATAATTTTTCTGTACGGACGCCACCTCTCTGCAGACAATGGCAAACCTCAGAGAGTAATAAAAATGCCATGTAAAGCTTCTTGAGAATAAGAACATTCCGTTCATCGCCGTTTGGAGTCGGCTTTAAGCATGTAGGTCCATTTCTCGGTCAATTGTGTACAAACTTAATAACACGCACAACACAATTGATCATAAGAAGCTAGGTCAAAGTCCTTTGAAGGGCTGAAATGGCCAGTTATTTATTTATTTATTTTTATATATATGTGTCATTTTAATGGATTCCATTATCGGCAATCGAGAGGTGGTACTGCTGCTGACGTTTTATACTATCCACTAAACGGGATCGTAAAATAAAATTCAGGAAATTGGTACTCAATTTGGTGTTGAAATGACGTTGTATTCATCTGTAAAGAGGTGGCTTGAGATACGGGGACAAGTCGGTGAATTGCCTTTTTTGATTATAATTGATAAAATATTTAGGTAAAATTATTTTTGTACTATAACGTAAGTACATAATATATATAAATTGGCCATTTCAGTCCTTCAAAGGACTTTGATCAAATTGTGTTGTGCGTGTTATTAAATGTTTACACACATATGTTCAAAAATAGAACTACTAGTTTTATGCCGACTCCAAACGGGTAATGGGCATATTCTTAAAAAGCTCTGCATAGCATTATTTACCCTCTGAAATTTTCTCTTTGCAGAGATGTGAATACCGATCAGAAAAATTAATTTCAATTGAAAGAAACTTTCTGTTGTTTCAGCTGGGGTTCGAACTTGGGCTCGAATTGGCATCGGGTAGTCCACACACTGTTTAACGTACTCAGCCACGGTCGCCACCACAAATGGGCTTTAATCTTTCACATATGAGCCTCGACAGGACCTTATATGCGAAAGAAGGCTAATTCCGCAGTAGTTCTACTACTATTTTTTCAGTATATCTACTCGATTTTTAAAAAACTATTCTTCCAAATTTTGTCCCGAGTATTACCGGGAATATCAGATAGTAATTTCTTTAAGTCATCCTGAATTCTGAATTCTCCTTGAATTCAAGCATTCAATAGATTTTACTGAACATTTACTTACACGTCTCCTCATCTGAATCATCTCGCTTCTCCATTGCCATCACGTCATGCTGTTTTCAATGTTATCCCATTGAAGAGCTAAGGAACAAAGAACAGAGAAAAGCCAGAAATAAAAAAAAATAAAAACACCAAAATAAAAATAAAATCAGCAAAACAAAACAGATTCTAGCGTAGCATCAAGTTACCGCGCACCACCGACATATTGAGCTGTGGAGGTTCTACGTTGTACAAGGAAAATTACTGCAACTACATGAAAAGAACAGAAGATAATTTGGCCTCCGGAGGATTATGGCGGCTCGCAATAACAAAGCCGTTGAGGAGTAGCTAGCTGCGTAACAAAGTGAAAGTTAAAGGCAGCCAAAGTGATGGATTGAAATAAAGGAAATGAGAGGGTGCTGGTGGAAGGCGGTGGGAAGTTGTTGTTATGGCATAGTATGAGTAGGCAGCAATAGTAGCAGTAGCTCTGCGTTGGTTGGTTGCTACAACAGAATGTTGTAATGTTGTAATTTTGCAAGTCAGTAAGTAACAACAAAAATTCATTGGAAAATCGCCTTAAAGTAGGCCAACATGTAAGCGCGGCATGGGCGTAACAAAGTGGGTGTTTTTTTTTTTTTTTTGTTTGTATCAAACGAGACTTAAGCAAATTTTCGCATAATAACAAAATCTCAGAAGTAATGCCAACAACAAGAAAAGCTGCTTGTATTTGTGCCAAAAACTCGTGCTGATTCAACTTTAAAACTGTTGAAATTATTTAAAAGGGTTAAAAATATTGAATTCTTGATTAAGTGTTTCTAAGTAATGAATAATATAAATATTCCAAGTTAAGAGGTGATTTAAAGTTCTTACCGAAGATTAACTAAGCTATAGAAAGTTGAAAGCTCTCTAGCGCTTTGATCGCTTTCATTGAATTTGGAAAATTGATTTTGGAATCTGTTAACATTTATGCCTGAATTGAAATGGTTTTAAGCTTCAAGGTTGGTGGAACGTTAGATTTTTAAATATTTTTTTAGGTTTTCCATGATGTCATTATTATGACAAAAGAGATTTGAAATGAAAAAAAAAAAAAAAATTAAAATATAGGCTTGGATAATGATGATGATGATGATTGAAGTGTATTCTTCAAATAACACCACTCGACATAATTTTTAAACACCTCAAAAAATCGAATTTATTATCAATTAGGAATTAAAATACACACAACTTTTTTGGTCTTGCAGATTACTCGTAAGACCAAAAGCTTTTTAAATTATACTCGCTAATGTATCTATTAGATTACTGGAAAAGTTTTTGAAGCAATTATTTTATTTTTACATTGATGTTAATCGATGTTATCGATGATGAAATAAAAAAGAAAATAAAAGAATTGAAGAGGAGTTACCCTCGACTTGGCCGAAATAACCACACAGCCGTGTTTTCGTTTACACGAAAGATGATGTTGTCACTTTGTGTGGAAGGTAGATGAAGTTTTAATAAAATTTTTCTAAATACCCTACTTAGTAATTTTTTTTAGCATTGGAAAAGCTTTTGTGTAAAATTTCAAGCCATTAGAAACATAAATTTTATCAATATTATACCCCTATGATTACTGCGTAAATAGTATAGTGCCTTGTCACTCCTTTTGTAAGGTTTCATATTCTTCTGGATTGGTAACAATAAATTTTCCATGAGAATTCGACTTTAAATATAAAATTTTGCATCACTTTTTCTTTCCTAATGAATTCGCCACCAGTTATCTCGCAGAAAAGAGAGTTCAATGTGAGCGTCAAACTTAAAATATAAAAGAGTCTGTTTCAAGAGACGAGCTTTCTTTCTCTTCACTTTTTGTGATTCGCTTAGAGCCCGAACAGAATCAAAAACCATTGCGATTGACTATTGAGGGTTTTTATTTATTTTTTCTACATCATTTCAATGTATTGGTATTCTCAGTTGTCTGAATACAACGTAAACAAAGAAGAAAGAGCCTGAACAGAATGAAAAATCGTTGCGGCCGCCGATCTTTATTGTTGGAAAATACATGCTAAATGTAGAAAAAAACGCAGCTCTTTTTCCGCAGCGATAAATCGCACAATTAGAATCTATTCTATTTCTTCTCTTGCGACCGACGATTCTCTCTCTGAGTGCCATTAGTGTTGCCATATTTTTGCTAAGAA
The DNA here is from genome assembly GCA_943735915.1 of Pherbina coryleti. Classification (NCBI taxonomy): domain Eukaryota; kingdom Metazoa; phylum Arthropoda; class Insecta; order Diptera; family Sciomyzidae; genus Pherbina; species Pherbina coryleti. The sequence goes on from OX030951.1 coordinate 63,034,850, forward strand.
TTGGCTATGTTTCATGAAATTTGCTTAGTTTTTTGTTATCTTCTGACATTTCTTGTTTGTGTGTGTTGTATTCACACAATTGAAGAGACCAATATATTAAAATGATATAGAAAAAATAAATAAAAAAATACTAAATAAAAGCAACTTTGAATCGTCAGTCGCAATCGTTTCAGACGTGTTCTCTGCGATTGACGACCAGAGAGGATCGATGGTCGCAACGATATTTGATTCTGTTCGGGATCAAACGTCAAGACATAATAAAAACTAAGTAAATGGCCTTGAATATACCCACTTGTTTGCAAAAATATGGCAACATTAATAGCACTCAGAGAGAAAAACGTCGGTCGCAAGAGAAAAAATAGAATGGATTCCAATGTGATATATCGTTGCAGTTGACGATCTGCGATTTCATGCTGAGCGTGTTCACACATTTTTATGCCTTCTATTGCATGGCGATGTCGTCAATCGCAACGATTGTTGATTCTGTTCGGGCTCTTATATGGAAATTTCTTTGTGAGTAAGCTCTGTGTCCGACAAATATAGACAGAACATCGTTTGTCTCTGTTTACATTCTTCGATTTTTGTTCTCTCTCTGCGTTTTTGTGCAAACGTAACCGAACTCATACCACAGAGTAAGGAAATAAAAAATCGAATGAAACAATGCCGAACGTTTTTTCTTTCTATACTTTTTCTTCAGATCTTCTATGCGAATATGAACCCACAATAGGTAAGATACATCAAACATCATTTCACCTGTTCAAAGCAGGTACAAATCTACATCAAATTTTCGGTCCATTCCTTCTCACTACTTTTATTCCATAAAAAAGAAAAAAACTTCAAAATCGTTTGAGGAACATGGGACAAAATGGTTCCTAACTGCTTTGTATACGCCTATTTATATATAGATTCTTAATCAGCGTCACCATCTGTATCAATTTAGCGATGTTCGTGAGTTTGTCCGTCGTCACGATTACAGGAACAATTTGGAAGCTTTCGTAGTGAAATTCTATTTACAAACTTATTTTTAAACGGGGAAAAATATCTACCTTTAGAGGTCTATAGTCAAACAAAGCGACTCTATCAAAATGGTACAATCTCTAAAAATTCCAGAAAAATTAATCGCAACAGTAAATAAAGTTGGCCAATTGATGTCAGGGTACAAACTGATCTCAAGTGGTATTCCTCAGAGCTCCATAGTTAGCCATCTTCTGTTTTCAATGTTCCTAACCGATTTTTTTTTCTGTCTATAATTATGTTACTGTGCATTTATATGCTGCTGACATCGAGCTGTATCTATCTCGAAGAACTGGCCTTTTTGATGACCTTGGTTGTTGATTGAATGAAGACATCTGTGGTTTCAATAAGCAGACTGGAAGGAATAGTATTTAACTCAATTCTTGCAAATCCTACTTTATTTCCTACTTATTTCTGTTCGTATTTAAGCAGATTAAATCTTGCTTAAATTATGTCCCTGATTTGTTGCTTGGATCAAATAAGCTAACTGTTGTGTCGAAAATTGTGAATCTTGGTTTCCACTTCAATTCTTCTTTTTCCTGTGTCGACCATGTTAATAGTCAAAAAAGTTTATTATGTCTTGTATAACCTTAGATTGTACGTCAGTGTAACTCCAATTGATATTAGATGCAAGGTGATAGTTCAGCTCATACTATCTATAACAGAGGTGGGGAACCTGTGGCCTTAAGGCCACATGTGGCCTTTTTGAACATTTCATGTGGCCTCGACGATTATTCAAATAAATTCAAATTCTTAAAAATAAAAATATTTCATAAATTTCCCAGCAAACATTATGACTCTTAAAAGAGTCTTTTAAGAATCGTATAAATGAGCTTTTATCGTCATAATGCGCTCAAAAATACTCTTTTATGAGTACATTTTCGTAGGTTTCGGGCCTCAAAATATGATTCATAATAATGACTGCTTTATGCCTCATTTAAGACTCAAAATTTAGACTCTTTTAGGAATCATATATAATACTTTTATAAGACTCATAATAAAGACTCTTTTAGAACTCATATAAATTAGGTTTTTTGGACTCAAAATTAAGACTTATTTAAGACTCATATTTAATACTCTTTTAAGACTCATAATAAAGACTCTTTTATAACTCATATAAATGAGTATTTTTGGACTCAAAATTAAGACTCTTTTAAGACTCATTTTAAATACTTTTTTAACATTCATAATAAAGACTTTAAATAAATACTTTTTTAGGACTTATATAAATGTCTTTTGGACTCAAAATTAAGACACTTTTGATAGTCATATTTAAGAATCATGGAATGGAATCTTTAAAGACTCATACTGAGGACTCTTTCAGGACTCATAGAAGTAATTATGATCCGCTTAGGCTGAAATATATTTTTACATTCAAATATATTTAAAATATTTGATAGTTAAAAAATAAAAAAATATGACAACAATATCTTTTTTTAAACATTTCAAATAAAAGTAATAGTAGAAAAATTTAAAGTCATTTTACAATCATATAAAAGACTTCTTTATGAGTCTTATGACTTCTTTATGAGTCTTATGACTTCTTTATGAGTCATAAGACACGCATAAAAAATACTCTTTTTAGAGTATGATTTCTGAGCAATCATTTAACGATCATATAAAAGACTTCTTTATGAGTCTTTTTATTGCATACTCATAAAACACGCATAAGAAATACTATTTTTTGAGTCTTATTTTTGAACAATAATTTTGGAATCATATAAAAGACTTCTTTATGAGTCTTTTTATTGCGTACTCATAAAACACGCATAAGAAATACTATTTTTAGATTAATTTTTTTGAGCAATCATTTTAGAATCATATCAAAGCCTCCTTTATGAGTCTTTTTATTGCGTACTCATAAGACACACATAAGAAATACTCTTTTTAGAATCATTTTTTTGAGGCACTCAGAAAATGTTTGCAAGGTTATAATAAAATAGCATGTATGAACACTTGTCATCTCTTTATTGTCAATATTTTTATTTTTGAAAAACTGAATTTAAAAAAAAAAAAATATTTGAACAGCAATAACTTTACAAAAGTTATATTTATTGAAACTTATGTGGCCTCCTTTGTTACTGCTATTTTAAATGTGGCCGCTCAGGGTAAAAGGGTTCCCCACCTCTGATATATAATATCGGATTCTGAAATGGTCTATTATGTAATATACTTTACTCTTTGTCTCAGTTAAAACTATAAATTACGTTTAATTATGCCACGTGGTCTGTTTATGGTCTTCGTAAATATGATCGTCTTTCTAGTTTCCGAAATGCTTGGATGTGATCCAATAGCTTACAGTAAAGCTAGAAACTGTTTATATCTCCATAAGCTAATTTGTGAGAAAAAACCTGAGTACCGTACACCTGAGTACCGTACAAAACACCGATAAACTGCAGCTTAGTATGACTTGAAGAATTCATGTTATGATAACTTCGCGGCATTATTCATTAAACTCTTCCAACCTGTTTTTCATCACCGCCACTAGGTTGTGGAATATTCTGCCACAAAGTCTTAGAATGATCAGTAGGAGAGTACCTTATAGGCAATCTTTCCTATCAGTTTTTCCAATTTTTAGCTTAATTTCTTCTCTATCTTTTAATCTACTCTACTATATGTAAGCGCACTAATGATAAAAATATTAAAATTAGAAATTCTTTAGGATAATACAATGAACGATATTAAAATTATTTGTTATTGAAGGAAATGAAGGATTTGTTTGATTTATATCAAAAGTTTGTTATGAAATAAATGTTTTCCCCATAACAATTTTTCATCACTATTACTTTCCTAATGAATTCGCCACCAGTTCTCTCGCAAAGAAGAAAGTACAGTATGAGCGTCAAACTTAAAATATAAAAGAGTCTTTTTTTTGCGTCAAGTGGCGAGCTTTCTTTCTCTTCACTTTGTGCGGACCGTTTATATGGAACTTCACCTTTGTTTATATTCTTCGTTTTTTTTTCTCTTTCTTCGCTCGTTGTGTGGCGGACGTGGCCTAGTACTTTAAACAGTATGTGGACGACTCGTTGCCAATGTCGGTTCGGCCCTGGTTCGAACCCCAGCTAAAACAATTGAAATTCATTTTTCTGATCGGTCGTCACCGCTGTGAAGACAATAGAAAACCTCAGAGAGTAAATACCGCCATGTTAAACTTCTTGAGAACATGCACATTAGCCGTTCGGAGTTGGCATAAAACTAGTGGGTCTTGATCTCGATAATTTGTGTACAAAAATTTAATAGCATGCACAATATAATTTGATTATAAGAAGCTCGCTCAAAGTCCCTTAAGGGCTGAAATGGTCAGTTTACTTTATTTATTCTTCGCTCATTTGCGGAAGTAACCGAACTCATACCACAGTGTAAAGAAATAAAAAAATCGAACGAAACAATGGCGAATGTTTTGTTTTTTTTTTCTCCCTTTTTTGTGCGGATCTTCTACGTGCCTATGAACCCACAATGGGTGAAATACATAATTTCATCTGTACAAAACAGGGAGATTTCTATAAAAAAATATTCGGTGCACTCCTTTGCCCTACTCTAATTCGTTGAAAAAAAAAAAAAAAATAACAAAATCTGAAGAAAATGTTTCCTAACCGTTTTGCCTACGCATTTTTATTATAAGAATACTTCACTTTTTTTTAAATTAAATTTTGGTTATTATTTTAGATCTAAATCCATCGAGTTGTTGTTACTATTGTTTTATTTAAATATGTTATTTGTTATTTATTTTAAGTGTATTTATATTTTCTTAGGTCTCTTTATGTTGTACTTTAAAAGAGAAGAGCTTTTAGTGTACTTCTGCTTACATAAAATAAGTTAGTTAATAACACTTGATATGTTGCAATCGAAAGAGTTATGATTTTTGTCCAAATTTTCTTCTTCGAAAAAGGGTCATAAAAAAACAAAACGAGGCATATAGAACCTTCGCTCCAAAAACAAAAAAAAAAAAAAAAAACATATATAACAAAATTATTCAGCGGCCATTTTAAGCTACAAACGTCCTACTTTTTCAAGGTATTTTTCAGATTTTTTATACTTTCTGCATTTCTTTTTTCTGTACAAAGTATAGATATTTAAATAATTCATTTTTTCTATTGCCTAAAATATACTTCACAAGCTTTCGGTTAAAAAATATAGTAAACAGAGCTATACTCTAAAAATTCGTAGTGCTCATAAAACTCTAAGGGCCAGTTTTTCAGTGCGAGTTTAAACTCTAGTCAAGTTAAACCGAGGTTAACTCACCAAAATTGGACGTTTAAGCTCGGTTGAACTAGATATTTTAGCATTCGTTGAAGTTAAATGGACTTAAATTATCATATTGTGTGTTTCTTTTTTGCCTAAACCGAGATTAAACGTCCAATTTTGGTGAGTTAACCTCGGTTTAACTTAACTAGAGTTTAAACTCGCACTGAAAAACTGGCCCTAAGCAATTTATTCAAAAATAAGCTATACACTGTAGTATTTAAAAACTGTTCTCATATAAAGGGTTTTTTATTAAGAACTTGACAACTTTTTTTTTTAAATAAAACGCAAAACATTTGAGATATTTCAAAAACTTTATTATCGGCTTGAAGTACAATCAAAACATTTTTTTACTGCGTTCATATGGTCACCGCGGGCACGTATGCAGCGGTTGATTTGTTGGACCCAATTTTCGATGACTCGGCCGCTATTTCGCGTTCAATGTTGTCTATGAGCTATTCCAATGTCGTAAGCTTGTTGGCATAGACCAATAATTTGATGTAGCCCCAAAGAAAATAGTCTTGAGGCGTTAAATCGCACGAACGAGGCGGCTGAGGTAACACGCTAACATTTCTTGAGGTAAAACGCTCATTAAACTTACTCTTCAATAAATCGATTGTAATTTATGCTGTTTTTCTTGTGGCACCGTCCCGTTGAAACCAAATGTCGCCCAAGTCCATATCTTCCAATTGGGGCAAAAAATAATCTGTAATCATGGCGCGATAACGATGGCCATTCAGAGTAACGGTACGATCGTTATCGTCGACGAAAAAATATAGTCCATTGACGCCGCCGGCATGCAAACCACACCAAACAGTTATTTTTTGTGGATAAAGAGGTGATTCATGAAGCACATGTGGATTTTCACCCGACCAATAACGCATATTGTGGCGTCCGTGACGTCCGTGGCGTAGCTGGTTAAAGTACGTGGCCGCTATGTCAACGAACCTGGAGACCCAGGTTTGAACCCCAGCAGCGACAGAAAATTATTTAAATTAAAATGATTTTTCTGTATGGCCGCCACCTCTCTGCAGACAATCGCAAACCTCAGAGAGTAATAAAAATGCCATGTAAAGCTTTTTGAGAATAAGAACATTTCGTTCATCGCCGTTGGGAGTCGGCGTTAAACCTGTAGGTCCATTTCTCGGTCAATTGTGTACAATCTTAATAACACGCACAACACAATTGATCATAAGAAGCCAGGTCAAAGTCCTTTCAAGGGCTGAAATGAACAGTTAGTAATTTTTTTTTTTTTTTTTTTTTTTAATAACGCATATTTTGCTTATTGACGAATCCATTGAGCCAAAAATGAGCCATCTTCGTCACTGAAAATGATTTTGCGATGAAATCTTGGCTCATCTTTTCCAGAGCCCAATCGGAGAACGTACGTCGCTTCAAATGGTCCATCGGCTTCAATTCTTGAGCCAACTTGATCTTGTATGGATGTAAACCAAGATCCTTACTCAAAATTCGCCATAAAGTGGTCTGGGCGATGACCAATTCTTGAGAACGCCGTGGAATTTACTGTTTTGTATCGTTTGCTACGGACGCCTGAACGGCAGCGATATTTTTGAAACTTCGACCAACCCGTTGTCTCACTGGCACGGCAATATCACATAACGAATATGTGATATCAAATTTTTGCATTAAACTTGTTATTGTCTGTCTACTAGGGCGAGAATTATGCCCAAAAATTGCAGTTAACGCTTTTAAAGTTGGGATCATCGACTCTGAATTTCGGTAGTAAGTTTTTATAATTTCAAAGACGTTGTTAGTTCGTGTACTTTACCATGATGAAAATGTTGAGCTTACTGAATAAATTAACAGTGACAGTTTGATGATTAGTGAAAGGATACGTTCAGAAATTTAATTCAAAGTTGTCAAGTCCCTATTGAAAAACCCTATAGAAATGTAGCAAAAATATTTGATTTCTTCGATTTAAAAAAATGGATAAATTACTCAATATTTTTATGCCACTTTTGTTCTGGATTGTTACTAAGGATTTTCTTCACAACATCTTTTTTTATCATGTCTAAAATAAGTCACATATGAAAAGAATATGCAAATTGCTTGATTTGGGGTTTAGCGATCAGATCTTTCACACTTTATGTCAAAATTTTTATCAACGTGGGCAATTTGAAAAGTCACTGAGACTTTGAATAAAAGGCTTTTTGTTTTACGTAAACTACGTCATTCTCGGAGGTTAGTTGGACGGTTGATAGTGATCAAGCGGCGGTTGATAGCGTTTTTAGGTCACACTTTGAGCCTTTGGTGGGTCTAAAGTACTGATCGTACAATGTTGATGTTAGCACTTGTTGGTCTGCTAGATCCTCACTGGGAGAAAACTTCATGTTTTAAATCTCTAACTTAAATAAATTTTAGACAATTACATGAAATATAAAGCCATTATTTGATGTCTCCGTTTGCTTTGCGCATGGTTCTTGTATCTGCTGCATATGATTTCCATGAGTTTCATTCAATCAAACTGAATTGCGGAACTATATAGTTCCGGGACATGTTTTGCAACTCGAAAGTACTCAATTTGTTATTTTTAAGCACTTATAAGTTGCATACGAACGGACAGCCAGACAGACGGACATGACTAAATCCACTTGGGTGGTGATGCTGATCAAGAATATATATACTTTGCTATACCTACGCCTCTTTATGGGCGTTACAAATAGAGTGACAAAATTAATATGCCCCTATTGCGTTTTTGTATTGGAGCCCATGTAAGGAGTAGTCAGAGGATATAGGTCCGCAAGGGAAAAATTTTCCTATTACAAAAGTAAAGAAGGTCCGTCATACATATTAACCCTCTCCGGCACTCTCTTAAAGGTCATATGCTCAGGTGTATCGAATAAATATACGAAAACCATACAATTTGTATGGGAGCCCCCCTTACAACGTAGAGCAACATATTTAATTAGCACGAAAAATTGCTTCTACAGCTCAAAGGAACTACATAGTTCCGCGAACATGTTTCCGCGAACTAGTTCCGCTGTACAAAAGAAACTTTCCATGTTCGTTCCGGCCCCGGAACTGTTTAGCACAAGCCTATTCCACACAGTGTAGAGTCTGTGTGGAGAAAAAAGAGTTTGTGTGGAGAAAAAAGCAACTACAGTACAACTTTCCTCAATGCAACTAGATAGATTTTTCCTATATAAAAAATGTAGTTTGGAAATAAAAAAGAACTGAAAGGAAATAAGGTCAAAGTTTATGCAAGTTTACGCAAATGTAAGTTGCGATAATTGTGCAATTTTGTTTTTCTTTAAATTTGCGTTTACTAGTGTTGCGATAATCGTACTGTACTCTTAAGCGAGGTCGTAATAAACTCTTATTGAAATGTCAAAATTTCGCAGCCAATTTAATATCCGGGCATATAATCGACAGCGAAATTTTGACATTTCAACTCTCCACATGGGTTGTTGAACTTGCTAGCATTGAACAAATTTTTTGACTCTACATCGTACTAGGTAGCGAAAAAAATTCCGCTGTTGCTTTATTTATCCATTCTTGCTAAATATTTTTTAAAAAAGATGTCATCAAAAGCGAATTGAATAATTCTACGTCTTGTATTACGACATAGTCGAAACTGTTGTATCTTTTTTTAACAAAAAAAGCTTAAATGTTAACTGCTTAAATATTTAAAACTATACGCTTTATCGGAATGATCGAACTGGTAAAAAAGGCGGGGGTGTTGCAATTTATTGCAAGAATCATTTAAATGTTAATCTGTTGGGTACTTCCAGTGGTTCCGATGTTGAATTTCTCAATATTGTAATCCGTGTTAATTGTACTAAGGTCTTTGTGTCATGTGTTTATAATCCGTATCGTAATTGTTGTTTGGATCAGTTATTTTCTTCTTTGTCAAATTGTTCAATTGGGTACGACAAGTATGTTATGTGTGGTGATTTTAATATTAACATGTTGTCTAGGGATAATCTCGTTAGTCATTTCACTGATAGACTTACCGAAGTGGGACTTCAAATTGTTAACACTAATATACCAACGCGTTTCGCAAATAATTCTACTCCGAGCTTATTAGATATATTTATAGTCTCAGATATTTCTTCTGTTTTGCTTTCTGAACAATTATCGTTCATTTCTGATCATGATCTTATCTTTTGTACCTTAAATGTGATTACTTCGCCAGTTATCGTAGAAAATACTATCTCGTTTCGTGACTATAAATCTGTTGATTATGGCTCTTTGTTTAGTGACCTGTCTATTATAAATTGGTCAGAATGCCGGTTATTTAGTTCCGTTAATGAGAAGCTCAATTTTTTTTATGAATAAAATTTGTGGACTCTTTGACTCTCATGTTCCGTTAGTCACTCGTCGACTAACTAATATTAGTTGCCCGTGGTTTACATATAATGTCAAATTAGCCCTTAAAAATCGTAATAGAGCTTACAATCGCTGGAAAAGAAGTCCAACTGTATCAAATTGGGAACAGCACAAAAGACTCAGAAACGTAGCTAATGCTACAGTGAAATCAGCAAAGCGTGTATTCTTTATGGCCAAGTTGAGTTCAGCACAATCATCAAAAAATCTATGGAACAATTTAAAGCAAGCAGGAGTTTGCAAACCGAAATCCGAAGATTGTGAGATTGACCCCAATGTTCTTAATGAATACTTCATTTCTAATTCTACGTCTTCCAATAATGTGTTTGCCTTTGACAATCGATCGTTACCTTCTGAGTCTCTATCACAGTTTGAGTTTGTTGCTATTAGCGAGCATGGCGTAGCCCGAAGTGTTAGTAAGATAAAATCCAACGCAATGGGTGAGGATAACATATCCATCAAATTTATTTAACTGATTTTACCGCATGTCCTTAGCCCGCTTTCTCACATATTTAATCACTGCTTCACAAGCTCTTACTTTCCTGACGTTTGGAAAGCAGCCACAATCATCCCAATAGCAAAGAAATCCAATGCTCGTGTTCCTTCTGACTATCGTCCTGTAAGTTTGCTATCATCCTTATCTAAAGCATTTGAGTCTCTTATGGCCGTGCAAATCTCAGAGCACATAAGAAGATTTGACCTTTTGTCTTCACTTCAGGCAGGCTTTCGACCTAGTCACAGCTGCTCTACTGCCATAATAAAAATTTTAGATGACATCAGAGTGCCATTCGATCTCGGGCACATTAGTTTGATATGTCTCTTAGACTTCTCGAAAGCCTTTGATTCCGTTGATCATTCAATACTGTGTCAAAAATTATATGTTAACTTTGGTTTTTCGAGGATGGCGGTCCACCTGCTATATAGCTACCTTGTCGGGAGACCTCAAAGAGTTAAGGTTGGAAACAGTCTGTCCGCGTTTTGTTATTTATCATGTGAGGTGCCGCAAGGCTCAGTACTTGGTCCGCTTTTATTTTCTATGTTCATTAATGATATCTTTAGCATATGTCGTCATGTTACCATGCATGCATATGCTGATGACCTTCAATTGTACTTATCCAGCCCAATTGGCCGAATTGATAATTTATGCTTCAGATTGAATGAGGACTTGAGTGAATTAACTAAATGGGCTGTTTCTAATAAGCGTAACCTTAATCCCCTTAAGTCATTTGTTTTGCCAATTTCCAAAACTAGTTTGACTACGACTGAGCTACCAATGGTTTATTTACATGGTGAAGGGCTAAAGTATGTCGAGAAAGCTAAAAATCTTGGATTCCATATCAATTCTTCACTTTCTTGCGAAGATTATATTAATACTGTTGTTTGTAAAGTTTACTATACCCTACGTAACCTGAGATGGACTGCATCATTTGTACCTGTCGATACTAGGAAAAAATTAGTACTCCAACTCAGGCCCGTAGCCAGGATTTACCTAAGGGGGGGGGGGTTTGGATTAAAAAAAAATATCGATAGTTTTTGATATCGATAAATGAAAGGGTATTTTTTATATAATTACCAGAAAGATGGGAAAAATCAGTGGCTAGAAATAGACAATACTTTGAGAAATGAATTTGTAACAAATTTTTCACAATAAAGCGACAAACTTGAAAAAAAAACACTTTAAAACTTTTTTGTACACCAAATACATAAAACAAAAATGAATTTTTTTATTTTTGTTTATTTTACATATTTATATTAACAGCCCGATTCTGCTTACTTGATAAATTGACTATTATTGACTATTTATCAAGATTTGGTATTCTGTGATAAAAAGAAAGCTCTTTAATTGATAAATTTGTCAATATCTTTGAAACTTATGAGATCATTTGCTATTGATAAATTTATCAAGAGAGTTGTGGTTGCTCGTAGCAGGCAATATCAAGGTTTATATTAACATAATAATGTTAAGAATAATAATTATTTTCTACAAATTAATACACTTTTGTGGAACATAAGGAAAATGAAAGCAGAAATCTGCTCTCTGTGTTATGCTATTAATGAGAACAATTAGCTGTTAACAGGAATTCACCTACTCTGGTGAATTACGAAAACTTTTTATTTATCAAGGTTGCTGTAGAATACTAAAAAAGCTTTAGCTTGATAAAATTCTTTACAAATTTTATTTATAAATTACTTATCAAGAAAACGCAGAATAGGGCGGTAAGTCTTCTTATTTTTTTTTTTGTTAATTCTAATAACACAGCGTCCGCTGTGACACTGCAATCCCTATGTATGCTTAAGGATGCACACCCATTTAACATAAAAAACGTGTGTTCTATAATTTCAAAACTGTCGTTTGTTGAGCTCAATGTGTTTCGGCTATATGTCTTGCTATCGTTGCACTGTCATTTTGGAATACAGAAAGATGCTAAAAAAAATAAAATTTTCAAGATAAACTTCTAAAGTGACGATAATTAAGCATCTAATATTATTATTTTAATAATTTACTTGCAAACTTATATCGGTTTCAAATTCTATATTAAAATAACCACGATTAGAATAACGACATTTTCTTGTATTTCCTGACTTTTGTAAAGGCCACAATGAAAGGTTAGAAAATTTTATTTAAAAAGTTTTTATTATCATTCGGTAAAATTACCAAGAGGTTGTGATCCTGCGCCTCCAAAACCAGTGTTAAAAAATACGCAAAGCTTGCAATAAGCTGCATTTTCCAATTTGGAGTAAACCAACCAATGCCAACGGTTCAACCCAGAATGCTTAACACTTTAACTGCCACCATACAAAAAAATATCGGGTCCTTCAGGCCATTTTTTCGAAGAAATCACAAAAAGTTTTTTTTTTATATTTCGGTGAAATTTTGAAATATTTTATTGAGGCAGAACATATGTACCTCACGGCCTGATGTATACGTGTTGTATATTTAGTGTGGATGACGGACAGATGGACATGGCTAAATCGGCTCGGGTGATGATGCTGATCAAGAATATATACACTTTTCTATACCTATCACGCTTCCTTGTGGGCGTTACAAACGGAATGACAAAATTAAAGTTTTTAAAATTAAAAACCCAGAAAGGGGTTTTTTTTTAATCGTGGGGGTGTAAAAATGATGCGCTAAAGATAGTTTTAGGTATGGCCGCCAGGCCATGCGGAATTGAACTACGTTTACAGATTTGCATTTCGAGGTACTAATTTTAAACCATGAACTATAATGTGTAATCAAATACTGAGGCACATACGCTGTGCCTCAGAGCCTACGTGGACATTTTACTGAGGCACACCGTATGTGCCTCATGGCAGTTAACGTGTTAAATCGGAGTTTGCGAGAACCGCTGGCAGGAAAATTAAAATTTGGTGGAGGCACATAAATGCTTTGAAAACTTTCAAGGCGGTTCGAATCGGAAATATTGCTCATCAACTTGAAAATATCGTTACTTGGACATTAACCCTATTTGTCCCACAATTATTTTTGTGGATTTTTTCGATTTTTTTGCATAAATTAAGGTCAATTGGCCTTAGAAAGAATAAATTTGTTTTAATTTTCAATATTCTGTTCTCAGTTTTTTTGGAAAAGCATGGTCCCATATGGGACCGCTGGGCACAACTGTGCGTTTTACTTTTCAAGAGCAAAACATAATAAGGTTTGGGTATTTTTATATTTTTTATTAAAATTAAGTAAGAAAAGTATAAATAACTATTTAATATGAATAATTTTTTAATTTTAGTTTAAATATTTAATTACAGTTTTTTTAAAATTATTTTTTAAAAATATGCACTCTGCTATTGCGGTACCATATGGAGCCGCTGGGCACAACTCCATATTTCATTTTTCAAAGTCAAATACGCAGTTGTGCCCAGCGGCTCCATATGGGACCAGCTAAGAAAATCTTTGAATTTTTTAAACTAAAAGAAAAAAAATATAAAAAAAGTTTATTTTGGCAGAATATGTCATTTTTTCTGATTCGAAATATATAAATATTTATGGGAAAAAACTTTCGTAATAAATAAAAAAAAATCATTTTTCATTACCATGTTTGCAAAAACAGCAATTTTCAGCAATTTTTTTTTTAATGGTTTTTAGTACGAGTGTGGTGAAAAAGTTATGCAACCTAGGAAGAAAAAAGTTACTAAATCGAAATAATAGATATTTTAGTAAGATATTGACGTCTTTAAAGTAATAAAATAACATTCTCCAGACTTTAAACAATACAAAGTTTACGAGCATCTTTTGTGGCTCCATATGGAGCCGCTGGGACAATTCGGGTTAATATACTCTCGAAGTCGAATGCAGTTCCGATGAATCAAATGATATTTCTGGAAAAATTTCTACAATCATACACACAAACTTAGAGTTATAAGCATTAAAAGTAAAATATTAATATCGCAACTTGTACTTGTACTTGTACTTGTACCGCTTTCCACATAGCTGTCAACATTAAAGCTTTCTACAACTGCAGGTTACAAAGGAAGTTCTGAAGACTTTTCAGATTCCAAAGTTTCTTGAACGTTTTCTATCGGGTTTTCCAATAAGAGATGTTATTTTGGTATTCAAAGAATAATGCGATTTTTTGAGATAAATGATCGGATGTTTATTTCATAATAAAGAGGAAGGTATGCCGTTAATAATGAAAAGCAACATCAGCCAAATAGCCACCACGACCACGCTTACAGCACAATATTCTTTTCATGATATTTTCCATAACCAAATCGCAAAGTGGCTGCCCTATGTCCTTATTTTCGAAAAAGTAAGGTCCAATGACCCCGCCGGACCATAAACCGCACCAAACAGTCACACGTTGAGGATGAAGAGGCTTTTCAACAATAACTCTTGGATTTATCGAGCCCCAGACAATTTTGCTTGTTGACGTAGCCACCGAGGTGGAAATGAGCCTCATCAGTCAAGATGATTTTTCGATGGAATTCCGGATCATTTTCATGTATTTCAAGGACCCAATCAGCAAAGACACGACGTTGTTGTATCGTTCCATTTTTAGTAATGGCATAGTTTCTACTTGTCAAATGTCAAAGAATAAAAGCTTTAAAAGTGAGCGCTTCACAATAGCGGGCTATTCACATAACACCTCTTATTGGCAAACCCTGTACAATACAGATGAAATATAATATTATTCGGATTTTGTCGGTTCCGCATCAAGCAAAAAGTTAATCCATTAATATTCAATCAATGCAAACACGCTACCAAAATATAAAAAACACAGCTTTCAAACATTCAGAAATATTTGGCAACTTTTTAACACATTTACGCATTGATAAAGGAAAAAAAATCATTTGAATCAAGCACTTACTTTCCACCGTTCTAGCCTTTTTTTACTTCTGGTTTCTGTTGCCAATTAAGTAGACTCATTTTTGTAGTTTTGCCACAGTAAAATTAACAATAGAAACTCTTAAACTTATCTAACGAAACTCAATCAAAATTTCACCACTTTCACGTTACACCTGTTAACGCAAAAAAATTCTTAAATTGCTGGTCGTAGACAAAGTTCAATTGAATGTATCGAACTTTTTTCGATACTTAAGCTTGTTGATGTTTTCGCTGTATTTCGCTATATTATTTTTTTATACTTTTTGGACCATAAGGGGGGGGTTTTAACCCTAAAAACCCCCCCTTGTCTACGGGCCTGCTCCAACTCATAATTCCAATAATTTCGTACTCAGACGTTGTGTATAGCAAACTTGATTCCAGATCCAAACTGAAGTTACAACATTCTTTTAGCAGTGCTGTTAGGTATGTTTATGGCCTAAAAAAGTACGATCACATCAGTCATTTGAGTAGTCAAATTCTTGGTTGTAATATTTTCAATTTTCTTGATGCCAGAAAGTGTATATTTTTGCATAATTTGATTAACACAAAAACACCTTAATACTTATTTGACAAGATCCAAGTTTGCAGGTCGAACCGAAATTTAAACCTCATGATGCCTGTGTACAATTTTTTAAATTCCAACAGAATTTTCTTCGTTAACGCAATCAGAATCTGGAATTCGTTGCCCGTCAGAATTAAAGCGATTAAAAATAAACGCAACTTTAAACATGAAATTTTTCAACACTTTTCTTAATACTTTCTCTTTCTTCTTAAACTATTTATTTCCTTCTTTTCTTTTAAAATAAGATTAATCGATGTTTTCTTTTTTTAATACACTTTATGTTAGTTTTAAATTATTTTTACTCGATGTTGCTTATTACCTGTTGTTATTATATAATTCGTATTGCATTTAAAAGACACGGTCTTATATGCTAACATTATCTCTAAATAAATTGAAATTGAAATTGAAAAGCATTTTATTTATCAACATAGTCTCTTTTTAGATCGATGCATTTAGTACAGCATTTTTCCAATTTTCTATTTCTTCCAAATAATAGATTTTATCAAGCTCTTAAAATGGCGTTTCTTTCAGTGATGACCTCTTCATTAAACCCAAATCTCTTACAACCTAGGCAATTTTTCAGGTTTGAATATAGAAAAAAGACGCAGGGGCCTAAGTCTGGAGAATATTTTGGATGTGGTAGAATTTTGTAGTCCAATTTATGTATTTTTGCCACAGCGACTACAGACGTGTGTGCCGGTGCGTTGTTATGGTGGAAGAACACTTTTTTTCTTCTCCAAATGTGGTTGTTTTTGCTTCAAATCAATGTTAAATATGTCCACCGGCTTTGAATTATATTCATCGGTGATCGTTTTACTCTTGACCTCTCACGTTTTGCACCTTGACCTTGTTGGCCGACGGACCCACCTTGACCTTCTGTGGTGCACTATTATCCAGCGAAGTCCACTGGGTTGACTGTTTCTTGATTTATGGTGTGTTGTGATGTGTATCCATGTTTCCTCTACGGTTATATAGCGACAAAAAAAACTCCTTTGGATTGAGGTTGAACATCACCAAGAAAGGCTTTTAAGTAATAACACAGCTGTGCCGTAAGCAATTGCGGCACCGATCGCGTGGATAGATCTTCCATGTCCAAATATTCATAAAAAATTAAATGAACCCACTCCATTGAGATGCCTACAGCCTCAGCCACCACACGCAGTTTCATTTTTCGATATTTTAATATCATTTTATGGATTTTATCGAGAATTTCTCAAAAGAATTCCACATCAAAAGTTCTGAATTCACATATTCAAATGTAAACATATAAAATGCAGGATAATAACATACAAAAACAAAAAAAAAAAACTTAAATATTTAAAAAAATGTCAGGAAATAAGTGTGACAATCTTAATTAAATATTTTATGAGAACAAAACACTTGAGACTTACGCACACATAAATATACAAACATAAATACAACAAGATAATTTGGTAAAAAAGCACTTACTCAGTTGAAACAAGTTATGTTAGAAGAAGAAAAAAGAAAATATATTAAACATTAAAAAACACAGAGAAAAACAAGACGTAAAAGTGTAAAATAACAAGAAAAACCTTTAAGAAACGCATTTATCTCCGATAAATAATGGCAAGATGTGACACTTGGCAACGTGATAAATTCACACACACGCATAAGGCACACACACACACACATCACCCATGACACCAACAAAGCTACAAGCAAATACAAGAAAATGGAAGCAGCAAATTAAGCTTTTATAGCAAACTCGAGGTTTATAGCAACAAAGTGTTGAAAAAAATAACAACAACATCAAGAACAACCAAGTAACACGATATAAACATAATAAAAGCAGCAAAGAGAGGCAACAAAATGGCAGCTGAAATGATGTACAAAGCAAAGACAAAAGCAATCTACAACAACAACAACAACAACAGCTCAAACGCTTACCACTTGCAAGTGGGTCAAGAGTTTTTTGACAATCAACAACACGGCCGACCAACCGGCAGGCATATTTTTTGTGTTCTATGAATTTGTTTGTTTTCTTTTTTTTTTTTTTTGAGCGGGTCTTTGCTGTATTTTTTTTTTTTAATTTTTTGAGTTGTTTTTACAACCTCAGTCGTACGAGCCCAGCAGGCTCGTGTGCCTTATGACATCTTTTTTTTTGTAGTTGGCACAGCACTAAATCCAAGCATGTCAGAGCATAGTTCCAATTTATGCCGCAACATGGTTTAGCGCTACAATTTTTCATTTTGTGTCAGTTTTCTTTATGTGGCACGCGGTATTGAATTTTTTTTACGGATTTCCTCGATTTATCTCCACGGCATAGTGGTGCACTTTGTGCCTTCATCTATGCGTGAGTGTGTGTTCGAGTGCGTGTATGTTTTGGGTGGGTGGGGTGTTGTATGGGTGTGTTTGCGCGTGAGTAAATGCGTGAATGGAATACCGAAATTTAATATGGTTCGACAAGCAATAGTTGCTCTATGAAAATCATCCCATCGCTGGGAAATCGAGTGTGGGTTCGCGTTTAGGGATTTGCTTCGCGAAAAGGATTTCGTTAATGGACACCTTTTTCAAGGGATTTCTCTGAAGAGCTTCAAAAGCAAGATATAAAAAAAAAAAACAGCAAAATTCAAAGCCGCCTGCCTTCAATCGAATTTGAAGTCAATTCTTTTGTTCGAATCATAGTAAAAAAAAAAGAGTAAGAAAAAAAATGAAAAAAGGGTAAATCAAGCAAGGTAAATGACAGGCATGACTGCTAGCGGTATGTTGTTTGTGGGTTTCTCTATTTTTTTTTTTTTTTTTTTTTTTATCAGCAGATCAAAGTGTTGCTTCACAATATTCGATAGCAAAGAAGCAAATAACTTTTGGTTTGCTTGATTTAATTTAATTGATAAGATGGCAAAGCTCGTCACTTTTATTAATTCCAAGTAGAAAACTAAAGAGTTTGTTCAATTCGTAGAATCTTCGCTCACTTTATACTTATATTCTGTATTGCATTCCAATCTTAAGTTGAAATTAAAACTGAAAACTGAGTTATCCTCTTTGAAGAAGAGGCAACATGGTCATTCATTTACAATCACTAAAAAAAAATAATTTTTTTTTATATCAAATGATAGGCAACTCTCTCAAGCAGTTTTGGAATTTGATTTTATTTAACCTAGGATTTAGAACAAATTGCAGTGGATTGAAACAATAGCATGGTTTTGGTCAAGCTCATTCAACTATACGAGGACAAGTTGGAATTTTCCTGAAAAATGGAACAAGAAAAGAATTATTTTTGGAAAAAACACCCTTTGCAGCAAAGTAATGGATGGACAAAAGCTGTGATGAATAGGTGAAACCGATATCAACTATAATTTATTAGTTTGCTGCATTCAAACGTGTTCAAAAGACGTACAAGCACTTATGCTGAGAAACGTTCAGGTCCCCAAAATTGGTTGCAACTTCAGAAATGATCAACAGAATACATGATATTGTATTAGACCGTTCGAAGCTCAAAGAGCATAAGAGATATCATGGGGTATCATCTTTGAGGCTACAAAGACTTCAATTTGCTCGATAGTTTCCATTTTGCAGGATAATTTAGGTAAAAAAGCTAGTTGCAAGATGGAAGCCACTTTTGTTAACAATCTACAAAAAGTACATCGTGGTGATTCTGAGCAATGCTAAAGCTATGTTTGGGTAAATTTTTTGCGGATTAATTAAACAAGGATTAATTTGATTTTTTTTTTGTTTTTTCCTCAGATGTTTCAGACTGGTGATATCCTGCACACCGTAAATTTTTTGGCGTTTGTTAAAAAAAAAAAAATCAAATAACGTCAAAAACCGTTTTAAAAATTCTGAAAAAAGTTTGTTTGTATTCTTTAAATGTTAATAAATAGATGTTCAAAATTTGAAAACGATATCTTTTTTCCTTATATGAAAAACAATTCTGAAAAAAAATTTTTTTTTAAAAATTTGTAACCTATATATATATACCCCCTTAAAAAAAAGACAAACATAGACTGCTGCTAAAATAAATAACACAGTTGTAATGTACAACATTTTAAAGTATATTTCAAACTTTGTGCAGTAATTTCAGAAAATCGAAACGAGTACTGCACAACATTCGCCTGGTTGCACACTCTTTGCACACACTAACCGCAGAAGAGCAGATTGCAGTGATGCTTGTTTAAAAAACAGTGTGTTCACCGAGAAATAAAGAATACACAGAGTATATTTCTGTATTGCATTAATTTTCCTTATATCTCTATGTTTTTGATTCTATATGTCACATTTCATACGTATTTCTATGGTACGATGGTATGGTATGGTATGGTATGGTATGGTATGGTATGGTATGGTATGGTATGGTATGGTATGGTATGGTATGGTATGGTATGGTATGGTATGGTATGGTATGGTATGGTATGGTATGGCTTGGTATGGTATGGTATGGTATGGTATGGTATGGTATGGTATGGTATGGTATGGTATGGTATGGTATGGTATGGTATGGCAGTGATGTGATTTGGTGGGATTTCGGGCTCATTTTGGGATATTTGGCCTATTTGAGAACGTGTGGGATTTTGGATGCTTAGGTGGGATTTTCTACTGAATCACTTTTTAGTAATCTTTCAAAATTTTTCGATTAATTACTGTTTTATTGATTCTAAATATGTTAGAAATGGATATGTATTTTCAAGAGGCTTAAAATTAATGAAAATAAGATCCTCATTTAAAAACAAAAATATAAGCTCAGTTTAATTTTGATGACCCGAAAGAAATTTACGATTACTTCATACACTTTAGAGAGTTTTTATAAAAAACGCAGTGTTTAACTTTTCGTAACTTTATTTTATTTTTTTTTTTTTGTTTTGTGGAAAATTTGTTATATTTATTGAAAAACTTTATTATGTACATTATTAAACTATAAAATTATTATTATGTAAAAAAGTAGGGGAGGATACCTTTGGCTTAAAACATAATTGCTCAGAACTCTTGGTTTCATTTGGAAGCTAAGTTCAATAACTAACAAGAATTTTAATAAAAATTTAAAATTTCCAAACATTATAATTTTGGCAGTCGATCTAACAAAAGTCTCGAAATCGACCTCTGAAAAAATCGGCCCAGCTACTGAACACCTAAAACAAATCATTGAAAAAAATTGGAAAATGAACTAAAAACACTAGTTTATGAGAGTTTATAAAAAGTTTATTCTATCAATAGTTCACAATTACTCACTAAACTTTAAACAATAGAGATTTGAATTTCTTTGATGGCTGCAGCCATCGCATCAGAATTTATATTCGTTCTTCTTTTCACTTTTTTTTTTTTTATTCTAAAATTTTGTATGAACGTGGACGACAATCACGAAAACTATTTAAACTAATTTCAAACACTATTTTCAATCATATAAATGCCAATTTTTTACTAACACGATATCTGAAAATTTGTTCGGAAGGTGGACCAACGTTTTGTTCAGTAGGTGGGCATGCCATCATGATATGACGTGAAATATTTTTTTCCCATTTTTCAATTTTGTTCGATTGCTCGTCAAATTGTGAAAAGTAAACATTAAATATAGAATTCTACTCATATTCACCTTTTTTTATCGATAAGAAACACTCTGAAATTCACTGAATAGAGATGAACTATATTTGCTCAGCTTCGTTTTATTCGAATATTTTATTTCTCAACTGTAGTGCGGCTAAAGCAGTATGCGCATCTCGATGATTTATCAAAAGTGAACATTCAATGAGATGTTACTGCGACACTTTATACATTGGCGCATTATACAGACGTCAGAACTCACAGTGTTCAGTAGTAGGTGGTCCTGTTCAGCATTTGGGCATCCTTATTTCTTTTCAAAAATTGCATAAAAAATCGTTATTGGTATAAATATTTGGGTGGGATTTTTTGTGGGTTTTTCGTGTCATTTTGGTGGGATAAAAAGGCCTAAATCGGGATGTGATCGGGATTTTTTACTTAATCAGAATCACATCACTGTGGTATGGTTTGGTATGGTATGGTATGGTATGGTATGGTATGGTATGGTATGGTATGGTGTGGTATGGTATGGTATGGTATGGTATGGTATGGAATGATGGGGTTGGTGTGATTGTATAACTCTGAAGTTGATCTTATTTGTCTTACTAACATTAAACTTTTCGAAATTGTATTAAAACAGATTAACCTTCGCCTTACCAATACCCACCCGGGTGACCTTTTTGTATTTCATTTCTAAATATCTCCCCCGGTTTCAATCCAATCTAAATCCGCTTTGGAGTCACTGAACAAATTCTCGATTTATTAAAAATAATATAAAAAAAAAATATTTTTTCATGTTTCTTCACGTCTTTTTTTTAAATTGTCTTTTTATCTACGTGGTTTACCAATACCCACCTGGGTGAGCCCATTAAAATATTTTAGTTTTCTAGTTGCTTTGCTTTGAAAACGGATAGAAAAGGTAAGTTTTAATATGTAAGATTTATTTTAGTCCATATTGGTACTATTTATGTACATTTATATGTGTATCTTTTTTCAATTTCTTAAGTAATTAGTTGATGTGGATTGACCGAGATGGCAATTTTCGCACTTTGTTTGGGTGACGCTATGCTCTGCACAAATGGGTTTTTTTAAACTGACACAAGTTTGGCGTGTGTTTCTTTTCTTTTTGGCTGTATGGCAAATATGGCACTTGCCTTTGTTCTTTACGCGGCCAGTTGCAGGCTTTGCTGTAGAAAACATGCAATTAGTTGTTCCCCCAAAAGAATTTTTAAAAATAAATCCCTAAAATACATTCAAAAGCCGTTCTGATTGGAAACCTTCCAATAATATTATTGTTCTTCGACCTCTCCAAAATAAGGGAATTTCAGAGATCCTCGCCAAGACATTCAAGAAAATATCTTCGTTCGGATCGCTTCATAGACTCATCCGATTTGTTTTCCTTATATATTATAAAAGCGGCAAGGCGTGCCGTGTCCAAAATGTTAAAGAACATCGCCAGAGGCCAGCGCAGTGCTGCTCTTTTTGTGGTATATTGGGATAGCATTTTGTCCATGGTGTCTACACCGCCCTTGGGTTTGTTGTAATACAAAATTATTTCAGGTTTCTTTTCTGGCTCAGATACCCCACTATCTTTGTATACTGTAGATAACAGAACCACGGACTTATTTTTGGCAGGAACATAAGAGCAAATTGTTATATTTTCAGAGAAGCCGAATAAGCTTCATGTCACTTCTCGGGCTCGTGATTTGCCCACGTAGTGGATAATATGTCGCAGAATCGCAGGCCCACCAGATTTTAATGCCGTACTTGGAAGGTTTGGATGGCATGTACTGGGTGATTCTAGTACGACCTTTATAGCCATATAACTGCTCATCCACTGCAATGGATTAGTTAGGCCGATAGTTAGTTTACTCAAATTTAAATTAATCATTTCAAAAACTTCTCCAATGAGTGGAGCCTTATCTTCTTCTTGCCGAACAGCACTGGTAGCATGCCGGTCAAAGCGTATGAATTGCAGAATTTTCAAAAATCTGTTTCGTGCCATATTTTCCCGGTACAATGGATAGGCATTTTTATTCCAAAGCACTATTATTGGCTCTTTGTTGGATTTATGACTAAAATTCCCATAAAAGCTGACAGTTTGTTGTCAGTAATTGTTTTCCACGTACGCGGCGGCTTGTCAGGGTTTTTAGCATTCCATTGTGCAACCACAGCTAAAGCTTTTTTGTTTGAATATCTGCAAATTATGTCTCTTATACTATGACTAAAAAGGCAGTTGAACGTATCAACTCTGGACAAATTTTTTTGATTGGGACCCATAAATGCTTATTATTTTATGACCCATAAATGGACTCATAAATGCTTAATTTTGTAGCATGACAAACGCAAATACTATTATTCGGTAACACTGTAAGTGGCGTAGACATAATTTAAGAATAAGGGGGACATGTTGATACTATTCACGTGATAATTTTTTACCAAATTTTTACCTTATATCTCTACGTTGCTCATGGTAATTTTTTTAATACTTCCTCCATTACCCTTATGTGCAAGTGGGATTCATCCCCCTTATCAAATCCCTGCTGAGCCACTGGGCTACGTAAATATTTTAACGCTAAATTTTAATATTTCTCAAGCATTAGTATATCAAGGTGAAAATTAGAATTAATTTTGACATATGCCTATACTAAAATTACCTGGGTCACCCGGGTGGTTATTGGTAAACGACGTGTATAAAAATCTCTGGTACGGCGAAGGTTAAACAGATACTCTTGCCATTTTATGAAATGGAATTTTTTTTAGATTATATTAAAGATTAAATCAATTTAACACTTAAAAATCAACTTTTTGGGTTAAAGTTTCACTTTTACCGAGGGTGGTGGCCACACACATATTTTATTGTTTTTAAAATCGTGAAAGTTGAAACAAAAATTAGCTTATTCAAAGCAAAAAATGAAGGACAACTTGAAATTTGTATTACTTTAAGCAAAAGATATATATTTTATATAAATGTTTTTTTTTTTTTTTGCTAAGGTCTTAGGTAATTTTAACTGAATTAATTTTTAGAAAATATTAACTGAAATAAATTATCAAAATTGTAGAAGTGTGCCTATAAATTCTTGAAGGAGTTTGAATCTAGCTAAAGTTTAGTAGAAAATATCTAGTATATATGTATCACCGTATATTACTCGAAGGCTATAATTATCATAAAATACAGTATTCAACAAAATACTCTACTCTTTAAATAAAATACAGGTCATACATTTTTTCCCATATATTTCAACAAAAAATTTTTCATATGAAAAAACGCTTAAGGCAGTGTTCTAGTCTAGAAGCCCGAATTTCGAGCGTTTTTTGAGGATTCATAAAAAAAACAATTGATATTTTTAGTATCCATTTTTTTATGACTTATTTATTCATATTTCAAGAGTACATAAAAAATATTAAAATTTCAGCAAGATATGGGTCGTTGAAGTAGAGGGAGAAAAAAAAGCCGTGTCCAGGTCGTCATGATATCTACCCTCCTGGTCGCCTAAAAAATAAAATTATGAATAATTTTTGATCAGTATAAATTCCAGTATCGTATGAATAAGAAAATGTGAACATTTTTTTTTTCGCAAAATGGTGGCTACTCAAAATTTGAGGTCGATTTTCCCACTAATTTTTTAACATTCCGAATTTTTTAAAAATGTTCAAAATGAAAAAAAAAAATGATTGGTTCGTACGATAGAAGAATATATAAAGAATATACATGCCAAATTTCATGAAAATCGGTCGGCTAGAATTATGTCAACCGCATCGCAAAAAGTAGTTTCGAGAAAAACGCGTTTAAAGTTTAACGTTCCGCCCAAACCGGTCTGGGTGCTACGTCACTAATATGAGTATAACTTTAAAAATAATTCGAGTTTTGAAAAATACTTTTAGAATGATA
The DNA here is from genome assembly GCA_943735915.1 of Pherbina coryleti. Lineage (NCBI taxonomy): Eukaryota > Metazoa > Arthropoda > Insecta > Diptera > Sciomyzidae > Pherbina > Pherbina coryleti. The sequence continues at coordinate 63,059,735 of OX030951.1, forward strand.
TTCTTGAATATTTAGACTATCGAAATATGAAAAAAATGTTCAAATTTTTTCAAATTTGAAGACTAGAATACCCACCTAAAAATCATATTTTCCTACTGATTTTCAAGATCATTTGCACTCTTAAACTATGAGAAAAATATAATTTAATTCATAGCTTAAAACAAATTTTGATCTAATTGGAAATGTTGCTTAATGAATTTTTTGTTTTTTTTTTTTTTTTTTTTTTTTTTTTTCATCAGCATCAGCATAGTTTTTTGGTAATCTAGTTCTATGAGCGAAATTTTTTTAAAAATTAACCTATCCAAATAATTTTTGGGCAAAACGTCTAAGTGTAGATAAATAAAATAAATTAATTATTTAAAAACACAAATAAGCCATTCTATGCGGATGTTTTCTTATGTGATTTGTATGGTAGGTAGCCATTGCAAATTACCTAGAATTCCTAGTTTTTGTGTTGTTACTTAGTTTTAACTGTGGCGTCCGTGGCGTAGTCGGTTAAAGTGCATGGCCTCTATGTCAATGAACTTTGGAGACCCGGGTTCGAACCCCAGCAGCGACAGAAAAATATTTGAATTAAATTAATTTTTCTGTACGGCCGCCACCTCTCTGCAGACAATGGCAGACAACCTCAGAGAGTAATCAAAATGCCATGTAAAGATTCTTGAGAACAAAACATTCCGTTCATCGCCGTTCGGAGTCGGCGTTAAACCTGTAGGTCCGGTTCTCGGTCGATTGTGTACAAACTTAATAACACGCACAACACAATTGATCATAAGAAGCTAGGTCAAAGTCCTTTCAAGGGCTGAAATGGCCAGTTATTTATTTTCTTTTTTTTTACTTAGTTTTGACTAAAAATCATTGGTACATCATTTCTGATCCTAGCTATTAAAGTATCTGATATAATAAAAAAAAATAAAAATAAATAACTGGCCATTTCAGCCCTTGAAAGGACTTTGACTTTGATATAATACAAATGTCATCCTAAAATCGAAAAAAGCGCACGTGCCTTGTATCGGCAGTTTTAATAGCTATCGATTTAAAAATTTTGATCAATGCCGATGTCTGTTCTAAAATTTCTAGTGATGGCTATGCCAAACTTATTGCTTATTCCATAATCTTGGCAGAATAATTTGCAGAAACCGATGGTTATTCATGAATTTCTTGTCATACTAGCCGTAAGTAAAATAAATCTATCGGACGGACATGAGACATAAGTTATGTAAAGAAGACGAGCAGGTAGGAATAAAGAAAAATAAAGATACAGTAGTTTCGACTATTTCGTAACACAAGACGTAGAATGATTCAATTCGCTTTTGATGACATCTTTTTAAAAAACTATTTAGCAAAATATTTATTCCATACACCTGAGCATATGACCTTTAAAAGAGTGCCGGAAAGGGTAAATATGTATGACCGACCAACATTCCTTTGGCAAAAGGAACATTTTTGCTTTTGACACCTATTCCCTCCGACCACTCCTTAGGGGGCTCCCATACAAATTTTATAGTTTTCGTATATTTATTCCACACACCTCAGCATATGACCTTTAAGAGAGTGCCGGAGAGGGTTATTATGTATGACCGACTCCCATTACTTTTGCAAAAAGAATATTTTTGCCTTTGACACCTATTCCCTCCGACCACTCGTTAGGGGGGCTCCCTTACATATATTATGGTTTTTGTATATTTATTCCATACACCTGAGCATATGACCTTTAAGAGAGTGCCGGAAAGGGTTCATAGGTATGATTGACCCCCATTACTTTTGTAAAAGGAACATTTTTGCCTTTGACACCTACTCCTTCCGACCACTCCTTAGGGGGCTCCTATACAAATTTTATGGTTTTGGTATATTTATGCCATACACCTGACCATATGACCTTTAAGAGAGTGCCGGAGAGGGTTAATATGTATGACGGACCTCCATTACTTTTGCAAAGGGAACATTTTTGCCTTTGACACCTTTTCCCTCCGATCACTCCTTAGGGGTGATCCCATACAAATTTTATGGTTTTTGTGCCGGAAAGGGTTAATATGTATCACAGACCCCCATTACTTTTGCAAAAGGAACATTTTTGCCCTTAACACCTATTTCCTCCGACCACTCCTTAGGGGGGCTCCCATACAAATTTTATGGTTTTTGTTTATTTATTCCATACACCTGAGCATATGACCTTTAAGAGAGTGCCGGAGAGGGTTAATATATATAACCGACCCCCATTACTTTTGCAAAAGGAGCATTTTTGCCTTTGACACCTATTCACACACTCCTTAGGGGGGGCTCCCATACAAATTTTATGGTTTTGTCGATAAAACCGGAAACTGTCGATAAATAGGTAGCAAGTTTAAGCAAACAAAAACATCAAATGTTGGCTTTATATTTCATGTAATTGTGTAAAATTTATATAAGTTAGAGAGTTCTAACATGAATTTTTGTCGCATTGAGGATCAAGCAGACCAACAAGTGCTAACATCAACATTGTACGATCAGTACTTTAGGCCCACCAAAGGCTCAAAAAGTTATATAAATACCGACATCTGATCACTATCAACCATCCTACTTACCTCCGAGAATGACGTATTCTACGTCAAAAAAAAAAAAAAATATTACAAATAAAGAAAAAACAACATGTCTTTATAATACTTAACCTATAAGTTAATTCAGTACCTCGGAATTTTCCAAAAGTTTTCAGAGACTTACATATTTGAAATTCTTTCTGTAAAAATACGGAACTTCTGCATAACACATTTTTTTGAGAAGAAAAAATTATTGTGATAATTCACGCTTTGACTTATAACGGCGTTATTGCTATCGCACCACAATAGCGTGCATCGTAAAGTACCGTTTAAGTCTCACTTTAGGTATTTACTTAGCCATACATGCGTAACATTGCTGCCTGAGCCTTTTGCTCAACTAACTGTATCTGTTATTTGTATCTTTTGTGTTTGTTTGTAAATCTATCTATCTGCTTATCGTATTGTTCATCGAACTGTTCACTTAACTGTAAATCCAACAGTTTATTTATCCGACTTGTTCATTCAACCGTTGACTTGACTGTTAATCTAACCGTTTGTGTAGTCGCTATTGAACCAGCTGTTCAGGAAGCTATTCTTCTAACTATGTTTTAACATAAATTTAGTGTTGCCTGAAGATGTAGCCTGATTTTTTGTTGTTTTTGTTGTTTTTTTTTTTGTGCTATAGAGAATACTTTTATAAATTTGATCAATTTTTGCCAGCCATTTTGCCCAAGCAAAGCAAAATATATTTTATTTGTTCATTTAGTGCTACATAAGGAAGTCATAAGGAAGAAGGTTATAGCTTAAGAAACGAACAAACGCACACGTAGACAAATATACACGCACACATATGCTTCCGTTAGCATACAAAATAATAAATACTATAAACAAAAAGATTTCGCTGAATTCGCATATTTGTTGCCGACAAATTTGTTCGACTTCATTTGTGTCACACACAGACTGAGAAAGAAAAAACACAAAAAAAAAAGACAAAACACAAACACAAAACAAAGCAGACACCCATTATATGCTTTATAAATCCACCTCCTTGCGTCAAACGCCGCCGCAAAGTATGCTTCACTTTCTCTAACATTATATTTTGTTCAGTTATTCTGGCTTTTAGCTTTCGTTTTAGCCTTTTACTTTTGACGGTGTGTGTGCGTGAATTTCTGTTGTGTTCTTGTTGTTGTAATTTTTATGTTCATGGCGTTTGTTGCCATTAACACCCACGTCCTCCACGCTCGCCAGCCCACATATGTGCAAGTTAACGTCGCATATGGCTGAGCACGCAAACACACACTGCCAAAGCAATTTATATTTGTTTTTGTGCCTTTTAAGCGTGCGTTGTATCTAGATACAGCATTTCTACCCTTCTGCTGACCTTCAATCTCGTCCACAAAAGTAATATGCTCCGTTGGTCCACTATAGCAGAAAATACAGAAACGATTTGTCGTCTCTTTATTTTGTTGATTTTTGCTGGCGTTTTGTTGGGGTTTTTTTTTATTTTTCTAAATTTTATCTTTGAAATTTCCTCCGTTTTCTGTAGAATATTCTTAAGTTTTTCTGCAAAAAAAAAAAAAATTAAAAGAAGTCAAAGAGAATTATTTAGAAACACTTAAGCAGATTAAATTAATGGAGCTCATTTGAAAAACGAAAATTCTTAATTTAAGCTTGTGTATTTTTATACCAAGGTCGTCACCCCTCGCAGATAACGAGAAACCACAGAAAGTTTTCGAAGATTAATTTACCTTAGAGCTTCTTGTAAAAATTATGCGCACTTATTAAGTCTTCTAGGGATTCAACTTGTTACAACACAATTGATTTGAAAAAAAAAAAAAAATCGGTCACCGACCTCTTACAGTTGTTATTCAAAGAATTCAAAGTTTTTAATTTTTATTTTTTTTTATTTGGATATTTTTTTGCTTCTCTAAATACTTTGGTTACTTTGCTTAAGAGTTCCAAATTAAAGTCCTTAGATGGTTTAATATAAAGCTCATCATAAACTCATATCAGCTCATTTTTGTTAAATAATCTACGTAGTTGGTCAAACATATCAATTTGTGTCATGTGCCATGGCAACAAAAATATAAATAATCACCATGAATAACACTTCACAGCATGAAATGTGCTTCAGTCCTTCGGAAATTTCTAGTCAGCATCGCTCTGTAGTGATTTTCCTAGAATCCTGTTAAGTTAATATAAGTGATTGATCATAAGTCACTCGTCATTCTTTCATGCTGACAAACGCTTTGTGACTTGAGTAAGTTTTTGGAATAATATGCTGAATACGAGCAATGATTTGTACAATCAGCACCAGCTCAACTTGACATCCAAGGTTAACTCAGCACAAAAGCTACAAAGCATTCCACCTTCTGTTAGAGAATGCCAATGAACAGTGTTTCAGTTGGTGACACTTTACTCGTGTGTGAATCACCAAAAACAAAAAGTAATGATGCGACAACATTACCTCTTACAACGCATGTAAATATGTATATTTAGATAAAAAAAGTGTGAAGGTATTTTTACTAACACGAAAGAACATTGCATGGAGTTATTACTTGTCTGTAAAATTACGGTTAATACAAAAGCAAAACCAAAAATCAAAAACCAAAAACCGTTAAACTAAAACCTAAAACCTAAACCCTAAAACCTAAAACCTAAAAACTAAAAACTAAATACTAAAAACTAAAAACTAAAAACTGAAAACTAAAAACTAAAAACTAAAAACTAAAAACTAAAAACTAAAAACTAAAAACTAAAAACTAAAAACTAAAAACTAAAAACTAAAAACTAAAAACTAAAAACTAAAAACTAAAAACTAAAAACTAAAAACTAAAAACTAAAAACTAAAAACTAAAAACTAAAAACTAAAAACTAAAAACCAAAAACAAAAACAAAAACAAAAACAAAAACAAAAACAAAAACAAAAACAAAAACAAAAACAAAAACAAAAACAAAAACAAAAATGAAAATGAAAATGAAAATGAAAATGAAAATGAAAATGAAAATGAAAATGAAAATGAAAATGAAAATGAAAATGAAAATGAAAATGAAAATGAAAATGAAAATAAAAATGAAAATGAAAATGAAAATAAAAATGAAAATGAAAATGAAAATAAAAATAACAATAGAAATAAAAATAAAAATAAAAATAAAAATAAAATAAAATAAAAATAAAAATAAAAAGAAAAACAAACGTTAATCACCGTTGCAGAAGTAGTTATAATTTTTGCAAATGGCACGTGAATCATACATATTTGACATATGTGAACTAGACAGCTGCGGTATACAAACAGATAAGCAAGCAATGGAGCGCTATACTCCACAAAAGCGTGGAATAGTTGTGTCGATTTTTTTGGCAAACATTCCGGAGCTTAGCTGGTCGACTCACACGAGAATAGACTGAAATCACACGAGACCTTGAAGGCGTGACCGCCACTGGACTGGTCATTTGGCTGAGAATATCGCGGCTGCCGATGTCGTTGAAAACGATGAAACATCAACCAGACGACGGGCCACGCAATTGGGCATCACCAGACGGACCCTACAGCCAATTTTAGTAAAAGACTTACATATGTTCCAGTAAGTGCATAAGTTAATGTCTACTGACCGTCAGTCGCGTGTCGAATTCAAGCCATCCTCAATCTCAACAACGAAGAGGATGATTATGTGTCAAAAATCATCATGAGCGACGAGACGCATTTTGACATAAGCGGTTACTTCAATAAGCAAAGTCTTCATTTCTTGGGCACTGAATGGAAGGTGTGATGCACGAAGAACTATTACATCCACTCAAAGTGACTGTGTGGTGCGGCGTTCACGTGGGAGGAGTGATTGGACCATATTTTTTGAAGACGCCATAGGCAATATGGTCACTGTTACTGGCAAACGCTACAGGGACATGATAAACAACATCTTACTGCCGGAATTGGATGAGCGGGGCTTGATGAACATGTAGTATCAACAAGACGGTGCAACCACACACAAAGTACAAACCACAATGAATATTGTGAAGGAAGCGTTTCCTGGCGGTTTAGCAAGGCCAGCAAAATCGCCCGATTTAACCATCCAGACTTCTTTCTTTGGGGCTATTGAAGTCACGGGATTATGCGAACAAGGCTCAGGTAATCATAGACCTTAAGGAGAATTTTCGACAGGAATGCGAACAGTTCACCAGAAATTTTGCGAAAGTCATGGCAAAAGCGTTAAAAAGGGCACAAAGGTATATCAAGACTGGCGGCAGCCACTTGACGGATATTATGTTTTCCACTTTATAGAAAAAATTTTAAAGGTTCAAGTAAAGATTTCCATCAATCAAAACTATTTTTTTTTTTTATTTAGTAAAAGTTATTCAAAAACAAAAATGGATGATTAACTTTTCGCGACCATGTATTAAATGTTACTCATACGCCCTGTTGTACAAACTACAGGTCATTATAAAATTTGTTTCTTTTGGATACATAGGACTATTTAAAAAAAAAAAAAACAGAGACAAATTAACGAAATTGCCATAATTCTGGTTTTATTACTTTGTAAATTTTATGACAATGTATATTTTTTGTGTTTGAACGCAATTTTGGGCATATGTTTATCTGAAATCTGGTCTTGTGGTCTTGTGAAGATCATCCTGTCGGTCAAACTTTGAACCACTTTTTCCAGGAGAGCCGACCTTATCTCGGCAATAACGCGCCGAATATTGGTTTCCAACTGGTCAGTTGGAGCTGGTTTATATCAGCATAGGTTTTACAGTAACTTGACGTACCCCCATAAAAAGTAGTGTAACAGAGTCAAATCACAGGAACTAGGTGACCAATTGACAAGCCCATTTTTTGAGATAATTCGGCCACCAAAAGTTCGTCTCAATAAAGTGATGGTTTCATGCGCTTTATGGCTCACTGCACCGTCTTGCTGAAACCATTTAGCACAGAGACAATTGATGTTGACTTGCAAAACCTAAAAGTCACAAATCATTTGCCTGTAGCTCTCATCATTGACTGGACATTAGCTCCATCTTCAGTTTTGAAAAAGTATGCACCAATGATAGCTTCGGCATGAAAACACACCAGATAGTAACTTAATCTCGATTTAGGGGAGCTTGAGAGTCTCTTCAGGATTGTTCTCACTCCAAATACGGAAATTTTGCCTTTTTATGTACCACCCGTTGGGCCAGAAATGTGCCTAATCGCAATGTGTGCGAAATGCTCTGTAAATTTTTCGTACATAACGCTAACTTTAGAAATGAATTTCCATGATTTGTAAACATTTTTCCAGTGTAAGTCTTGGCATGGTAATTTGCCCAAGTATACTGAACACAAATGTCAAACATATGTGTTTACTTTGACAACTGTTTTGACAGAAATCCCTCTAGGAAGTTCTATACCTTTAAAACACCCGTTATTTTTAACTCTTAAAAATATTTCAGTAAATTTTTCGTTGCAATTGAAGTTTTTTAATGAAGCAATAAATATACGCTTTTTAATTGTACTACAGGGCGTATGAGTAACATGTAATATATGTTAATCGATATTATTTTTTAAGAAGGAAAATATACAAATATTTTATAATAACGCTTTATGAAAACAAATTGGACTCTTGTGGTTACTAAAAATTTAACTCTTTAGCCAACCCGTACTCCTACAAACCGAAGGTAGCTGTACAATATGGATAATAACTTCAGCAACGAAAGCTGTGACGCATTGAAAAAGCCTTGTACTAGTAGAACACATTAAGAGTAATTTGAACTCCCTTGGTGGTCTCGTGAACTCGTGAAACACTTTGTAGATAATGATAATTCCGGATGTAATATCAATAAAAGTTTCTTAGACAAGTCAGTCTATACTGAAAATAACAATAAGTTCGAATGAACCTCGTGGGTCGATTTAGAATCTGCTTGGGAGACTTTAGGGCTACGAAAAACACTCAGTGGTGGATATACATACGGGCTTATAAATGTACAAACGGGCTCCAAAAACCCCTTGGAGAATTTTTTGTATGAGAAATAAATGAAAAAAAACTCCAAAAAGACGTTTCAGTCCCCCCTTGGCATACAATAATGTAGTTTCAGCCCCCCTTTGGCGAATCCTAGATCCTCCACTAAGGACACTATCTAAATTTGTTACATTGCCTAGCTATAAACTGAAATAGGCTATGAATAACTTAACCAAATAGTAGTATTACAGAATCTTTGCCTTATAAACTCCAAAACTTATGAAAAGTAATCGCACATAAATGTTCATGTTTGGAGTTCTTCAAAAGAGCGAAAGTGCTGATCCCTTATGCGGCATGCGTCATCGGCGAAAATAAATAGTAGTCGAAAGGGCCAATGTCTTGTCTATACGGTGGATGGGGTAGGCCTTCCCATTTCAGCGTTTAAAGGTTTGTTTTGACATGAGCGTTGTCATGTTGCAAAATTACCATGTCGTGCCTCTGCTCGTATTCTGATCGTTTTTGCTTCAATGCTCGGCTCAAACGCATCAAATGAGCTCTGTAGAGTTTCCCTGTAATAGTTTCCCCCGGTTTTAGAAGCTCAAAGTACACCACGACCTATTTGTCCCACCAAATACAGAGCATGAACTTGCAATTGTGAATATTCAGCGTTGGCGTCAATTTTGGCGTATGGCCGGGCGGTTTGTATGATTTTTTTGTGCTTGGGGTTAGCGTAATGAACCTTTGATTCATCACCAGTAACAATACGATGCAAGATCCCGTTCTTTTTTGCCGTTGGAGCAGCTGTTCACAAGTGAAAAAACGACGATCGACGTCTCTCGGCTTCAATTCATATGGCATCCAATATCCTTACTTTTGGATCGTTTCTATAGCTTTTAAGCGAACAGATATGACTTGTGAATTACGCTCAATGCTTTTGCGAGTTCTTCTTGCGTTTGGCAGGAGTCTTCATGCAATATAGCTTCCAATTTGGCATCCTCAAACTTTTCTGTCCGTTCTTGGTGCTCTTTGTCATCAGTATTAAAATCACCACTTCTAAAACGTTTCTACCAAAACTCACATGTGCAAATCGATGAAGATTGTTCCCCGTGAGCTTCTTGCAGCATTTGATGGCCTTCAACTAGATTTTTTTTTCTAGTTGAAGTAAACTTTCCCGTAAATTGTGTTTCGTTGGCACAAAAGTTGACATATTCGGAGAACACAAAAACTATATTGTTTACACTTCAGCGAAACGTCACATACTGAAAAATAAAGCCTAAGGATGAGGCTTCAAAATAAAGTTGGTTGCAACATTATCCGATTCGATTTAATACAAGTGATGTCATCTCATAAAATCCTTGAAAACTTTTTTGTACACCAGATACAAATTGGTTTGACGAAAGAAGTGAGCAAGTTAGAATGGGATTATATATGTTAAATCATTGGCCTATAAAATGTCTAAGTGCGGGAGTCTAGTAACCGTCTCAACCGTACTTACCTAACCTACCCTAACCTATACCTTTGAAACAATAAGCAAAGAAGATTTAGAATAAGAACTTCCTTAGCATTTTCTTTCCCAGTTTCGATTTATTATTTCAGAAATTTCAAAATTGTATTTGCTTTCATCAAAATCTCTAAAACCATAACATGAATATGCATTAAATGTGTTTGTGTATCCATTTAAATAGCAAAAAGTTAACAAATCCGAAATTGATTTATGCCACACTATCCACAGGTTTAACATGTCATACCTTCGGCTGATTGTTCCTCAAATATCTGTGTTTGCCACACATATTTATCACATATAGCTTGGAGCTACCTAATAAAAGTGTAAATTGTGCTGACACATGGCATGCGCTGCTAGAATAGCAAAAAAAAAGACCTTTATTTGGAGTCCAGCCGGATAGCGATGAGTTGTCCAAAATTTATAGGGCAATTTAACTAATGCTTTAATTTTCTTTGTTTAAAATATGGAAGAAGCTTATGCAGAAAAAATAAAGAGAAGGAAAAAATAACCTTAAGCTGCACTAAGTTCACTTAACTGCGTTTTAGCTGGCAGCCTTTTTTCGTTTGCTTTGGCAACCCTTAAGCGTAAGAGCTTGCTTAAAAATTTGTCTGTTTTTTTTATTTTTTTTATTTATAACAGTTAAAGTTATTTTAAGTTTTACTTTCTTTACCGAGTTGCCTTTGTTGTGTTTTTTTTTTATTTTCTTTTGGTTTTTTTTTTGTATTTTTTTTTTTTTGTTTGCTTAAGCAAACAACCAATAAAACTTTTCGCTGCATAACTTTAGGCTGTAAAACCTCTTTGCTTGACTTCAAGACGGGCAGCAAGACAGGTAGGTAGATAGCTTTAAATCTGCAAGTGTGCTTAGAGTTTACCACCAAAAGTGGGACAGCACCGGTGCTAAAAGAAGGCAAAAGAAGAGATATACCATAAAGAATAAAATAAAAAAGTAAAGCAAACATTTAATTTTTTTTTTTTTTTTTTTATAACTTCTTATTGTTGAAGCGAAATACAGACAGACAGCTGCAGAAAGACAGACAGGATATCCTGTAGCTACTTATGTTGAAGCGACTAACTGCTTTTAACGCATACCTTTGCACAAGTTGTTGGCTTAAAAACGTGCCTTAAAATTCCTCAAAAATAAAGTTTTGACGAGCTAACTTTTTTGTTGCTGCTTTTTGTATTGGGTCAAAGTGGTAAACTTTTTACCTTAACGTGATATGGTAAAAATGATTTAAACTTGTCGAGTATCCGGCGACCAACAAGCTTCTTGTTTTGCTAACTACTTTATAAAAGTTCATTTTCTTTTTTGTGCGTTTCCATTTTATTTTCGATTAAGTGTATTGCAGTCCGTCTGAGTGTGTGTGTGTATGTGTGGGTGTGAGTGTCGTCTGTATGCCACATTTAATAACGGAGGTTTGGGAACAAGATTTTTTTCATAGATCTATATTGTAAAAGTTCTTAAGAGCTTATTTAAAGCTTACGGCTTTTAATTTGCCAACCGTAGACTTGAGCGCTTAGTGCTATTGAAGTGGAAGTGAAAGTGAAAGTAACTGTGACAGGGTGGCAAAGCCAATTTAAAAATAGCTCCAGTATCATCATCGCTCAAGAGCTACCGAGCCATAACACTAAAATATAAGCACCAATTTAATGCTGTGACCTGCTGATGTTCAAGTGGCACCCAAACCAAGATCTCAACCACCAACACCACAACCAGCAACATACAACCAACTGCCAACCAGCCATTAACGTCAATCAAGAAAATCACGCTCATTACTTTGCCAACGTTGACAAAGAAGCTGCATACAAAGCTGCAGGCGATGGTGACGATTTTAGCACAAGTAGCGCGTAAGAATGTGTAAGTCGCAGCGTTGCACAGTGATTCTTCGTGTGATGGCCAAAAACGAAACTTTTTGGCTGCTAAAATTTTGTTGCTAAATTATAAAATTATTCGTACCATTAGATGTCATATTTTCGAGAAATTTATTTTATCACAACCATAGCTGCGAAAATGTGAACAGTTTTTTTTGATATTCATACAAGTACTGCAATGTTGCATTCAATCATTTGAACTATAGAACAAAACTGAAGTAGAACCAAACTGAAGTAGAACAAATTGTACTGTTAAGGAACGCAGCTACAGTTCTTTTGATTTCTCCTGTCAATTTGTTTCATCCCATTCGTTGCGGAGAAGTCCATGTGTCCTTGTCCTTAGTTATCCTTAACATTCGCTGCGAACTTATCGATATTGTTCGATACTTATGTACTACTTATGTACATTGTACAAAACTGTACAGTATCGAACTGTGGAAGCTTCTATGTAACTCCATAGTAATAAAACTAAATTAAGCTGTTGGAAAGAAAATCAAAACAAAAACTCTGTGCTACTTCGAGTCTAAAAAATAATTTCAGATCGCAAGAACAGAGCTCTTCCAAAATAGTTGATGTTGATATTGATGTTGATGTTGATGTTGATGTTGATGTTGATGTTGATGTTGATGTTGATGTTGATGTTGATGTTGATGTTGATGTTGATGTTGATGTTGATGTTGATGTTGATGTTGATGTTGATGTTGATGTTGATGTTGATGTTGATGTTGATGTTGATGTTGATGTTGATGTTGATGTTGATGTTGATGTTGATGTTGATGTTGATGTTGATGTTGATGTTGATGTTGATGTTGATGTTGATGTTGATGTTGATGTTGATGTTGATGATGATGTTCATGTTGATGTTGATGTTGATGTTGATGTTGATGTTGATGTTGATATTGATATTGATGTTGATGTTGATGTTGATGTTGATGTTGATGTTGATGTTGATGTTGATGTTGATGTTGATGTTGATGTTGATGTTGATGTTGATGTTGATGTTGATGTTGATGTTGATGTTGATGTTGATGTTGATGTTGATGTTGATGTTGATGTTGATGTTGATGTTGATGTTGATGTTGATGTTGATGTTGATGTTGATGTTGATGTTGATGTTGATGTTGATGTTGATGTTGATGTTGATGTTGATGTTGATGTTGATGTTGATGTTGATGTTGATGTTGATGTTGATGTTGATGTTGATGTTGATGTTGATGTTGATGTTGATGTTGATGTTGATGTTGATGTTGATGTTGATGTTGATGTTGATGTTGATGCTGATGTTGATGTTGATGTTGATGTTGATGTTGATGTTGATGTTGATGTTGATGTTGATGTTGATGTTGATGTTGATGTTGATGTTGATGTTGATGTTGATTTTGATGTTGATGTTGATGTTGATGTTGATGTTGATGTTGATGTTGATGTTGATGTTGATGTTGATGTTGATGTTGATATTGATGTTGATGTTGATGTTGATGTTGATGTTGATGTTGATGTTGATGTTGATGTTGATGTTGATGTTGATGTTGATGTTGATGTTGATGTTGATGTTGATGTTGATGTTGATGTTGATGTTGATGTTGATGTTGATGTTGATGTTGATGTTGATGTTGATGTTGATGTTGATGTTGATGATGTTGATGTTGATGTTGATGATGTTGATGTTGATGTTGATGTTGATGTGGATGTTGATGTTGATGTTGATGTTGATGTTGATGTTGATGTTGATGTTGATGTTGATGTTGATGTTGATGTTGATGTTGATGTTGATGTTGATGTTGATGTTGATGTTGATGATGTTGATGTTGATGTTGATGATGTTGATGTTGATGTTGATGTTGATGTTGATGTTGATGTTGATGTGGATGTTGATGTGGATGTTGATGTTGATGTTGATGTTGATGTTGATGTTGATGTTTATGTTTATGTTGATGTTGATGTTGATGTTGATGTTGATGTTGATCTTGATGTTGATGTTGATGTTGATGTTGATGTTGATGTTGATGTTGATGTTGATGTTGATGTTGATGTTGATGTTGATGTTGATGTTGATGTTGATGTGGATGTTGATGTTGATGTTGATGTTGATGTTAATGTTGATGTTGATGTTGATATTGATTGATTTCATTATGAAATAAAGCCCAATGAAATAAGCCCTAATCAAATTTTTTTTTGGGGATTATTTCATTTTGATATGTTTTTGGGGGTTTTCATTCGGAAATTTGGTGGTTATGCCTTTATCTTTTTTCTTTTTTTTTGGGCTTCTTTCATTTCCATTTTGGTGTTATTTCATTACATTTGGCCATTATTTCATTTCCGTTATTTAGAGTTTTTTGTATTTTCGTTGGGACTTATTTTGACTTAGATTGGGTGTTATTTCATTGGGGTTTATTTCATTTGGGAGGTTTTTCGTTGAGCCGAAATAAAGTTTGTTGCCTAATGATTAATAAAGTGACAGATCGGTCTTAAATTGTCACCATATTTGATTCGCCATTTTGATTTTTGTATTTCTTCATAAAGTAGAAATAATGTGCCCCTCAAGGTGATAAAATGTTTGCTGTCGTATGACACAGCTTTGATATTGTTTCTATAACAAGTAATAAAGAAGCTATTTGGAAGTTAAGTGCGCTTCGAAAAGGTGTTCCGCTAATATTTTTCGAAACATGCTTGCGAGAATCGCACACAAACAGCTTTGCCCCCATAATTTATACAGAAGTCTTTACTATTGCGAAGCATCCTTATGAAGATCTGCTTTCACATAAGCAGTCGTGCTCTCAGAAGTAAGCTGCGTAGAAGATCAGAGCTACTAAGAGACATACTGAACTTCGGTAAGAAACTTCACTGCTCAGAAGTTCAGAAAAGCTTTTTGACTCAGCTTCTCCTACGAAGCTCTCGTACGACTTATTCCAGGCTTTTCTCTACTGAAAACGATAAATTACTTCGGAAGAGCTTGTTCAGAAGCACAAGTTCGTTAAACACAAGTTCGTTAAAAAATATTTTAAGCTTGCTTTCCCTAGTTCTTTCGAAGTACATATTATCGAGGAAGTAAAGGCTCGAGCCTGAATTCACAGATTTTTTAGAAGTTATACCGAGGTGGAAGACTCAAAGAATATCGAAAATGGAAGCAATTTTAAATTCAATTGCTAGTTGGATGAAAACAAGTCACAGACACTAAAGTTGGTGTCTGAATGGACATCAATGGACAAATTCTCAAATATAAGTTTAAAAGAATCAGATTTCATAGAGATTAAACTCCTAGCATTTAAAGATACATGTTGGTCTTATTTTGCCGAAAACTATTCATAATGAACTTATGCTCAAATCTTTTAAAACAGATTTTTTCTAATATGGAGATATTGGGAAAACCCAAAACCAGCAGTCAGTTTTGCGTGCACACGATTTCCATCATCAAAGCTGAAACTGGATTATTTTGGATTAAATTATTTATTATTATTACTTGGCTGTAAATTATTTTTGTACTATTATTATATTGAATTAATGAATTATTAAAACTATGTGAAATTAATTAAATTAAACTAGCATAAACGTTCCCAGCGTTGCTTGGGAGCATAAATATGATATGAAAAGATATTTTAAATGAAGACTCGAATTGAGAGCAATTTTCGAGTTAAAAATACTTGGCAGTATGAATCAAGTGTATCGTCAATTTTTCTCCCTTTCTTTTCATCGCTCTTTGGTCAAGAACTGTTGAAATTGCTTTAAATTTTTGACAGATGTAAAAGTGGTAAAGGGAAAAGCCTTTGATCATAAATTTTTGAGAAACATTTCTCTGATATAGAAAGCATTCTTAAATTCGCAGGTGGCAAACGTGCGTTAAAAGAAATATTTCTCTTCGCATTTACTTTTAGACGCTCTTGTTATTTATTATCAGCTGGCGAACATGCGCTGTAAAAAATTCTATAGAAAATGTTTTAAGAGTGGATAACAATATGAATTAATTAAAATTAATGACTTTTATTGGCGATCTAATTTTTTTGTGTTCAGTTTTATTCTAAAATTCTGTAAAATTTATCTCAATGTATTTATTGGATTATTTAACTCAGTAGATATTGAAATAAAAAGAGTGGCACGCAAATAAATACGATATATTGGGCTTATGGCTACACTGTAGCAGGTATTAACTGAGTGCAAATATCCACTCAAGGGACCAGCGCGGTGAGTTGTAGAATCTCACCTCTCTCTCAGCAAAGAGCTGAAGCTATTGTCTGCTGTTATTTCGTGCTGCTTAAACAATGGCAGCATGGATTAAAATGCATGAATTCTGAAATAATTAAATAAAAAGATTTTCCAAAAACGTAGTACCCAGTAGCAGTGTCGCTTATTATAGCAATTGAATAGTGAAAGAATTATTAAAATCGGTTCAGCATTTACCCCCTTGACTTAACGATGAAAATTCGAGAGAACCCTTTTATATAATAGTATAGATTAAACCTGTGCCAACATAAACGCATAGTATAATATGCAGCGGTCAATGCGGCAAAAGTACAGCAAAGCTTATCATACGATTTCAACACAGCATTGAGCATCAGTCAGAAATAGATAGAAACAAGCGTTGAAAACCAGTATTTCCCCTACCAGCGATCCAACTCTTACAAAAACAGTGCGAGACGAGACATAAGCTAAAACAATTACAACGAGAAACAAGAGAGAGAAGCACAAAGAGAGGAATTAGCGAGTGTAAGAAAAGACTAGAGCAGTGGTGTTCACACGCATACTTCTACAATTTTTGACTTTTCTGCTTGTGTTTGTAGCTCTCTGCACTGACAAAAATTGTTGTGTAGGTAATAAGCAAGAATTGTGTTGTTATTATCATTGTCATCATCATTATCTTTATCAGTATCATTATCATGATCACTATTATTATCATTTTCACAATCATTATCATTATTATTATTATTATTATTATTTTTCTGCATATAACGCATTTTGATGACTCAAACATTTCGTGCAGTGGAAAACACTCGACCAAGAGGCGCAAACTTTTTTGCTTGCAGTTTCAGCGCCAACTGATTGAGAGAACTTGGTGCATTCGATCGTGTGCGTAATTCGATTCTCGAATAAAGCTTTCGAGTGTCACCACACGTGGTACTATGTGAACATCAATGGACTAGAGCAGTGGTGCTCACTACATGGTTTCCCATAGCCCGCGGGCATCGTGTGTTGTTGAGCTTTTGCACACGAAGTATCAATCGGCTCGCTGTGTTTGTACACTGCGAAAAAGTTTGTATTTACTGCTGTGCCTTAAATTTCAAGTCAGTATGCTTTGAGCGTTGATGTGGTATGGGATTCGCTCGCTGTTTTATTTATGAATATACGTAAATATATTGCAATGCTCCAGAAAAAGCATTAATACATCTTAGCTTGATGTTTTCTATGTTAAAATAGCAAAAAACGAACGCAAAAATAAAAAAAATAATTACTATATTGAAAATCCAACACTCGGCACAAATTCCTTGCACCAAATGTTGTTAGAGCTTATAACAACTTCTTGTTTCAGTGTAAAGCTGTGCACTCGGAAAGCTTTCTTTGTTGTTGTTGTTTGAACCGTGCGTTGAGCACCACTGGACTAGATAGAGCAGGGGTGCGCAAAATTACACATTCACATTTTGTGGTTGTATTGCAAAGCTTTTGTTTTCAAAGCTTGCACTGAACGAAAAGCACTAGTTTGTTAATTTGTGCGATCACAGCATACGATCAGGCGTTGTGCGAATTTCATGTTGTATGGTTGCGGTTGCTTGCTACTGCGTTGCCTTATTAAACACGACAACTCATTGTTGTTAAGAGTTAAATGTTGTGAAGGTGAACTTGATAGTAATTACATAATAAAGTCGTATTCAGTCCTCGGTAAAATGTGTACAAACATTTTATAACACGCACAACACAATTTGATCATAAGAAGTTCGGTCAAAGTTCTTTCAAGGACTGAAATGGACTGAGTTTATTATTATTTTCATGGCTCCACAAAAACAAAAAAAAAAAATAATTTAAGGTATGAAAAAACATATAAATTTAAGTAGATACATACATATTAGGTTTGTAGCATAAAGTTAATAAAAAAAGTAAAATATAATTTTTCGCTGCTGCACAGTAGAGAATAATAATTTATAGCTTTAAAAATTGTTCTAATTAATTTGTAGTATTATGTTTTATTATGTTATTAATATCAAGTTCATCTTCACAACATTTAAGCTTGTATTCAATAAGACCACGCAAAAGCAAGCGAGTGATCGCATCAAATGAACGAACAAACGCACTAACGATGAGTTGTGTTTAATAACGCAACGCAGTAGCAAGCAACCACAATCACACAGCATGAAGTTTGCACAGCGACTAAATAATATTTTATTCAGTGTAATAGTCCCAACCGCGACTGAAAACCTTTTTTAATTGAAAGCTGTCGTGTGCGTGTGAAAGCTATCCGCCCATGGGTGGCCTTTTGCGCACCCCTGGACTAGAGGTACAAACAAACAGAAATACAACGCGAGATACCAGCAAGCATAGCTTAACGAGAGGCACAATTGAAGCAGTAAGTTGATCAAACGACAGTAGCTGTCGGACTATCGAAAAAATAAGGCTGATTGAAAGCAGTAACTGACGGACCATTGTAGCGGAAGGTTGATCAAACAGAGGAAAAGGCAAAGAGGAGTTGTCATAGCTAAAAAAGCTTAGATAAGGATCGGAGAAATCAAGTGACAAGGATACCAGATGAAGGCTGAGGACGAAAGATAAGGTATTTTTTTTTGTTGTGGGAAAAGTGATAGATTATATCACTAGGTGGTCAAGTATAAGTTAAGAAGCGCACCGTCAGGTCGCACTGTTTAAGCTTAAGAGCTGGTAGTGTATACACTTAGGCGCACCGACAGATCGCGCGGGTGGTCAAGTATGGGTTAGGAAGCGCACCGTCAGGTCGCTTGTTTGTGGACGTGACTGCGAAATTTTTATAGAATGCGCATCGTCAGACAGCCATCGAGAAGACTATTGTTTGACTGTCAGAGTGTGACTAACACAACAGACATCAGCCAAACCGATAGCTCCTGTATGTCAAATACGCACAGTCGATGCCAACCAACAACACATCGCTCGCCACACCAACTTACTTTGTGAATTATTGTAAGCTACATAAAAACTAAATATCTTTAAATAAAGCTATATTTTAAAATCCGAAAATACAAATTTTGTGACGAGTCCTGGACAGTGGCTGATCATACCTAAGCTATAAAGCCGGAAGACCGGCAGCTTCGTTACAATGCTTCCTTTTTTATTTTGACGTTAACTCATTTCATTTCAATCCAAGAAAGACGCTTAATTTCATGATAACTTCACCAAATTTTTTCCATTTCATGACAACTTCTTAAAATTTTGTCCATTGTTTGCGGGGAGACGTAACACTGTGCATTGTCATCATTTTGAATACTCCACAAATTTCTAGCTTCTTTTTGGCTGCTCACTTCAGCTAGGCAGCTAGCTGTTGGGACCAAGTGACAAGATGAAAAACACACAAAAATAAAAAAAAAAAAAAAAAAACAATCAACCAGAATGAACGAAGACACCAAAATTTGCCTAACTAGAGCCGATTTTATTAAATCAGCCCGCAAGTAAGAGGCGTTTGATTATATTATTTGAAGAAAAACATGATATGGGATAATAAAGGAAAGGAAAATATAAAAAAAAAAACAACAAGCACAGCATAAAAACGTTAAACTAACATCATCAACAAAGGCCCGGATGCGTCGGCATGAGTATAGCTTTTTGCTGTGTGTGTATCTTTTCGATATAAACGACGTCACTTTGTATAAATTGCAGCGAATCAAGCAGAATGAATTCAAATAAATAAAAAAAAAGCAAAAAATATTTATAAAGAATGAAAAAAAAAATAGTACTTGCTTGACAAGCAACTCAAGTGGATTGGCGCGAAAAAGTTGGCGCGTTCATCTTAAATTCAATATGGTGGAAAATGAAGCTTCGGGAAAATATTTAGCTCTGTTTGAATGAAACATTTGATGGTGAGATGAAGACACAGAAGGAACCTAAAACCAAAAAAAAAAAAAAAAATGGTTCATGCGAGCCGGGATGCCGTTTGTGGCGTACATGTTTGCTTTGAATTTGAATGGATGCTTATGAAATCGAGTATGTATGTGTTGGTGCGTGTGTGTGTGTTTGTGTGTTGGTGTGCTTTGAGGAATTTAGCTCCAGTCGTCGACAATTTGTCTGGCACTTGCATAAAAAGCATGTCAGTGTGTTGCTAGTACAGCGCAAAGACACACAAACACACACACTCACTCACACAGCAGTCTAAGTGCCTGCATGTCTGCGAGAGCGCGTATGGCTGTGTTTGTATGTTTCTATGTCAAACAATCTAATGAATAAAGTACCTAGCATGCTTTGCTGTTTTTCTTTTTTTTTTTCTTTTACCCTCTTATGATGTTTTCCTACTGCTCCATCTTTCTCTTTCTCTTTCAATTCTGCTTCTTCTGCTTCTTCTTCTTTAATATGATCCGTCAAAGGGTTTTTGTTGTCGTAAGTTTTTCCACTAACTGTGGCTCATATGAATACTTAAGATTTTTTCTGTTTTCATTTTTGTTTATTTTGTTTTTTTATTTTTGTGTTTCCCCCTTTTTTGTTGACAACAAATTGGTTTGTTTTGGCAAGGTACAAAAAATACTTTTGTTATTGTTGATTATGTCGTCTCAAAAAGTCTGCAGCAAATAAAAAAAAAAAAAACAAACTAAATGCTGTTCAAAAACTGTAAAAAAATTTAAGCTAGATTTTCTGTTCATGCCCTCATGTTGCCCTGAGTTCGAAATGATGAAAAAAAAAAAAGGTTCGAATGCTTGGGAAAAAGGATTGTATTAACTTGTTTTTTGACTGAAGACGAAGAATCCAATAAAGTGAATTCCTCAAAGCTCCTTACCAGTAACTGCTATGAAAAAAAAAAAAAAACACTACGGAGGGATAGAACAACATAATTTGATTGCACTTGTAAGATAAAATAGCGATTGACAACAACTGTCACGGAATTTATGCTGAAGACATGAAATTTGTCACCAGCGGGTTAAGTTCTCATTAAAAATTTTTAGCAAAGTGTGCTTTAAAGTTTTGGGGTTTTTTTTTTTTTTTTTGCAGTGGATCTATATAATCGAATATGATCACAATCTAGTATTAAGATACTTATAAAAAAATTATATGTTAAGGTTCTTTCTTTTCAAATTTTGCTTTCAAAGCCACTAAAAATGGCTAGAAAACAACATTTAATTATATTAACTTTGTTCAGTCAATGAGTCCGCAAGCCTCTTATTATTTTCTTTGTTCAAGTAAAACAAAAAATTCTCTCCAACAATTTTATTCTCTTAGCTTCTCAAACATCTCAATTTTCTTTTTTGAAAGCTTTATTGTGTAACAGGTGTATAAACAGGAGGTGTAGAATTTGTTAGAAAAAACCTCAGATGTATCTCTTTCATTTTTATGAAGTAGACACATGAAGATTATGAATAAAATACAATGTCTTTCAAATGACCAGCTTAGTTCAGGTAAGCTTGCCGATTTAAATCCTTTTTTATAAATTTTCGATGACTCTTTGGCATAATTGGGACTCTATTTCTGCGATGACAACTCCAGTGTTCTCTTTAAGAGTTGGATTATTTGCGAATGATTATCGTAGATCAGGGCTGGGCATTCTAACACAGTCACATTTTATTTTGTCTTGTTAGTATTAGTGCACTCTCGAATCGCGCACACAGAGCGAATACATGGTATCCTAGGGAACTCTTGACAAGTTGGTTTTTAAGCGTTACTGAAGAGGTTTGCATCAAAATATTAGGAACTAATTTTCAAACTAAACTTTGGATTTCAGAAAAACAAAAATTAAGTCTGGCAATGAAATATATAAATCCTCGGGCGCAGTCAAAAATTATGTCGCAGAAAAAAACTAAAGATGCAGACATCTATTTTTTTAAGCGTAGTTTTCAAAAATATATGAAGTCCATGAGATTAAAAATTCGTTCCACTCTATTATGTATAATATGCAATTTGAGTCTACAAGACAATAGGTTCATTTTTTTAAGAGTGTGCATAAAATTTGCTGCGCAAAGCGACATAGATCTTCACAGCATCACCATCTGCATACGACTGATTTATATTCTCTTTTTTTGTGAGTTTTGTATACATGAGAAAAGTTACGCTCGCAGAGAGCTCAGTGAGCTATGGGGTGCCCTGAGCTGTCGTAGATCTTATTCTTTACATAACCCCATAGGAAAAAGTCTAACGGTGTTAAATCGCAAGACATTGGTGACCAATTGGTGTCTCCAAAATGAAAAGTTATACGTCTCGGAAACAATGTTGTAATTTTAGTTTAATTCTAAATCATCAAAAACCGCAAATTTTTTTTTACATAACGTTGTGAATGTATATATCTATCTATCTATCTATACTATTATATAAAATGAAAGTGAAAATTTTTGTTGCCACTAAACTCCAAAACTACTGGTCTGATTTTTATGAAATAAATTTAAAAATATCACATTTGTGCTACAAAAGGATATAGGGATTTTTTCTTTACGAAATTTTAATAACTATAATCACCTTTGGTCGAGATTCGACCATTTAAAAATTGATTTTTTTTTTGTATTTTTATTGAAAGCATTTTTTTTCTTTCTTCACTCATATGCAAACGTAACCAAACTCATACAGCACCAAACACACCACCAGCAGGAAACCACAAAACAGTAACTCAATTTTGATTTTCCATGTTCTGTGATTTTTACTTTCAAAGCTATTCGATATCAAAAATGTGGCCTATATATGCGGAGCCACACCCCTTTGTCCAATACCCATCACAGTACCCTACTTTCCTTATTCTACTCTCTAGTAGAAATGCTTCCAAAGCTATTTGATATAACAATTTAGAGTTGTATGAGTGTTTCCACGCCCCTTTGTCAAGGAAGGAAGTTCCTACCAAGTTTCATTGATTTGTGACTTATAGTTTAAAAGTAATACCGAAAATTTGGGCTGATGAAAAGTGCCTCGCCTCTATTTCAACGCCCATCAAATGTAACCAGTGGAATGGAACGTCTGATTTGAAATCGAATTGCCCACCATAGATATTCGGTGTACTCCTTTTCCCTACTCTTATTGAATTAAAAAAAAATTATCAAAATTGGTTGAGAAACACGGGAAATTTTTTCACAGAAATAATTTTTTAAGCTGTAGAACTTTGCAAAAAATACAAAAACAACATTTTGAAAAAAGTTATTTTCATGAAAGAAATCATAGGGGGTAGCTCATGATTTTCGATGATAGAAACACTTACATATTTAAATTACATATATATCAAAATGAAGCAATTTTTGCAAATAAATGATATGTTATATAGAACAGAAGAAGAAAATAGAAAAAAAAAAAAATAAAATTACAAAAAAAGAATGTCTGGTCTAATTTTTGAGCAAAAATTGAATATTTTAAAGTTTTTTTGAAAACAACATAATAAATTGAATTGGTGAGATAACGGTAAATATTTTCTTATTTCTCCAAAGCTATTTAATTCAACTTTCAGACAAAGGAAATTTAAGGAAAATCGATTAAAAAATGGCTGAGATATTTACATGCAAAATCAAAATTTGTTTTTTTCTCATTCTGAGGCAATGACATTGCTTTAAGAAATGCATTGCATGGAAAAAATCTACAGGTTTCGAAATATCGCAAAACTTTTGATGTCATAATAACGGGAAATTTTTAAAATACTATTTGTGGAAAATATTAGCAAAAAAGTTTTTGTATACCGTTATTTTTCTCAACCAACGATTTTTAATACAAAGACTTTAATACAAAGACTTGAGATATCACAATAGTTTTGATGTCAAAATAACGGAAATTTTTCAAAATTTACTATTTGTAAGCAATTTCACCATCACAATATATATTGATACTTGTTAAATGAAAAAGTGCTTATTGTAGGGTAACCGTAAGCGATGGTGAAAAATATCAAAGTATTTTTTGCACATCTTATGAATGCTAAATTTTTCTCTTATATAATGTTTTTCCTTCTCTTACAGTTAAGCTTTTATTTAATAAATGCTCAATTTTTTCCGCTCATATTTGAAGTCAAAGGTCACCAATCTAATATTCAATCATATTGTGCAGCCAGACCTTTCATCCGATACCTCATTCTTCATTCTACCTCTTCCCAGTTCTGAGATTCCTAACTAAAATTAATATAAACTTTCAACGTTAATATTTCGGGTCAAAGGTCATCAATTTAAAATCGAACATAGTTCGGCACATCTTATATCTTTCGAATGATATACGTTTGATTGTTTCTTATCAATCCTTATCTATATATATAAAAAAGGAGCTTATGTTTGTAAGGTCGCAATAGACTCCTAAACTACTCATCCGGTTAGCATGAAAATTTGTGTATAGAAGTTTTTTGGTACGGTGCGTGTTTGTGGGCTATCAGTTTTGATCCACC
>OX030951.1:63091538-63096538 GCA_943735915.1 Pherbina coryleti
GACTTTAATCGTAGGTTATATACTCATTGAGTAAAAATTCAATGCAACGCCGCTGCATGAATGTTGCGTTATCGATATTTGAGCGGCTCTCTCAGCGTCCCCATGATGTCAAAAATTTTTTGTCTTATATTGTTGTGAGGGCTTAGAGCCAGCCTTTATTGGTGTATCGTAATTTTAATTTTAATTTTAAGTAATAATTCCATGTAACAAATTTTCAGTTGTGTTGCTTAAACAGTTCCCCCTGCGACCCGATGATGTTTTGAATTTTTGTTTTGTTTTTATAATGAAGTCAAAAAATTAACCTTTATGGTCATACCATCTTTTTAATCATAGCTCTTATACTCAGCGAGTAACAATTCAATTCAACGCAGATGAATTTTTAAAAAATTTATTTTCAACTTTTTTGGAAACCTGAGCGGTACAACGTAACTTCACGTCAAAAAAAAAAAAAAAACAAATAAACAAAGTAGGAAAGAAAAACTTGTATAAACCTTTATCCTGACATGAAAATATCGTTTGTTTCTTACACTACGGTTGGAATTACCCATTCGTATTACTATTAAAATACCATTAAATTCCTGTGATTCCTGATTTAAGAATCTTAGCTTTTTCTTATCTCCCTGTTTCTAGGTAGCGATTCTAATTTTAAGAATGCTCCCCTTAAAACCTATTAAAAGTGACGTTAGCTGTTATTTCTTGTCGACACAGATTTTTGCTTTTAATTGCCACATGGATTTTTTTTTAGACTTAAAATATTTCTTTTATCTTAGAATAAATTTTTTTAATTACAAAATTGATTGCTATTGCAAATAGTTAAAAAATTTCATTAATGTCATATTCGGAAGATGTGAGCAGCAGGTCTCATGCCAGGCACACAATAGGTTGTTATATGAACTTTTAAGGCTTTCATCCTTTTTTTGTTGCAACTTAAAATGAAAGAGGATAAAACTCACAATTAAACAGTCGATTCAGAAAAACATCCGCGTCAAGTGAAAAAGCTTTTCGCACTCAAAAAAAAAACTCTCGGAAATATTTTATCACGTTATATTATATCACTTACAGAAAAAATGCAATCAACAGGCACGAGGAGCAGCTCTCACATAATTTTCATTAACATCATCATTTAAATCAACATTCTCCATTCAATTGTCATCAATAGTAATCATCAACGTTATCATCGTTAATCACTACAAGCAAAATCATTATCATCCTCATCATCATCATCATCAACATCATCATCGTTCTTGCTCACTCATCATCAGTCGTCGTCCTCAATCATAAACAAACGAAATAAGCAATAAAAATGCCAATAACCAAGTGAAGCGGAGCTTAACGAGAATCAAAGTCAAACGCAAGGCCAAGCCTGGTCAGTCAGGCACAGCTGTTGGAGTTCGCCTTGGCCACCTCGTCCAATTTGAATTCGACATGAAAAGGCCAAAAAGGAATTTTTCATTTAAATCGTGCATTCATTTGCAGCCGCATTTGTTCGCATATTAAATTACATCTCTCCTCAGATAATAAAACAAAAAAGCCAACAAAAGTCCAACCAGCATAACAACGACCTTAACTCACAGCCAAGTTAACCCCATCCTGACCAAGCCGCACCCTGTCAAACTCCTAACCCACCGATCGACTGAACCGTCATAACCAACGCAAAAAACCCTTTCAAACTGTTTGAATTTATACATTAAATCTCCATGGAGAAGGTCGTCATTTGTGTTATTCGCCTCCACGTAATTAATTTGAATGCCAATTCATTCAATTCTCTGACGTTTCTCTGAATTCAACTGTCAAAGTTGATGTTACACTTTCTGTTATTTTATGCTAAATGTTGCCATTTGCAAATAAAGCATAAATATATAAATATAAATGTGCGTGTGCATTGTGTATTTTGTATCGAAGTTTGTGTCTGTATGTTTGTTTGTTTGTTTGTATAAATAAATGCTTGTTGCTGCTCTGACTGCTGCAAATGACAGCAAAGAAAATTTCAAAAATTAATTAAACAGTAAAATTAATTATTTGTGTGTGTGTGTGTGTTTTTTGTTTTTTTTTTTTTTTTTTTTGTTTTTGTGTTTAGTTAATTGGCCCGTTTTGTTCGTCTTCCATTGAGCGAAGCAAGACGTTTAGCTGATGGTTTGTCAGTTTTTTTTTTCACTATAATGATAGATTCAAATATTTCAAATATTTAGCAGATTAATTATTTAATTGAGTTTAAGTAAATGAGTTTAATTTTAGACGCAATAGCATAAAAGGGGGTAAAAAAGTTTGGCTACCTATCTGTATCTTAAGCCATCTAATCTGCTTAATTGGCTTTGAATGTAAATTCAATTCTTAGAAACCTAAGTGAATTATTTTATAAATTGTTTGACTTATATACATATACATAAAACAGGATTAAACCAAACAATAATTTTAGAAAATAAATTCAAATAAGTTGCACAAAACAAATTGTTGTTTAAATGCTCAAAGTGAACTAGAGTAAATAGGAAAATATTAAAATTTTCCTTGGAAACATATGAATTTCCTCACATATGTTCCAAATGTGAACTGTTTAGTAAATTCCCTTTAAACATTTCAAAATTATATTTATTTTAATGGAAAATAATTAGCCAAAATTTAATTTATTTCAAATTTCGCTCAGAGAATTCCAATTTAGCTCAGAAAACCAATTTGCACAGCTTTTCAAATAAATCTGTTTATTTTAGTAGCCATTTTGATTTTGCAAGGGCATTCCCCTATGTACGTCCACAAAGTAGGTATTTTTAATTATATTTACAATGAAACGTAGAACAAGTCCACACCCAAAGAAAAAAAAAAAGTTTATCACCAGTTTGCCGCAAATGTACTTTGTTTGTCGTGCTTGAAATCGTTACTTGCAAACGTTTCAACAGTTGTCATTATAATAGTCAGTTGCGACTGATTTAGTTGCAGGAAAGTAATTTCGTTTGTCATAAGCACGAGTAGTTTTTAAATTGCAGCAATTGAAAATTTTGTTTTTCCTAATTGAAAAGTTCCTTTGTTTTTCCCTTTGTTGTAAAGAGTGATTTTTTAAGTGCCTGATAACTTTTTTTTTAAAAAAAACGCATAAAATTTGCAAAATCTCATCGGTTCTTTATTTGAAACGTTAGATTGGTCCATGACATTTACTTTTTGAAGATAATTTCATTTAAATGTTGACCGCGGCTGCGTCTTAGGTGGTCCATTCGGAAAGTCCAATTTTGGGCAACTTTTTCGAGCATTTCGGCCGGAATAGCCCGAATTTCTTCGGAAATGTTGTCTTCCAAAGCTGGAATAGTTGCTGGCTTATTTCTGTAGACTTTAGACTTGACGTAGTCCCACAAAAAATAGTCTAAAGGCGTCAAATCGCATGATCTTGGTGGCCAACTTACCGGTCCATTTCTTGAGATTAATTGTTCTCCGAAGTTTTCCCTCAAAATGGCCATAGAATCGCGAGATGTGTGGCATGTAGCGCCATCTTGTTGAAACCACATGTCAACCAAGTTCAGTTCTTCCATTTTTGGCAACAAAAAGTTTGTTAGCATCGAACGATAGCGATCACCATTCACCGTAACGTTGCGTCCAACAGCATCTTTGAAAAAATACGGTCCAATGATTCCACCAGCGTACAAACCACACCAAACAGTGCATTTTTCGGGATGCATGGCCAGTTCTTGAACGGCTTCTGGTTGCTCTTCACTCCAAATGCGGCAATTTTGCTTATTTACGTAGCCATTCAACCAGAAATGAGCCTCATCGCTGAACAAAATTTGTCGATAAAAAAGCGGATTTTCTGCCAACTTTTCTAGGGCCCATTCACTGAAAATTCGACGTTGTGGCAGATCGTTTGGCTTCAGTTCTTGCACGAGCTGTATTTTATACGGTTTTACACCAAGATCTTTGCGTAAAACCTTCCATGTGGTCGAATAACACAAACCCAATTGCTGCGAACGGCGACGAATCGACATTTCACGGTCTTCAGCAACACTCTCAGAAACAGACGCAATATTCTCTTCTGTACGCACTGTACGCATTCGTGTGGTTGGTTTAATGTCCAATAAAGTAAACTGAGTGCGAAACTTGGTCACAATCGCATTAATTGTTTGCTCACTTGGTCGATTATGTAGACCATAAATCGGACGTAAAGCGCGAAACACATTTCGAACCGAACACTGATTTTGGTAATAAAATTCAATGATTTGCAAGCGTTGCTCGTTAGTAAGTCTATTCATGATGAAATGTCAAAGCATACTGAGCATCTTTCTCTTTGACACCATGTCTGAAATCCCACGTGATCTGTCAAATACTAATGCATGAAAATCATAACCTCAAAAAAATCACCCTTTATAAACACAACGCTTATAGTTCAGAGTTACTTTTTGGACGAATTGTTGCTATTAAGCAAAATAGTAATTTGTTTAATAAGTGGACGGAGATAGCAACATAAGTGCAATGAGTGCAATCCATACGCAAAAGGGCGGACATAGGGAAGAAGGATTTAAAAAAGACCGAAAATGCATGCGATATATATATGAGGGTGAGCCAAATATAAGTTTTTGTTTTTTAATGCAATAAAATCCACAAAATTACATTTAGTCCATGTATTATGGGTTTATTAGTGAGAGCAAACTTTCACATTTATCATGGAATACAACGTCGTTCAAGTGGCTGCCTCGGCTGGCTTCGCAGTAGCCCATTCTGTCACTCCAATTTTCCAAGACCTTGTTGATGATTTCGGGCTGTAGCCCACGGATTGCTTGGATGATATTGCCCTTAAGTGCTTGAATCGTTTCCGGATTGTTGGCATAACATTGCTCCTATACGGTTCACCACAAAAAAAAGTCCAATGGAGTCATCTAGCAGCTCTGAGGCAGTCAATTGACATCCTCTGATAACACGATTTGGAAATTTGGTGCCCAAAAGATCGATTGTGGCATAGGCTGTGTTGCATGTCGCACCATCCTGCATAAGCCAGAAGTCATCCAAATTCTTGTTTCAAATTT
>OX030951.1:63101538-63136538 GCA_943735915.1 Pherbina coryleti
TATGCTCAATTCAAGCAAAATAATGCTTGAATTGAGAAATGTACGCTTAAGTGTGAACTGATAGTCTATTCGTTTGATTCAAGCATAGAATGCTTGAATTTTTTTCTTCGTGTTCAGACGTACAAATGCTCTGAAGAGAACATGTAGTACTCGTTCAGCCCTTTTCAACGACATATAAATTTTTAAGATCGGACATATACCCCTTTCGGCGAAATTATCATATGTACCATTTTTTCGATATTTGCTTTTTGATGCAAATTTGTGCTACACTCCACAACGCAACACCACAGGAACTATTTTGAGTTTCGTTTTATTAGTTCATTGGGTCTAATGCATAAAAATGAGATGTTTCTCAGAGATCATTCGTGTGAGATCAATCTCAAGAAGTGAGTCATAAGAACATTCTCAGTCTCAAAATTGATCCATAAAAAGGAGATCAAGCTCATGACAAACAACTCAACATAAGTGAGATCGATCTTAAAGCTTCAGTTGAGCTTTAGTTTATTTAAAGCAAGCTAAAGCAATTAATCGTTGAAATTGCTTCATAAAATTTCAAAAAAATGTCCGAAAGCGAATCTGGAAGTGAACAAAACTGTAGTTTATCAAATAATAAAAATGATAAGCTGGCATAATTTCTAATTGATGAGTTAAAAGAAACTCAAATTTTACTACAGAAATCTAATCTGCCGGTGCACAAATTAAAAAAGAAGCACTTGAAAGGTTTCGAATTGTCCTAGAGACTGATGAATTCCTATGTCCTCACCAATTCCATTTTGAAATCCAGGATCAGCCAAAAATCTTAAATATACTCTCATTTTTTCAGAATTTGTAAGAGCTCCACCAAGCGATTCCAATGTTGGCCCTAGGAAATGCTCTGCTAACCAATCGATGTTTTCTTTATTAAAACGAAATATAAATTTACTGCTAGATTCTTCAAGATGTCTACGCAGCTTATAAATTTTTTTAGGACTATAAACGCGAAAGTATTCTACCATTTCAGTTGCTTGAAATAAACTGTGAGATCACTTGATAGGAGACTCAACATTTACCGGAAAAGTTCTCAGACATGTGAGCTTTATCTCATGATTATGCATACAGTTTTGAGAAATTTCTCACAAAGAGCTTTCGTTTAAAGAAGTTTCTCAGGCCTTGAGATCCATCTCAATGAGCGAGATCTTTCTAACGAGTAAATAACTTTTTATGCTTACGACAACGAGTAAATTCTCAAAATATCGAGTAAAAAGTAATTTCTCACTTTTATGCATGAGACCCATTGTCTAGCACATGTAAAATTTGGTTTTGATATTGCAAGTTAAGTCACAGGAAAGTAGAAAAAAGAAACGCTCCACTTAAAACTTGATTTTTGGCACATACGATAATTTAGTGCAAAGGAGTCGAGATATAATCTTTAAGCTATGTAAAAAATACCTATTTTTCCCTTTGGGATGTTTTTCCCGTGGTCCAAAAAAATTTTTTTTTGCTTTTAGAATCCTTTTAAGGTCAGCTTTGAAATAGGGGGTGATTTTTTCAAATTTTGTGTTTTTGTATGGAGTTCGACCCACTCTACTCTATACATACTATCCGTTATAACAGTTCGTTATAAAAACAGTTTGCTTACACACGAATTAAGCTAAACTCTAAAACAAAAGCAAAAGAGATAAATTTAAAATGAATCCCAATAAATCTGTGATAAAATATTTTAAAGTAAACTTTTTTTGTCATCAAAGCTTCACTTTATTATAAAGCCATGCTTTCCACAAACATATCATTGTCGATGGTCATTTATTTTATTAATTGTCAAATTTTTTTCTGTGGTCCAGTCCGGATGACAGGTTGAAACTAATTAATAATATTTATCTCTCTATAACAATCAACACAGTCAGGGTTGGGTGTCACCCGAAATGAAGTGCACAACCAACCAATGTTAGCCCATGTTGAACTGCATAGTTTTTGTTCAACCACAAAAAAACTATGACTGGCGAAAATATATTGCCATGTCATAAACACAGCCGCAGCTGTCATATACAGACGGACAAATAATCATGATAACATGACGGCTATCATACTTTTTTGCTGGCTGACACTAATTTAAACTATATGTTCTCTACATGTTTGCATAAACATGTTCGAATATGTCTATCCGCACTGAATTTACAAAAAGGCAAAATCACACAAATACACATACAAATATTAGTTCAAAATAACATGCTGCAATGTACAAAATGTACAAAATGCAGATAGCCAAAAATATCAACGTCCTAGGGAGCTTACAGCAAAAACTATTCGCCTAGAGTTGATGTTAAAACCAAATCAAAAATTTAGCTGAGTGCCAAAAAGTTGAAAGCAACTATTTGTTTTTAGAATTCTCTCAACTACTGTCCTTCCGTTTTGACATTTATGTGTCCTTTTCAAAAATGTATAAAAATAGGAAAAAATAATTGGGAAACGAGTTTAAAGTAGAAAAGTACGGAAATAAGATAAATGTACCTAAGCCGAGTGAGCAAAGTTTCTTCATAATATTTCAAAATATCAGCATATTTAATGGCAAGTAGTAGACGTCGTCAGAGATAAGAACAATTACCAAAATTTGCTTGGTCAAATGGAATAGAGACGAGAAAAAAGAAAAATAAAAAAATATTCGCTGCATAAGATTAAGCGACAAATTGGTGTGTGTGTTTTCTTTGAAGAAAACTCTAAGAAATAGTTTTTGACAAGCTGTCGCGGTAATAAAGCTAACTTTTGCTTATTGTCCTGTGTGACAAAAAAAAAAGGATATCCTCTCCTTGCTATATGTTGCTTACTTCAACAGTTTCGCTGTAGCTTTTTGCTGTCTCTGCTTTTTCTTGATTTATGCTTGTTGGAAAAACCATTGAGACAGATGTTTGATAAAAAAAAAACAACAAAAATGGTCGTTTGGTCCTCAAAAGTTCGTAGATTGATTATTAGTTGGAAGTTATAAAATAAGACTTAACGCGATATTCATAACTTTTAAAGCTAAAAATAAAGCTAAATAAAAACAAATTCTTTTAGGACTTGGCAGGATATTTGATAAAATATTTGCTGGCAAAAACTAAGTGAACTAATAACAATAATTCAATAAAAAAAGAGAGTTGGCTGTGCCGTGGACACACCCGTAGGTTTTGACGTGACGAAGTTTCTTGCTGTTGTTGTTAATGTTGATGTTGATGTTGATGTTGATGTTGATGTTGATGTTGATGTTGATGTTAATGTTGTTGATGTTGATGTTGATGTTGATGTTGATGTTGATGTTAATGTTGATGTTGATGTTGATGTTGATGTTGATGTTGATGTTGATGTTGATGTTGATATTGATGTTGATGTTGATGTTGATGTTGATGTTGATGTTGATGTTGATGTTGATGTTGATGTTGATGTTGATGTTGATGTTGATGTTGATGTTGATGTTGATGTTGATGTTGATGTTGATGTTGATGTTGATGTTGATGGTGATGTTGATGTTGATGTTGATGTTGATGTTGATGTTGATGTTGATGTTGATGTTGATGTTGATGTTGATGTTGATGTTGATGTTGATGTTGATGTTGATGTTGATGTTGATGTTGATGTTGATGTTGATGTTGATGTTGATGTTGATGTTGATGTTGATGTTGATGTTGATGTTGATGTTGATGTTGATGTTGATGTTGATGTTGATGTTGATGTTGATGTTGATGTTGATGTTGATGTTGATGTTGATGTTGATGTTGATGTTGATGTTGATGTTGATGTTGATGTTGATGTTGATGTTGATGTTGATATTGATGTTGACGTCGATGTTGATCTTGATGTTAATGGTTATGTTGATGTTGATATTGATGTTGATGTTGATATTGATGTTGATGTTGATGTTGATGTTGATGTTGATGATGATGATGATGTTGATGTTGATGTTGATGTTGATGTTGATGTTGATGTTGCTGTTGATGTTGCTGTTGATGTTGATGTTGATGTTGATGTTGATGTCGATGTTGATGTTGATGTTGATGTTGATGTTGATGTTGATGTTGATGTTGATGTTGATGTTGATGTTGATGTTGATGTTGATGTTGATGTTGATGTTGATGTTGATGTTGATGTTGATGTTGATGTTGATGTTGATGTTGATGTTGATGTTGATGTTGATGTTGATGTTGATGTTGATGTTGATGTTGATGTTGATGTTGATGTTGATGTTGATGTTGATGTTGATGTTGATGTTGATGTTGATGTTGATGTTGATGTTGATGTTGATGTTGATGTTGATGTTGATGTTGATGTTGATGTTGATGTTGATGTTGATGTTGATGTTGATGTTGATGTTGATGTTGATGTTGATGTTGATGTTGATGTTGATGTTGATGTTGATGTTGATGTTGATATTGATGTTGACGTCGATGTTGATGTTGATGTTAATGGTTATGTTGATGTTGATATTGATGTTGATGTTGATATTGATGTTGATGTTGATGTTGATGTTGATGTTGAAGATGATGATGATGTTGATGTTGATGTTGATGTTGATGTTGATGTTGATGTTGCTGTTGATGTTGATGTTGATGTTGATGTTGATGTTGATGTTGATGTTGATGTTGATGTTGATGTTGATGTTGATGTTGATGTTGATGTTGATGTTGATGTTGATGTTGATGTTGATGTTGATGTTGATGTTGATGTTGATGTTGATGTTGATGTTGATGTTGATGTTGATGTTGATGTTGATGTTGATGTTGATGTTGATGTTGATGTTGATGTTGATGTTGATGTTGATGTTGATGTTGATGTTGATGTTGATGTTGATGTTGATGTTGATGTTGATGTTGATGTTGATGTTGATGTTGATAATGATAATGATGTTGATGTTCAGGTTGATGTTGATGTTGATGTTGATGTTGATGATGTTGATGTTGATTTTAATGTTGATGTTGATGTTGATGTTGATGTTGATGTTGATGTTGATGTTGATGTTGATGTTGATGTTGATGTTGATGTTGATGTTGATGTTGATGTTGATGTTGATGTTGATGTTGATGTTGATGTTGATGTTGATGTTGATGTTGATGTTGATGTTGATGTTGATGTTGATGTTGATAATGATGTTGATGTTGATGTTGATGTTGATGTTAATGGTTATGTTGATGTTGATGTTGATGTTGATGTTGATGTTGATGTTGATGTTGATGTTGATGTTGATGTTGATGTTGATGTTGATGTTGATGTTGATGTTGATGTTGATGTTGATGTTGATGTTGATGTTGATGTTGATGTTGATGTTGATGTTGATGTTGATGTTGATGTTGATGTTGATGTTGATGATGATGTTGATGTTGATGTTGATGTTGATGTTTATGGTTATGTTGATGTTGATATTGATGATGAAGTTGATGTTGATGATGATGTTGATGTTGATGTTGATGTTGATGTTGATGTTGATGTTGATTTTGATGTTGATGTTGATGTTGATGTTGGTGTTGGTATTGGTGTTGGTGTTGGTATTGGTGTTGGTGTTGATGTTGGTGTTGATTTTGGTGTTGGTGTTGGTGTTGGTGTTGGTGTTGGTGTTGGTGTTGGTGTTGGTGTTGGTGTTGGTGTTGGTGTTGGTGTTGGTGTTAGAGTTGGAGTTGTTGTTGGATTTGGAGTTGGTGCTTTCTTTTAGCTTTTTTTTTGCTTCCCCATTGGTTGTGCTCTAATTTCAATTAATCCAGCAAAAGTAATGCATATGCGTCACATTAGGCGGTTCCCTGAGGGTTTTTGACATGCCGTCAATTTTTTTTTTATTTTTGTCATATGCCCGAAGACCTCACCCTTGTTTTCGTACCTTAAAATTTACCGTTGCACCAGTAGTCACAGAGTTAAAAATCCATGCAACGTTTTTTCATGGCTGTAGCATTTTTACTGCATTATGTGATTGCATCCCTGAAATCATGACAACTAAATTTTTTTGGTAATTTAGTTGTGAAGCGTAATAACACATCCCTGCTGTCGTAAAACAAAATTTACTGTAGCACTCCTCCTGAGTGAGTAATAATTCCATGCAACGATATTACATTTCTGTTACATAAGCTGCTATATTCACGACCTGACGACACCGGAATTTTCTTTTTATTTTTGTCGTAAAGCCATGTATAAAAACTTTATTTTCCTTTTTAAACTTTTACCGTAGGTTATATACTCATTGAGTAAAAATTCAATGCAACGCCGCTGCATGAATGTTGCATTATCGATCTTTGAGCGGCTCTCTCAGCGTTACCATGATGTCAGAAATTTTTTGTCTAATTTTGTTGTGAGGGTTTCCAGTAGGCCTTTATTGGCATATCGTATTTTTAATCCTAGCACTAATACTCAGCTAGTAATAATTCCATGTAACAAATTTTCAGTTGCGTTGCTTACGCAGCTCCCATTACGTCCCTATGCCGTATTAAATTTTTTTTTTGTTTTTTTAATATAGTCAAAGAATTAACCTTTATGGTCATACTATGCTTTTAATCATAGCTCTTATACCCAGCGAGTAACAATTCAATGAAACGCAGATGAATTTTTAAAAAATTCATTTTTCAACTTTTTTGGAAACTAGAGCAGTATAACGTAACTTCGTCACGTCAAAACCATTCAAATATTTTAAAAAGACGAAAGAAACGAAAGAAATTTAAGGAATTAGTTATGGGAACTAACTGTTGTTTTCGATTAATTTGCTTGAAATGAATTCTTAAAGCTTGCTGGATTCTTCCTTTTTGTAATTTTTCTTAAGGTGCAATGAATGTAAGCGTATGAACAACGGTTGTAGGTAATTGAAAAACAATTTCTCGAAAATATCTAAGGTTATTGAAATTGATTTTGAAGTCGCTGTTTCTAAAATTTTACTTTAATCGGCATTCTACCTAAATCGCTATAAATATGGCTCTATCTACGCTTAGAGAATGATACTTGGAATGCATATGAGCACGTAACTGACACAGGTTGCAGGCCTATAGCCTTCAGAGTTAAAGCCCACCTTATGCTCAAAAAAGTATAGAAAAACTCTTAGAGTAAAGAATGGTTTTGTAGAATGATTTGTGCTTCGCCTGAAAATACGCTTCAGTTTCAGACATCACCTCTTCATTGCAGCCAAATCTCTTGCCGATAAGCATTTTGTTTTTGAGGTCAACAAAGAGCCAGAAAATCCGAATGTGTTTAACGTAGACACCTGCCTTGACGGCTTAATTCTACGGTGCTCCAAGCACGGGACCAAAACATTGCGTCGGCCTGCGACCCTTTGAGTATTCAAAGGTACCAAATTAGCTCCATGTTATGATGACATGTCGCAGCCCTTGGTTTGGGTGGAGGCCTATCTAACACCTCTTCCGTACTAAGGGTTACAGCACCCGAGTTGAGAATGCAACTCCACACTGAGCAAGATTGCTCTACCCGCGATATAGGTAGTAAACCACAGCCACCACGATTCTCCCTGAAGGGCCATACCCAATCAGTCGGTCTGACATAAGTCAAGGGCCGCCGACTGCCCGTGGTACCAGTTTTTAAGTCTTCGGTTGGACTTCGTAGCAAGCTACTGCCAGTTAAGCTCATTACTGCTCCGGACTGGTGGCCATTTAAAATTGTTACTCAGAACAACTCCTCAAATGATTCAACTATTTGGATCCACAGACTATCTTACAGATGAATGACTGCAGGAATCATTCACCTTTTACGGCGTCTAGTAAACAACTGACATGCGAACTCGTTCAATCTGGTAATTTACTCACTCAATGCAAGCGCATTACTCACGTTGAACTCTTAATTTTCTACCATTATGCCCATGGCTCTCAAATCTCGAATATCATTACAAAGAGGACATTCGCACAAGACATGTGACCAATCTTCAAAGATTGCTCCGCAATCACAACCTTCAGTGGTGCTGAGATTTCTCTAACGCAAGAATGCGTTCAGAGAACCATGGCCAGTTAAAAGGAAGAACAAACTCAGAGAAAATCCAAACTCAGGGCGACCTTCAACGAACGCCACGTCATGTATAAACTGGTAGGTTATCCTACCATTCCGACTTTGGTTCCATCTAGATTGCCACCTAGGTTGAACGCGCTCTTTTAGCATAGCCTTCCGCTCTGTGGTACTCATATCCCTAACTAACACGACCGAAGTCCAATCAATCTATTGGAAGACCCCTCCGAATCTGGTATGCAATGCTGGTTTGCATTACCACCAGATCCAGAGGAAGCGCCCCCATCAGCACCTGCAAGGCATCCGTAGAGACCATGCGGCACACCGGCAAACACCTAATTAATATTACTCTCTGGCAAGAGAAAATCTTCCGGTAGCCTACAGCAGAACTGACCGCATCGCTCCACACAGCCGAGCCATAAGTTGCACAAGCAACAAATAGCTCATCATACATATGCGCACAGCCCGCCTACTGAGTCTCCAGTCACTGCCAACAAAGAGCTTGTAGTCGCTGGGGGCCAAATCTGGTGAATAAGGTGGATGGGGAAGCAATTCGAAGCCCAATTCGTTGTTTTTCGCCATCGTTTGCATTAATTTGTGACACGGTGCATTGTCTTAGCGAAAAATAATTTTTTTCTTCTTCAAATGGGGCCGATTTTTCGCGATCTCATCCTTCAAACGCTCCAGCAACGCTTTATAATAATCACTGTTGATTGTTTTTCCCTTTTCGAGATAGTCGATGAACAAAATTCCATGCGCATCCCAAAATACAGATGCCATAACCTTGCCAGCCGATTGTTGTGTTTTTTGTTGCTTTGGCCTGCTTTCATCGGTTGCTCTCCACTCAGTTGACGACCGTTTTGATTCCGGTGTGTAATGGTGGATCCATGCTTCATCCATTGTCACATACCGACGCAAAAATTCATGTTTATTCTTTGTAAATAGTGCCAAACAGCTGTCCGAATCATCGACACGTTGTTGTTTTTAGTCCGGTGTGAGAAAACGCGGCACCCATTTGGAAAGCAGCTTTCTCATCGACAAATGTTCCTGTAATATTGTTCCTACACTGCCTTTCGATATCTTCAGAGCCCCAGTTAGCTCGCGCACCTTCAGTTTACGGTCAGCCAATACCATTTTGTGTACTTTTTTATGTTTTGTGGAACAACTGCCTCATTTGGGTGTCCTGAACGTTCAGCATCATTTGTGTATGTACGACCAAGTTGAAACTCAGCATATTATCGGTAAATGATTGCTTTTGATGGAGCAGAGTCCGAATAACACTTTCGAAGCCATTGTTCAGCTTGGACGGTATTTCTTCCCATAAAAAAGCAGAGATAAATCAACACATGGAATTGCTTTAAATCCATTATTTTGAAAATATCAACAGTAGCGTCACTTAAATCACTGCTACTTCTGAACTAAACGTTAGATTGTCATGAAATTTTTACACGTATTGTTTAAAGGTTGGAACTATCGAACTATGGAATATTATATCGATATTTCCTTAGAGGTGCCACCTAGTAGTTAGTCTCGGACTTGTTGGGCCATGTGTTACAAAGAATCTCTAACACAATAATAGAGCAAAGCAATTAATAGAATTGGTCCAAAATTTTTAGTAATACGAACAAAGGGATTACTTAAGGGAGGGCCTTTTTCAACGGGTTTTTTTATGAAAAATAATAAACCTTGGTCAAATGGCTGCCTCTGCTGGCCCTGCAGTAGCACATTCTGTAGCACATTTTGTAGCACATTCTGTAGCACATTTTATTTTGCAGCGCCTTACCAATGGTTGTAATAAGGTCTTTTAACAAGAAGTGTACTTTTAAATTTCCCACCATTTTTTCAGATGGCAACATACAACTGTCATTCGATGACGTTTGACAAAAAAAAAAAAATATAAAACTAGTAAATTTTCAAATATGGATCGATATTCAGTCTCACAACGCTTTGAAAGAGTGAAAATTCAATGCATAAACAAGATGATGATTTCTCAAACGAAATTATTTTGAGTGATGAGCATGGTATAATTTGATCGATGGAACAACTTGCATGAAGAATGTTTATATAAGCAGAACTCTGAAATGGGTTGACCTATTTTAATATTTATTTTTCTTAACTGTTCTACGGATCTTAAATTATGTCCTAGCGAAACCTAAATTCAGATATTCTATTTAGTTTAGAAATCTACTGAAAATAAGATTTTTCGCTGTTGATATTCGTTGAATTCAGTTTGCTTCTTGCCTGCTTCTGTGTGTATGACTGTCTTCTTAAACATTCCTATGCAAAGCAGTGATACTCTATCACGACTAACTTGATGCCAGTTAGGCGGGCCAATAGGCGCGATGCATTGCATAAACTTGTTTGGCAACACTGCTTTGTTTACGAATGGTTTTGCTGCAATGCCATCTTGTAAAATAAAAATGCCAATAATAATAGTGATACGTAGTTTCCGATGCTATTGCGATCGACTGCTCATTGGATGCGTTCACGAACACGATGCATTGCAACACTGTTGCAGTTTTTGTTTACGAATATCATGCTTTGTACTGTTGTAAAGCAACTGACGTTAAAGAAGACAGCCTATATGTCGTCGAAGTCATCGTCCCAATTCCTGTCTGAATTCTTATTTGCATTCTTATCCTAATCCTTGTCCAATTCTTCATTCTAATATTTATCCGAATTTTTGTCCTACTCCTTTTCTTATTTCTAGTCCTAATCTTTGTTCAAATCCTTGCTTATGCCTTGTCTAATTATTACCCTTATGGTTAATCAAATCCTTGTCGTATTACTGGTCCTTATTTTAATTTTAATTGTTTTTTTTTTTTCATTTTATTATTTTTGCTTTTGGTATTGCAATTGTAGCATTCAGGTTACTTTAAGGGAGTCGCTGAAAGGCCTTTTGACGCCATTAATATTATTTTATTTATTTTTTTTTTATTTTATTTTTATCATGTGACGGAAAACTTTATTTTTATTGTCGTTGTATAAAATTTACCGTAGCGCCAATAGTCGAAAAGTTATAGTTCCATGCAACGTTTTTTATTGTTGTTGCATTTTTACTGCATTAAGGCTGGTTGCCTTCGTGGTGTCATGGCTACGAAAGAATTTTTGTTTTCGTCATGAGGTCATAGAATCATTTTTGATTGTGACGCTTTCTGACTTTTTTTTTGTTTATTTTTTTTTTTGTTTTTTTGTATGACCAAGTAAAAATCCTTCATTTTTGTTTTATCACATTTATCGTGCCGCATATACATTCCAAGTAATAATTCTATGAACACATTGCATGATTGATGCATTTTGGATCTTGTAGCGGCTCTCTTCGCTGTCTCATGACGTCATGATTATTTTGTCTAATTTTGTCATGAGGCTGTCGAAGAGAGAGAAATTAAGAAAAAGCAGCAACACCATCAATGCCACAGAGCTCTGTGTCTGATTGTCTGAGTCCAAGAATGATAGAAACATGATTATGCGTTCTGCAAATGAGAGAAAGAGAGAGAGAGAGAGCATGACGTCATCCAGCGCTATTATCAGAATTTGGAATAATTTTGTTTTTGGGCCCAGATCTAAATATTTTTTTCTTATTTTTATAATATCTATATGGATTTTTAATCCTATTTGTGCAATAAAATGTTTTCGGTCTCAAATGGTTTAGGAGATAAAAATCGTGAAATATTTATATTATTATATTTATAAATCGTATTCGAAAATATTTTTATTTTTATACAGAAGAGTAGTTGTTTTTACTTTACTTTTCCGCAAGAATTTATTTTCAATTTCGTTAATTTGCCTAAGCGATCGCACATTTACATTAGTTTTCCTTAAGCAGAAGCGCTGCGTGACGTCCTGCACTCAATTGAGAAAGAGAGCATTAGAGAACGGGACTGCGGAATGCGTAATCTTGTTTCGATCATTCTTGGTCTTAGTCAATCTCGCATTCTACTCTTCCGCGTGTATGCTACAGCAACGATGTTCAACAGTGCTGCGTCGCTATGTATTTTGTTGTAGTTTCTCATTGTCCCATTGGGACTAACTGTGAATATGGTGGCAGCACTGAATGCGATAAGCAAAGAGAGAAAAAAGAGAGGCCAGCAACAATATTTGTTTGCAAAACTTGTTTGCATAAGTTTTTTTTGTAACTGCTCTCGAGTGAGAAAGGCAGAGATTCAAACTACAGCCATGGGTATGAGAATGCATACATTTATTTTAAAATGCAGTGATCACATAATATATTTATTATAAATATTAAAAAAGTTTACGACAACATTCGATGTTTGCCTATTAATATATAAGATGAATCCGAAACAAAAAGCAATCGACTGTATGGTTCTTTCAAAAGAAGTTGAATCCAACAACATTTGCATTGATCATATCTTTTTTAGGTCTAGTTCAACATGTTTGTCTTTCCTTAGTTCGGTGGCTGACTTTAAGATTACTGATCATTGCATGACATGTCTTTGTTTTGTTAATTTATCAACTCCAACAAATGTATCAGAAAACTACGATTTTTCGTTTCATAAACCTAATTTTTTGGTCTTAAACAATATTTTGAGGTACGAATCATGGAATTCTATATACACTCTGCGAAATTCAATTAAAAGCAGTAACATTTATGCTAAAATCTTCTGTTTAAAAGTAACCGTTTTTTTGTTTTCGCTGTTTTCCATTGGGCTTTTGTTTCGCATTTTTGTTTTAGTTCGCAGAATATTAGTTCCGTTAGTTTTTCGCACGAAATTTACGTATTTGTAGTTTTAGTGCGTGCGGTAGAGCGAAATTCAATTAAAGGCAGTCTTTTTAAAGCTATCAAGGAAGTAATAAGCGAACAAATAAATATTAATTGAGTTTATTTTTACTGAATTTATTGTTTATTAATAAAAAAATTTCAGTTGTGCGAAATTTGTTAACACCCGTTCATCATGGGAAAGGCAAAAGTTATTTCGGTAGAAGAAACTGCCCAAATTCACGCCTACAAGAGCATTGGAATGTCGAGTAGGGAAATTGCTGTAAAAGTGAAACGATCAGCAACAGCAGTCGACAATGTAATCAAATTAAAACCTGCATATAATAAAAAACGCAAAAATAATAATAATCAAAAAATTTTACGACGTCAAAAAGCGGCTATTGCTCGAGCTGGTCTCAAAGAAAAAGTAACTGCAGCAAAAATTATATCGGATTTACAGTTAGAAATTTCTAAACGTCGAGTACAACAAATTTTAGCTAGCAGTGGTCGTCTCGTTTGGAAAAAAATGAAGTCAAAGATTTCCATAAAAAGGCTAGGTTGGACTTTGCCAGGAAGCATATGTCATGGACCAACGAGTGGGAAAAAGTGATATTTTCTGATGAGAAAAAATTTAACCTAGATGGGCCGGATGGTTTTAACTACTACTGGCACGATTTGAAGAAAGTTGAGCACTTTTCTACCAGACGTAACTTTGGAGGCGGTTCTTTAATGGTTTTTGCCGCTTTTAACTATGAGAATAGAACTCGCATTAGCAAAATTTCCACACGTATGAACTCCAAGAGCTATAAAAACTTGTTGGAAGATGTTTTGGTAAACTTTCTGGAGCAGCAGACGGACCAAAATGCAATTTTCCAGCAGGACAATGCTGCTTTACATGTGTCAAAGTCCACTCGTCAGTGGTTTGTAGAAAAGGAAATCACACTTTTAGAGTGGCCAGCTCGCTCCCCAGATCTCAATCCAATTAAGAACATGTGGGGAAACTTGGTTCGACGTGTTTATACCGATGGACGAAAATTTCAGCCGGTGGAACAGCTCCGCAAAACAGTAACTGAAGAATGGTCCCAAATCCTAATTTCAGAATTTCAAAAAGTGGTCGACCGAATTTACGAAGTTATTTTAAGTTCAGGGAGCTGGACTCATTATTAATTTAAGTAAAATTATTATTTTTCTTTATAATTCATATGCTTTTGGTTATTTTCTTATACTGCCTTTAATTGAATTTCGCGTTCCAAACTTACGTTTTTTTGTTTAAACATTATTGTATAACATTTTAATCGAAAAAAATATGAAATATTGTTTTAATTTAACTGTTTTTGAATTAAATAAAATTTATTGAACTAAATATAAATAAAAAAGTATTTTCATTTTCAAATTTTTAAGAAAACACAAGTGCCTTTAATTGAATTTCGCAGAGTGTATTCTGAGCTAGATCCGTCAAAGGCTTATGATCTCTTTATGGACATTTTGTCTGAAAATGCACAAAGGTGCTCAAAAAAAGTTTCTCCAAAAAATTCTAAACGGAAAAAGCTTAAACCCTGGATGTCTTTTCAATTGCTTTCAAAAATAGACTCTAAAAACAAACTTTACAAAAAGGTTACCAAAAATCCTAACGATACTAATCTTAAACAAAGCTATAGGCGCCTTTGCAAAGCTATTGCTGCTGAGACGACACGTGTTAAAAACATATATTATATTAATGAATTCGACAAAATTAAGGGAAACGTAAAAAGAGAATGGAATTTAGTTAATAATATATTAAATAGAACTAGTCATACTGATCAAATTTCGTGCCTGGTAATTGATGGTTTAGATATTAGCAACACAGAAGACAAAGCTAATGCTTTTAACAAATTCTTTGCCTCCGTTGGCAATACTGCTATTGAGGATAATGGACTCAATAACATAAAATGTGATTGTTTGTATAAAGAAAAACCTTACAGCCATAGTATGTTTTTTGAGCCTATATCTTCCTTTGAGGTGTATAAAACTATCCTCTCATTAAAAAATTCTCATTCGGCCACTGATGGTTGTTTCTCTAATACTTTTTTGAAAAATGTTGCTTTTAATATTGTTGATGTACTCTGCCATATTTTTAACAAAAGCATAAGTGCTGGAATTTTTCCCGACCAGTTGAAGAATGCTGAAGTTATACCTCTATTTAAGAAAGGTGACAAATCTGATTTAAACAATTATAGGCCAATTTCTCTGCTTCAGTCGTTTTCTAAGGTTTTTGAAAAAATAGTTAAATCTAGAATGTTAAGCTTTCTTAAAAAAATTAATTTCTTTAATGATTCTCAATTTGGGTTTAGAGAAGGA
This sequence comes from Pherbina coryleti, assembly GCA_943735915.1. Lineage (NCBI taxonomy): Eukaryota > Metazoa > Arthropoda > Insecta > Diptera > Sciomyzidae > Pherbina > Pherbina coryleti. Next base: position 63,116,522 of record OX030951.1, read on the forward strand.
AGGTCTACCGAAGATGCGCTTTTAGAGTTTTGCTCCAATATCTACAATAGTTTAAACAATAAAAAAACAACAGCTTCTCTCTTCATTGATATAACTAAAGCCTTTGACACGGTCAACCATGAAATATTACTTTCTAAATTATATAAATGTGGGTTTAGAGGCTCTATTCATAATTGGTTTGCTTCCTATTTGTCCGATAGACAGCAAAGAGTAAAACTCAATAATAAGTTTAGCTCTTTTATAAAAATCAATATAGGTGTTCCCCAAGGTTCTGTCTTTGGACCTATTTTGTTCTTGATTTACATAAATTCAATCTTTTTGCAGCCTTTTTCGAGTAAAAAAATAGCCTTTGCAGATGACATGGCTTGTACTTACGAATGTGATACAGTTTTTAACCTTGTGGCTGAGATTAATCATGATCTAAGTCTCTTAAGGCATTGGTTTCTAATTCATAAACTTATTTTGAGTGAAAAAACAAAAATTATGTGTTTCAGTATTGGAGGGAAGGATCTGTATCTTGACAACTTTATCTTCCATGGCGCTGGATGTGATAAATTTGCTATTGACAAAGAAACATGTGGCTCTTCGTCCCAGATTATTACTTTCAATGATTCGCATATTTGTTCTTCTAAATGTTTCAAAATTGATTTTGTGCAGAGTTTTAAGTATTTAGGACTAGTCGTTGATTGGAGAGTAAATTGGTTGGATCACACAACTGCTCTCAAACGATATCTCTTGGCTGCCATAAGACAGCTTTACCATTTAAGAACTTTTTGCTCCAAAAAGCTTTTAACTTGTATTTATCATGGCATTTTTCAATCCAAGCTGCAATATGGTTTAGTCGCCTGGGGCGGAGCTAATAAGAATAAAATTCATCCTCTACTAATTACTCAAAAACATGCCATTCGGATTGTATCTAATAAAAGTCGTGTTCATGATAGTATGCAACTTTTTCGGGAAATCAAGATACTTCCTCTGAAACATCTTTACTTTTTTAAAGTTTTAAAATTGTTTTTTATTAGATCGGGCTACTTATTGAATAGATTTAATGCTCAATACGATTTAAGAATCAATAATCGCAACTTGGCTTTGATTCCCCAGCATAATATTCATCATTTTCTGAACTTTTACGATTCTGTTGCACCCAGGCTTTATAATACCCTTCCAGCTTCAATAAGAAATCACCGCACCAAACTTAATTTCATTAATGATCTAAAATCTTGGCTTTTTCAATTAAACTACTCTGATATTGATAGTCTTCTAAATGTGCAAATATGAAATATTTTCCTTCTTTTTAAATTTGTTGCTTACTCATATGTTTATTTATTTTATTATAATTTATACAAAAATTCATTATAATTTATAAAAAAATGCACTATAATTTATAAAAAAAAAATTTTTAAATCTTTATTTTTACTTATATTTTAATGTTTACATCATAAAAAATTTAGTCTTCAACCTTATTTACTTTCAAGAAGCTACATTCGACACTAGTTCCCTAGGAACTACAGAATGTAGTTATCAACTTCTTTAATTTTTGAGCATATGCTTGTTAATATTTGTGTTCTTTCTAATAAGTACTTTTTTCATTGTCAATACGAATGTTGCATATTCTATTGCTCAATATATTAATTAAGACGATATTGTACTAAATGTGTAAAAGATGTTGATAAGTAAATATAATAAATAAATAAATAAATTTATTCGCGGAAAAAGCACATCGAAGGCATAACCGGTCATGTGGCGACAGTGGCTGGTCAATTCTGAATGATACACGACAATTTGTTTTCCACAAGTCTTCGGAGAAATTCGGAAAAAGTCGAAGAATAGGCGGATTATTCCGCGTCATGATAGTGGGAACTTTAACTCCCGCCACATTACGATTTCGGTTACGACTTGTATACATTTCTTATTAAAGAGATTTAAACTTGACAGTTGGTAACGTCATGCTACTTTACCTTATGTTTGGCTTATTAATGCTTAAATGACATCACCAAAATGGCTGATTACGCGATTATTCAAGTCAGTACGCAAAGGTTCGATTGTTGGATGACTTGTGTAGCACAATTTTGCTATACGAGTAACTAGAGCAAGTTCTTATCTAATTCTTCAAAGTGTTGCCAGTATAAATTGGTAAGCATGTCTCTGTATCACTCTTCGTTGACCGTAAGTTTGTTGTTGTCTTCATTTTCGAAGAAATATGGGTACTTTTGCCTGTAAAAACAGAAATATACGGTACCTTTGTATGTTAACGTTGCAGACGAAATGAAAAAATCCTTCTCATAGCACTCGCAGCATATATAGCAGATGTAGTTCTCATAAACTACTTCGAAAATAAATTTCCAATCCTACGTTGTAGATGTGACAGATGTACTATGTAGCCTGAAAAAATAATATTTGCTTTCTTTTTGGGTAAAACTCAGGCTTGTATCAAATTTCACTTTTCAACAAGAAATTCATTTGCAACAAAGAACATCAACAATCACTGTTCCGAAAAAGCATTTAAATTTTTGATAAAATTCGTTTAAGTATATCCTTCCAAAGCACAAAATGTTTGTTGTTATATCTATCCATGCCAGAAAAGTAAATTTGACTAATTATGTTTACCTTAGAGAAGTTTAAAAGCTCAAAGTTTCTATTGGCTAAGTAGAGAAAACATTTTAGAATTACAATGAAAATGTTGTACATTGCATTGAAATCTAGAAAATTAACAGGAATGAGCTACGAGCCACAAAATCTTTGGGCATGGGAATGATTTAAGCAAAATTTTGAAAATAATTGCTTTGTTCTTATTGGTTTGCCTGTCGTTTGAGTTAGTTAGTAACACTGTCAGTGAGTCAGGCAGGCAGCCATGTTCTATTTTTAAATTAGTAACTCGTCTACTAGTTTTTAATTTGTTCAATTTGTTGCTTCTTTAGGTTTTACTCTTAACTTGGCAAACATTAAGTCTGCTTCATATAATTCTTGTGGTTGGAAAATTTCTAAAATAATTCTATTTATATTTTGCAGATTTGACCCATTGGCACTGGAATAACGAACTGAAAAGTTACACAATCTACAACAACCTCAAAGCATACTCAAGGTAAGTCTTGTAATTAATTTCAAGTCGATTGTTTTGCATGAAGCTTGTTATGGTTGAATAAACTGAAGTAGTTTTTGAATGATGATGATTCGGGGTTTCTTTGAATACAGGCTAGTTTTAGTTAAAAATGTTTTAGTTTTTATTATATTGGAATCGTTGATAAAAAGATCTAATTAAGATGAATATTTTATCTCCTTTTCATTCTGAAATAAAAAAAATGTCCTTTATTTGCCCACCAAAATAAAATAAGTATATTGATTGCCCTCAAGGAGTGGTGGGAGATAGGGAGACAGGTGCAAATGTAGTTTTAACCCGTCGTATTTGATGGTAGTTCCTACCAAGGGCTTATGAAGGATAAAATTTAGGGGTGGGGGCAAGACCTTATAAATTTATTTTTACCATATCTTTCATATCTTTATAATATCTTTTTACCATATCAAGTTTCAAAGAAAAAGGAAAAACCACATATTAAAAAGGAATAAAAAGAAATTACATATGTAAAGTACTTTGAAAGCCATCGAATATATTAAAACCCAAATTTAGGGCGGGCGGTTTTGCTGCAAATAAAATGTCACACAAGAATCAAGAAGAACGAATACTACAAATATTGAATGAACTTTAATCCGATAAAGAGGTTTATTCAGGAAGTGATGACGATAATGATTGGATTGGTCAGAGGAGCTCATAAAGTGATACATAAGAGTCAATATCTGATGTCGAAGATGTACAAATAACAGGTGGATTGGTGGAATATTGAACAACCTGAAGGCACGTATTTCTAGGGCAATAATGGGATCACAAAATAGAGAAATTATTGTGATCGTCCAATTGTTCGAACAATATCTGACATAATATCCCATCTCCTTTGTATGAAGTCAATCGCTCGTGAGGCTAGGTCATATACATGTTGAAGTATATTCATCCCCGAATCAATGCTCGAAATTATCGTTTTGCACATGAACGCACAAATAAGTCTCAAACAGACCTCAAGAATGTCTTCCAGTGCTCGATTGTACAAAACATATCTAAGCGTAGTAGAACTTAAAGCTTTCTTGGGACTTTTGTATTTGGCAGGAGTTCATAAATCTAACAGACAAAATTTGTGTGACTTGTGACGTTCGGATGGCACCGGCGTAGAAATTTTCCGGAATACGATGTCCTTACAAAGATTTTATTTCATCCAAAACGAGCAGAAAGGAAAACATTTGATAAGCTTGCTTTCATCAGGGAAGTGTTTGAAACTTTTGTTCAAAAATGCTAATGCACTTATTCGAAAGGCGAATACTTGACAATATATGAAAAATTAAATGCTTTTTGCGGCCGTTGTGGTTTTCGCCAGTACATGCCAAATAAACTCGAAAAATATGGGTTTAGATATACGCCTTAGTGGATTTAAAAGTGTATATTCTTAATCTGGAAATATAGACTGGTACTAAGCTATGGGGTCATCCCTCCCACGATGAGCAACAAGTCTTTTGACATAGTTAACAGACTTACACAGCCGATTTCGTAAACAAATGGAAATGTCAACTTCGATAACTGGTTTATACGTTACCCACTAATGCTGCATATACTTGACCAGCATTAATTGACATCAGTTCGGTACGGTACGGATAAACAAAGTCCAGGTTCCGACACAATTCATAAAAAAAAGCAACTGAGCCAACTTCGACTTTCGGATTTCAAAAATATTGCATATATCCAGAAAAAATATGGTTGTTCTGGCTATGTCCATTCTCCATCACAGCAATGAAATAGATGTCGATCAGAAGGAAACCAGAAATTGTTACATTTTACAACCACACGAAAAAAGGAGTAAATATTGTCAATGAACTCTGCTCTATCTATGATGCATCAAGAAACAGCAAACGTTGGCCATTAACAGTATTTTATTCAAATCTGAATATGATAGCTATAGCAGCTATTAACGCGATCATCATTTACAATCCGACACTGTTAACGAAAATGTTAAGCGAATGTAATTTATAGGCAATTTGCCACTTTCGTTACTAGAAGACCATTTAAAACAACGTGTAGAAGCCTACAGCCAGCCTACAGACCAGGATTTGCAAAAGGATAGAACCACACCAGGGCGAAAATGAGACTAAAGAACCACAAAACTTTCCAAATGACATAAAAAGATGCCAAGAGTATACGACACTCAAAGTTAGGAAAACGAAATTTCCCTGCTCACCGGTGAAATCGACTTTTTTTTTTCTACAAACTTCTCTAACTCTACGAACTTATCAAAAGAAACAAAGAAGGAAGTCAAAAGAGGAGGGACGGTCCATGGCTGAAATTCATACTCGGAACACCTGAGTGGTAGGCAATCGCTTCCATTTGTAAAGAGTGATTTTTTAAGTGCCTGATAACTTTTTTTTAAAAAAAAACGCATAAAATTTGCAAAATCTCATCGGTTCTTTATTTGAAACGTTAGATTGGTCCATGACATTTACTTTTTGAAGATAATTTCATTTAAATGTTGACCGCGGCTGCGTCTTAGGTGGTCCATTCGGAAAGTCCAATTTTGGGCAACTTTTTCGAGCATTTCGGCCGGAATAGCCCGAATTTCTTCGGAAATGTTGTCTTCCAAAGCTGGAATAGTTGCTGGCTTATTTCTGTAGACTTTAGACTTGACGTAGTCCCACAAAAAATAGTCTAAAGGCGTCAAATCGCATGATCTTGGTGGCCAACTTACCGGTCCATTTCTTGAGATTAATTGTTCTCCGAAGTTTTCCCTCAAAATGGCCATAGAATCGCGAGATGTGTGGCATGTAGCGCCATCTTGTTGAAACCACATGTCAACCAAGTTCAGTTCTTCCATTTTTGGCAACAAAAAGTTTGTTAGCATCGAACGATAGCGATCACCATTCACCGTAACGTTGCGTCCAACAGCATCTTTGAAAAAATACGGTCCAATGATTCCGCCAGCGTACAAACCACACCAAACAGTGCATTTTTCAGGATGCATGGCCAGTTCTTGAACGGCTTCTGGTTGATCTTCACTCCAAATGCGGCAATTTTGCTTATTTACGTAGCCATTCAACCAGAAATGAGCCTCATCGCTGAACAAAATTTGTCGATAAAACACATTTCGAACCGAACACTGATTTTGGTAATAAAATTCAATGATTTGCAAGCGTTGCTCGTTAGTAAGTCTATTCATGATGAAATGTCAAAGCATACTGAGCATCTTTCTCTTTGACACCATGTCTGAAATCCCACGTGATCTGTCAAATACTAATGCATGAAAATCATAACCTCAAAAAAATCACCCTTTACAACCGAGACCACCAAGATCATTGTTGGTCCTATCTGTTGGTTTGTTTTTTTCTCTAACGTCGTTTCTCTCCTTGTCATTTTATTTTTAATTTTTTTCTTTTTTTACCAATACAATTTAAGTTATTTTCTCTTACTTTTCTCGCATCTACTTAGCGATTTATGTGTCCTTTAAGATGTATACGTTTCTATGTTTGTTAGTCATTTTCGTGTTGTACCTATACGGTTCGGCTTAAAAGAGAATTTTCAATACTTTCAGTTATTCCTTGCACCCCTTTTACAAGTTTCAAGACTTGAACGTCAAGTCATGAGTTTGTTGGTGTGGAAGTTGAAAGGAAAGGGGAAAAACAGACTTGAACGTACCGTCAAGTATTTGGCTTTTCGCTTTGTTCTCTTCCTTTTCCCTTTATTTGCTAATGCCATTTGTTCAACATCGGCGTCGTTTTATAACAGAATTATTTTATTTTCTGCAAATTTTATTCAAAAACTTTAAAAATGGTGATTAAGTGGATAAAGGGTAGGGTTAAGCATTTTATTTTCTAATATCAGCCTCATGAAAAGCTCTACAGCACAAGATCTGCTGAATATCTGGAGAAAAAAAAAGCCATCGCAATGAAAGAAACCATTTCAATAAGTAAATACTTACGACAAGTCCAAAAGGGAATGCCAAAAAGTTGACTATCAAGTCTAGAAACGAGTAAAAGGGAACTTGGGACGCTTAAGAAGCGCATGGTGACAAATTAAATTATCTCATCATAATCAGACAACGATCGTCACATATTTTTTTATAGTTAACAGATAGTTGACTGTCTAAATTGCTGAAAGTGTTGATACGCTGTCTACACTATTGCCATGACAAAACTCCAAAAAAGGAGTACCCCTTTAGATAGATAAAATAGTCGAAGTCCGACGCTGGCATGGAGTATTTTTTCTTTGTTACAGTCTCGCAGAGATAAGCACATTTCTTCGAGGTAATATCACAAGGCCTGGAGGCTTACCTACTTCTAAGGCAAATGTTTCAAATTTATCCTATTCGCAAGCTATTTTTATAGCTTTTGACTAAAGAATTTAGCTCTATTAGAGCTATTCAGTGAAAACTGACTTAGTTCTTAAATTAGATAAAAGCTTAGTGGAATAAAAAGAATACAAACAATACAATAGCACACTTTACGTTGTCAGTCAAGCGCGCTTCTACCCTTGAACTCCTTTTTGTACAATACTTTGTGACTAAACGTTCTCTCAAAGATCGCAGGATTTGTATTTTCTTATATATTTCACTTATATATTTTTATTTTTCTGAAAGTTACCGTAAATTAAACAGGTTGCGGAGTTTTAAAAACCAAGCACAAAGCTTATTTGAACAAGAATTAACCCTTTTGCTATGTTTAGTCAATTTTGAGTTTAGTTTGAGTTCAACCGATGCTGTTCACACAGAGATGCATAGTTAGAATTGAGTTTATTGTGATATTTCTTTGTTTACTTATGTGATCTCATATTTTTTGCACCTCCACCACCGTGACATCAATTCCACTTGAGGACAAGACTGCAGCTAATTTTCAAATGGTGTTTTTATAAACTCAGAAAACAAAATGAGTTTAGTTGAGTTCCATTGTACACACTTGTATTAGGAACTCAATAGTTTATTTAGAGTTCAATGGCAAAACTTCACTTTGTTCGGCGTGAGGTCGGTCGTCATCATGGTCATCAGTGCGCAGGCAACTCGTGTACCGTGGAAAAGTTTGAGCGTGAATACGCTCTTTTGGACCTTAACCAACCAACCAGACTGAAATTGGTGCGAAGTGAAGAACACAGCCGTCATAACGGCCAGCGCCGAAGAAGACACAGAAATGTCGATTCGGCGCTGATCAGCTCAATTGGGCATCGCTAGAGGGTCAACCAGGATTATTGCATTTGAATTTGAACCTATATCCGTATAATATTGTGCTGAAGTAAGAATCTAAGCCAGATGACCATAAATAACACCCTGAGCATGATACAATTATACAAGGTAGAAGTGACAACTGGCTATTTTCTCACGAGTGTCTTGCACCGACTGGGACTTGCATGTATATTTTACTTTCTATTTTCTTTTGTTCTTTTTTCGTTCTCTAATTTATACTATTTTTGACAGTTGGAGCAAGACGAAAGAACTGTCACTCCTACCTTGTATAATTGTATCATGACCCTGAGTTTCCTTATTGTGCGGTAGAAATATTGGCCAGCTATCATTCCCTAAATCATATCCTAGGATGAACCCCATTTTTGGCTCAGCGGCTATGTCAACAAGCAACATTGACGTCATTGGACCGACCAAAAATCACAAGAGTTCGATCAAGTATCAACGCATCTATAAAGGTTGACTGTTTGGTTAGGTTTATGGCATGGCGGCATCATTGGACCTTATGTCTTTGAAATGAGGAAATAAACACCGTTACCGTCAAAAGACCTCGGTATACAGCGAAGTTAACTGACTTTCTGATTAACTGACATCTAATTTTCTCTGGGGCTGTGTCAAGTTCTTAGTATACGCTAACAAGCCAAACACTTTGGACGAACTCGAGGCCAATATTCGAGACGTATTTGCCGGAATAACGCCGCACATATTGGACCGAGTCATAAAGAATTGGACCGATCGCTTGAAGCACTACCAGTGAAGCCGAGGCGGCCATTAAAGTGATGTGCTATTCCATACATAATGGCATGAATGTGGCTTCAAAATAGAAGTCAGAATTATTTTTGCTATCTTACACCGTTGTTGTTTTATTTAAATTTTTTTTTTCTATTGTTCTTATTTTGACATCCTTCAGTAGATCAAATTCTCGGTTAATTAAATATAAAAGAAACTTGAAACTTACATTAGAGATCCAATTTCTATAGGATTTCAAGGTGTAATATCCATTCACGTGTAGTACCAGTCTGTCTTGGTTCCAAATGGTCTGATAGATTAGTGGGAGGGAAGGGGCAATCAAATGAAACATGTGTATGATTTTCTAAGTGTGGTGGAAAGCCGTAGAAACATGTCGATTTTAAACTGTGGCAAGTGTAATGCCTTCACTTCAGTCAATTCAAGTTAAAAGACAATCTCATTCACAATCTTTTCTACCACCAACTACGACTTCAAGTCGCAAATATTGATGAGTTTTCAATTTCAGTTGATTAGAAATAAGGATAGAAAATTGCAAATGCTAAACGTTAAAGCGTAGAACCATGGCCTGACCGGGATTCGAACCCGGGACCTCTGGGGTGGCAGTTGAGCACACTACTCAACTCCCGAGGCTGCCAATATATATTCTTGATAAGTAGCACCACACGAGTCAATTTAGCCATGTCCGTCTGTCCGTCATTCTGTCTGTGATCACGACTACAGCCGTAATTTTCAAGCTACCATTACGAAATTCAATATTTTGGCTTGAATCGAAAAATTAAAGGTCAAGTTCGAAAATGAGTCAAATCGGATGCAAACCACGCCTATCTCCCATACAAACTGACTTTACCAAAACGGTAAAATCTGTAAGAATTCCACAAAAATTAATATATTGCATATGAAATTTTGCTTATGAGCTTCTCTATTAAATATGCACTCTGAGTATGAAATTCAACTAAATCAAAAAAAAACCACGCCTACCTCCCATGCAAAGTGACTTTATCAAGAAGGTAAAATCTCTTTAAATTCCACAAAACTAATATATGGACTTGAAATTCTGCATATGAGCTTTAATATTTAATATGCACTTTGAGTATAAAAATGAGCTTAATCGGATGAAAACCACGCCTACCTCCCATGCAAAGTGACTTTATCAAGAAGGTAAAATCTCTTTAAATTCCATAAAACTTAATATATGGACTTGAAATTCTGCATATGTGTGAGTGAGAATATGAGCTAAATCGGATAAAAACCACGCCTACCTCCCTACCTACCTTGGCTGCTTAAGACTTAAGTCTTGGAAGTATTTTAACTTCGACCCAGTCGAAGATCATTTCTTTTTAGCTTTACTATACCTTTGAGGGAGGGTTTGAACCAACTAACCTGTCTGCCACACTTACAGCCTCGATTTTACTAATATTTTTAATAATCTAATTAATTCTTGTTATATCCTGATCTGCTTAAATCTGAATATCATTTATTGACAGTTTTCTCGCAGAGATTACCTGCTATTTTGATCAATGACTCAATCTAGTTCTACTCACCGTGTGCCAACTGAGCTGTCTTGATTTTCTACTACGTCTCATAACATCCTTTATAATCATCTATAACCATTCTTTCTGGTCCCTTTCTAATAGTTTAATGATGCTTGTTCTGATAATCAAGCTTAATAATTTGTCTCCCATGTTTTGTTTTTGTTTGTTGAGCAAGTTACATAGTTCTGTTCACTCAATCGTTACGATATCCTTTTGTCGTAACCTTACAATGTTGTCTAAACAATACCTGCTGCCGTTACAACTGTTAACATTTTGTTGCATTTATATATTTATGGATATATTTATTAATGTATCTATGACCTTATCTTTTGTTGCTATTGTTGTCAGTGTTGTTATTGCTTAATTATTGCTATTGTATTAATTGTGCAAATGCAAGCAATATTTGCTCATACAACCAGAAAGAGAGAGAAATATAACAGGAAGTGGAGTCAAAGAAAGGCACAATCTTCGGCCGTCTCATGCCTAAATAATTAATTGCTTGTATTTTAACTGTGCTGTAGTAAAATTTATGAATTTTGCACACAATCATTTGTCATAAAATTATAAACCTACGCCACAAATTATTTGGCCACAAATGCCGCAAATTGTTGCCGCCGTTTGGCCCATCCACACCCACAAGAACCCTTATTTTGCATTTATTGCTGGGTGGCTGGATGGCTTGGTGGGTGGTTTTTTGGGTGAAATTCACACAGTATTTGAGTGGAGTGCTGACTGTTGGTCATGATGATGAATAGGAAAGTTGCTTTGCTATAATTTGCTAATGGCCATCATAATTGTCTTTAATATTTATTTATAGGTTTGAAACATTTTGTGGTTATAGATAGGTTAGGTTGTTTGGTTTGACATTTGGTGGCAGCTTCAGTTGAGGGACTTAGAAAAGAAAGGGAAGGGAGAGGGTGTCATTTGCTGATGTCTTGTTTGCTTGTTTGTTTGTTTGTTTATTTGTTTGCTTGTTTGTTTGTTTTCAAGAACAATTAATGCTACTTTATTAGTATTATTGGAGTAGGCATAGATTGTTGTTGTTTGCTTATCAAATAGTTCGGATTGGATTAAAAATCTTTGAGGAATGTTCAAGTATGTTAAACAAGCAAAACAACTGTTGGGATTAAGTGGGTTATTCGAGAGTTATTTGATTTATTACACTTGCTACATTTACCTGATTGAACTTATTTTGCTTTTTTTATCTAAGGCATAAAGATACAGAAACAGACAATGAAAAAGTTTGTCAAGGTTGGCAATTGAGATAACTTTCCTTAGTTGAAAAGTTCCAATACGTACAACTTTATCTAATTGTAATTTATTAAAATTTTATTTTATCTATAAGTTAATTAGAATCTTAATTTTAAAATTAATTTATGTTTAGTCATATTTGGCTTCTTTTTTTAAACAATTATTTAATGTTATTCTTTATATTTTCTCACAGAGAACATTATTCTGCTTTTTCTTTCAATGAACAAAGTTTTAGTCAAGGGTTGATTTTATTTTTTTTTTTTTTTGGTTCCAATGAAAGAAACAATGGAAAAGTTTTATCCCCGAAAATTGGTTAAAAGTTTCAAAAAAGCTCTTATGTTTTCACAGTGCGTATTTTAAACACAATTTTCTTTATTTTCCAACTTAAGTAAATTGCAAACACATCTTAAAAGCTATATTTTCAATTCTAAAATAAAGCCAAAAATTTCATAGAAAATTTGCTTGAAAGATATAAATAAAATTCTTCGAAATTTTTTAATTGTATTGTATTTATTTAAAAGAACTAATTAAACAAATAAAGTATTAATAACAGGTAATAATTACAATGATTTACATTAAAATGTATAAGAAGAATACTTTTGAGCTTAACCCTGAAAACTCTCCTTGCCTACTGTACTAAGTTGAGTTCAATATGAAAATCAAGTGAATTATTCCTTAAAAAAAACAAAAACATCACGTACTAGCGACTACACAGGCTTACAAAAACAAAGCCTACACTTCGACCTATTTGACCAGACAATATTTTTTCCTAAGTAATTTGATGCCCTGAACTCGAATTTGAGGTCTACATAGCTCTATCACGTCAAGATTAAGGTGATTTCAATGTCAAATTGAGAATAATGCAGTATATATAACGGAAAAGTGATATAAACGATTTTAGGGTCACTCAATTCGAACCAGTGGTTTATTACAGCAGTTGTAGATACCTTTAACCAAAAACTTTGATATTGCCCCTCCATCTCCTTTATGTATTGGTGAAATCGTTCACAGAAAGTGTAGCTTTAGGTTCAATAAACAACAAATGGCTTTGAAATTCACAATCAAGTCGTTAACTATATTTTTATTATTTGAATCTTTCTTTTTGTCCAAGAATTTTCTGTAAACATTAAAAAAAAAAATTTTTTTAATATTTTATTAGTTCTCAAATCTGTGGTCCATATAAAATCCCTTCTTTTAATTTAACTTCTGACAACTATGGAAATTTCAAAAATAGATATTGAAAGGCTCCACTGCCTCTAGTCTTGAGAGCCTTGACGAGCTTTTTAATTTAACCTAATTTTATTTATTTATTTATTTATTTATTTGTAATGAAAACAAATTTGAGCTTTAGGCCAAGTATGTTGATAACAAGACAACATGAAGACAAAGAAGGCAACAACCAACAACAACAACAACGGCTCTGTATAGAGCAAATCACACAGCTTGACTAACTACACTATACCGCCAATTATGCCGAGAAAGTTACCAGGAATTTATTTTGACAGAAGAACGCTTAAGTTCTTATCTACTTCGATGCACCCTGTATCAAGGTTAACTTAGATCGTATCATACTTTTAGGCATAGCCTTAATTCATGTCCATTTTCGAAATTGTCTTGTTGTCAACATACTTGACCTAAAGCTCAAATTTTTTTTCAATATAAATAATGAAAGGTCGTATTCAAAATATTAAGATTTATTTATTTGTTCATTTTGGTTAAGCTCAATACAAGCAATTTTAAGACTTAAAATCAAAAATTAAATTAAATTAAAATTGAAGTAAAATCTTCATTACTGAGATGACATAAGAGAGGGAGAACAAGTGACGTTGGAGTTAAGAAAGGTATTTCGAAGTTGTGATCTACTCAGATGATAATCGAATTCGCTGATCAAACTATTGGTTACACGAAGCATCCTGGTTATTGGTTCGTTGCATTCATAGTCGGTGCGATGAAAGTGGAAGAGAGTGGAAGAGAGGTATAGACCTAAGGTTGCGTGGTATTAAATGATATTAATTGGAGAAGTGCTGGACAGTTAATGGTTCCGCATACTAGTTGATCAATGAAGAGTACATCGGCAACTTCCCTTCGTTTTTCAAGAGTTTGCATGTTAATCAACTTCAGACGGTCGGCATAAGGAGGTAAGTTGAAACTGTCAGAATCGGGAAGACCACGAAGTGCGAAACGCATAAAGCTTCGTTGAATGGCTTCGATTCTCATTGAATGGGTGTTATAGATGGGAGACCAAACTAGGCTGGCATATTCGAGGATGGGTCTAACAAAGGTAAGATAGAGAGATTTTGTGACGTAGGTATTGGAGAACTCTCTGGACTAGTTTTAAAACCAAGTGCAAAGTTGGCTCTTCTAATGATATTACCAATGTGAGACCTAAAGTAAAGTTCCTTGTCGCAAATTACACCTAAGTCCCGTAAATAGCTTACAGAGGGAATTGGATTGCCGAGTATGTAATAAGTGTTCGTTGGTAGTTGAAGTCGCTTACGAGCATATGTAATAGTTTGACATTTACTGACATTGAGTTCCAGAAGATTTTGTTCTGATTTGTATGCGCCGATATATTTTCATATCATTAGCGTACACAGAAAGATTGGATTCTTTGATTTTATTGTCAACATCAGAAATTGTTAAAACGAATAGCAAAGGTCCAAGGTGACTGCCTTGTGTAGCTGTAAAGGATTCTGAATTGTAATATCTAAAGATGATATTAAAACAACATTCCTCGAGATACGATTTAACCCATGATATAAACAGGGATGGAAAACCAAAGGCTTTAAGCTTAAGAAAGATGATAGTATGCGAAATTTTGTTAAACTGAAGTGGGTATAAACAGCATCAACTTCATAACCGCTTTCCAACGAACATAAAGTGTTTGAAACAAATTCGGTGACGTTAGTGATAGTCGATCTACCTTTAAGGAAGCCATGTTGACTAAGAGGAAAGATAGATTTGCAATGGAAGAAGAGAATGTCGTATATAATGCTTTTAAAAATTTTGGGAGTACATGAAAGTTTTGCTATAGGTATAATTAGAAATTTAATTTCTAGCTCCTTTTTTATTCAAAGGTATTATGTACGAATTCTTTCATAACTTTGGAAAAACTGACTTAAAAATACAAAGTTTAAAGAGAGCCAGGGGATGCAAAAGGAATAAAAAGGGGATGCGCCAGCAAGTTCGCGAATTTTTTATGATAATAGCAGGTAAGCCATCGGGCCCAGGAGAATAATCATCTTTTAGATTATATATCCTTCCTATAGGCCTAAGACATCACCTAGTGTAATATCAATCGAAGTCAGCGAGGTTTGAGAACAATTCCTTAATTTAATATGAAAAGCAGGTAGTAGTATTTTATCTGTACCAACCAAATTTTTATGAACAATATTTTTTTGAACCACATCAAGATTTTTTCGCAATGGCCACACCTCTTTTTTTATAATGTTTCTCACGAGCCCTACTATCCTGTTCGCCTAAGAAACATGGACATTTTGTAAAACTACTTTGCTGTCCCAGTATAATGGTTACGACTTTGAAATCTGTACAGATTTTTTATTGGTATTTTTTGTAATTTATTTTACAAAATGGTCGAGTGTCCCAATGGAATGTAACCATTGTTTAATAAAACAGCTTATAGGTTCCTTCTCGATTCCTAGCGCTCCTAACAGCGTTTCGGTACTAGAGTGATAGCGCGCTTGACTACCACACAAGAAATACCACCTATACCACGGTGCTATGCATTTTGAAACAAATTTTTAAACAATTTTTAAACTTTCGTCATTTTTAAACAAATAAAATTTCAGAATTGACTGAGGTAAAGGTTTAAGACTTACCTCAGATTCTAATTTAGAACGGTTTTCCACCACGCCTCACATCCTATTTTTTATCTATTTTTTATTTCGAACCAAGGCTAAATTGACCGAATAGGCCAACACTTGAAAACCTTGTTTCAAATTAAAAATAAAGAGTGTCATAGATATCCATATACAACAATCTTATTATATCCGGGTAATGTACCGGGTGCGCCATATTTAATGTCAATATTGAATAAATTTGACATTTATAAGCCGACCGTCCACGTCGGCGACACATTTGATTGAATGGTTGACATTAAAACTGATTTTTTTTTCTAAGCAAATTTTAATGGCCGAAAGGCCCATTTCATACTTTCTGACTCCGTTAACAACCAAAATTTCTGCTCTGGGAAAAGGAGAAAACACAAGATATCCATGAAACACCATTGCATGACCAAAAAGTGACTGTTTGGGCCGGCATTTGTGCCGAAATCATCATTGCGCCATTTTTTTCAGAGAAGGCGAAACAGTCGATATCGGTGGATGTTAACCCATTATGTCTACCCAAAATTCATGAAAAAGGTCTGGTTTCTACAAGACGGTGCACCAATAATATGAAACTTCTTATAAGGGTAAAGCCACCTAAAATGGGATGTTGTTTGGGCAGGAAGTGAGCAAAAAAAAAAAAATATGTTTGCAAATTCGAGATCTGGCTTTTGGAGAGGTTGGTTATCTGAGAACAACCTTTGACCACGGTGGGAGAGCTACAGGTCCTCTCCCGAGTGAACGGGGAAAATTTTACCATATTTAGGAAATCACGGTCGGGACACTTTCATTAAAATAATGGATACACACGAAAATTCAGTTGAACTGGTTGAAATTGAGCTACGTGGGCTTCATTGTTGATTTTCTGAGGTTGAGGCTGTGGTTTTAGATTCTTATTTAAAATTTCACTATCTTCTGGATAGACTATGATTACTAATGATTACACACCGCAGGCTCACAATCTGAACAGGAGAGTGAATTGAATTTTACGGAATCTGGTATTGTTCCAGACCAGGTGTACTGATGGACTGGCATGTAACTTTAAACGAATTCAGAGGTGCCTTCGACACTGACTATCGCTTCCATTTCCCGAAATTGATCTTGGGTGGTAGCCGATACAAGATCGTCTCGTTCTATTGTTTTTGCTTTTGTTGTATGTGCCTTGAAGTTGCTTGGATAAAGCTGCACTGAATATCTGTACAATGTATTAGTTGACTGTTTACTAATAGATTGCCATTAAAAGAATTTTTGTTTGTTATGATTTCAAATTTTGCAACGAGCCAAAAATGATCCATAAAACATTAAATACATATAAACCAGATTACTCACCAGCTTTTTGTGAATTTCATCTCTATTTTTGCTTGGCAATCAATAACAGGGTCACTTTTCGGAAGAGTAGCTTTTACTTTTAAACGCTGGCATCACTTTTCAACTCTGTGGCTTGCGTTAGTCAATTTTTTGTTCTTAATTTTTAATTCCCGAATATTACGATAACATTTTTGCTGTCGCATTTTCGCCATTCTTTCTCCAACGATGCTCTAGTTTAATTTTTTATGAGGCTGCCATCTTCAACATTTTCGGTATTTGTAGGGCGGATTCGCAGTTTTGCAGCCCAGTACTCCCTTTTTCTGAGTCTCTCATATTTTCTCCCGGCCCTTAATTCTCGACCTGTCAACATAAACTTATGTTCTTAACTTTCCCACTTTTTTTCCTTTTTGGCTGCGTTATCTCTCTCTCTCTCTCGCAATAAGCTGCATATTTCTGGGTGTTTTCATATATTTCAGCTCTTCTTCTACGTTTCAAAGTTCTATATATTTCCAATAAGGCCTTCTTCTTTCCGCGATTTAAATTCTAGAAGCATAGAACAATGGGGTATTCCATATGCTTGCTTCACTTTGATATTACATAAAATAATCTACTCGCCTTGTCAACTTTGAACACTTTTTTTATCTTTTTGAATTTTTCTGCTGCTTCTTTTTGTGCTTCAATTAACTGGACCATTTTTTGGTTTGGAGAACATATTGGATAACCTTTAGTCCATGGTGGAAAGAACCTTCTCTATTTCAATATCGATGAATTAAACCAAAACATTCGGAAACAGCATCTACACTAAGGGAAAAAAATATTAAATTTATCCAAAAACTTTTTAATTTATCCAAAAAGCGAGTCATTTTTGCACCAATAACGAACGCATTTGCTTAAATCGACTACGTAAATATTTAGAGTTTATTTAAATACTTTTTTAATTAAATAAAATATTAAAATATTTAAACAGAATTAATAAAAAATATATTAAAATTATGCACGAATTTTTTTAAATATCTTTCAAATATTTAAAAAAAAAACTATCGCATTTAAAGAAAATTTATATAAAAATATTGAAATTAAAAAAGAATATATATATTTTATATTCTTTTTTCGATCTCTAATTTATACTATTTTTGACAGTAATTGTAGTATTATGGCAACAAATGTCAAAATAGTACAAATTAGAGAAAGAAAAATTGAAAATAAAATAAAGGGGCAAAGAAAAATATGCAGGCAAATGACAACCGGTGCAAGACATTTGTGAGAAAATATCCGGTTGTTACTCAAACCTTACACAATTTTATTGTGCGATCATCAATCGCACTCACAACTAGCCTTTGCCAAAAATCCAGGCTATATTACCCTTGCAACAAAAACGAAATGAGAACTATAAGAAAGCTGCAACTGCAAGAAATAAACTGCAGGAACAGTGCGATGCTGTTGCAGGAACAGTGCGATGCTGTTGCTGCTTGTCGGAATATGTGTGTACGTGTGCGATTCTGTTGCTGATTGCTTGTATGGAATATGTGTGTACGTGTGTGGTATAAATAGAATTCAAATACGGGAAAAAAAACGAGTTGTAAGGAAAACATTTGATTTATCCACGTAAATATTTAAATAAAATTTATACTCAGGCGTGGATAATGTTAATATGCGTTATTTCCCTTAGTGTACGGTCGGGACAAATTGTCATAAATTGGCCGCACTGGTTACCCAATTGGGCCAAATATTTTTTTCAAACGAAATAGATAACAGCTGGGACAGACGCATTTCAAGAATTTCACACGTTTTGTTGTTGAAGTCGCGTTTTTTATTCAGAATTACCATCGACGGTCGGTACGTACAAAATTTTTTTTGGGGAATCTCCGCAAGACAAGGCTGAAATACTGTGGAATTTATAATACATACAGATGGTAGCTTGGTATCTGAACGGATTGTTTCAGTACTTATCAAAACTTTTTATACTACGAGAATAAAGAATAATAATAATAAACAAAAAAAAAAAAAAAAAAAAAAAAAAATAATAATAACTTTTGAAGGGTGCACTCACTCCCTCTGAGAGCGTGGTGCGCGATATGTTTGAAATGCGAACTATAAGGAATTTCTCTACACACACTTTTGACTGAGGTTACGAAATTAATATCATTGAAGGGAGTTCCAGAAGGTGGTATCCGCTTTATACATCGAATCTTAGGTGAAGTACTTTGTTCGCAACAATTTTGCAGCTTAAATATGGACATTACCACTTTCCCTTTCACTTCACTTTAGCCAAATTCACTTTCTATACAAGGGTGTGAGGGTCCTAAATTGAGCATAATGGGCAGGAACTTATGCTCCTCTGTCAGATGTTTGAAACCCTGTTAACAGTTTTTATCGAAACTCATATTGATTCTCCACCCACAAAAGAAACTGAATATCCCATTTCACCCGGTTTCCATAGAAAGAAAAAAAAAAATCGCAAGAAAAAAATTTATATATTTTTTTATACCAAAAATAGAGAAATTAAAATAAAAATCTAAAATCAAAACGGGATCAGCACTGAATCCAAAAATTTAAGCTACTTATCAAGCTCTTTGGGTTGAATTTTAAAACCTCCAATTTTTTATTTTATTTGAAAACAGCGTTATATGGCGAACATATTCTCGTATATTCCACAAGCTAAGTGGCAGTTGGTCCCCAAAATATCTCCAGTGCAAAAACATTAAAGCTCTTGACAAGTTATTTAAAAGAAAGAAAAACTTGGCATTTATATGTCTTAATTAGGAAACCACAACGTCATGATGCAACAAATAAGGTCCTTTGAAGCACATTAGAAAATTGCTTAAATGGACCAGAAGGAACGAGCGATAAAGGATAGCATAGCATAGCCACAAAACAAAACCCAAATAAATGCAAGTAATTCCTGCTCTAATGAGAAAGACATTTGCTCAACGAATACACTCAACATAGTCATGCAAGTAAGGAAGCAAAAAAGGACATTAAATTTCGCACTTAACGATAAAAATGTTTAGAATGCAACAACTATAGCAAAAAAAAAACAAAAAACAAAAAAAATGAAGCAACACTTGCAGCA
>OX030951.1:63141538-63154038 GCA_943735915.1 Pherbina coryleti
TATGATTATCATTCCCACATTGAAAGTTTTTTTTAATATCATTTCTATAGCCAATTTATTTGTAAGTGACACAAATCGCTGCAAATCTGGAAGGAAATATAAAATTTTCCCCCTTCTTATTCTCTTATGTTGGTATTGTTTTATAGAGGTTTTTTTTTCAAACTTTTTCAACTTTGAGAAAAACGAAAAGCAACAACAAAAGAAAACCAACTAGTAAGCAAGAACTCAATGAACGAATTGTTTGTGTTTTTGTGTTGTCACCCACACTCAGACACACAAACACATTATCACAATTTATTGTAGCCATTGTTGGCATTGTCTGTTTCTAGTGTTGTTTACGTTGATGTTGTTGTTCTTTTTATTGTTATTGTTTTAAAGCCACTTTGGCAGCGTGAATTAGCCAAATAAGCAACTTTTGTGTCATTTTGAAACGTGTTCCTCAAAGCTGCCGACTCGATGCTTTGTTCCACTTCTTTCAGCTTTAGAAACTTGAAAGTTTGTCTTGCTTTTCTATCTGTGAGCGTATCGCCTCTTTTGTGAGTGTGTCTATTGTGTGAGTGTGCATGTGCTTGTATATGTGGGTTAAATTAAATTCTTTGTGAATCGCATGCTGTGGACAAAGTTTCTCCAACAGTTGCTTTTTATATACGGTACAATATATATATAAATAAATGTTGCGATTTTATAAGATGGCTGTTTTTTGCTTGTAATCGCAGTTTTAATCTAGATAGTATTTGGCGTTGACAATTGGACGGGAACTTTTGTCAACATTTATTTTAATTACTTTAGTGATATTTTCTTTTTTGTTTTTTTGTCGTTGACCGCTGCGAGTTGAAGTTGCATATTTTTAGGGTTTTAAACTTAAGGAAATGGATTTTCATATAATATTTTATTTGAAAACTTAATGAAGCAAAAGCCTTTAATTAATATGGAATGCCTCAAAATGGACAAACTTTATAAATTTTTTAATGGCCGTAGAAAGCATTCACAATTAGGTTCAAGCTGTGTTCAGATGATGAAAAATTAACCCAAGGAACCTTAAGCGAAGTTTTGATGAAAAGTGAGAGTCGTGCGAAAGTTTTAGAGTTGAAAGATTTTCTTTTATACATTTCTATTTTTGAACTTGGAATTTCTTTGACTTGTTTTAAGTAGATGAGATTTCGTTAATCTTATATATAAAAATGAAATGCGTGTGCGTTAGTCCTGCTAAGGCTCAGAAACGGCTCGGCCGATTTTAATAATTCTTTTTTTGTATTCTTTGCCTTAATACAGATGTGGTTTAGCAAAAAAAAAAATTACAAAAAACTCGAAGGAACAGCGGAAAAATCGAAAAAATCGAAATTGGGAATTTTGTATGGAAATTGCCACAGTATAAAGTATCAGACTACTTTAAATAGGCAACAAAACTTAACGGCTGGACGAATTTAGCTCAGATTCGGCACACACATTACTTGAAGCCTAGATTAGGTTATGGCATACTTAGTTTTGACCAAGCCTTTTCCGCCCCTTTACAAGAAACGCACCTATTATATTTTTCTTAGACAAAAACCAATCGTGTTTTTCATCTTATTCTTATCTTCTATCTTTCTATCTTCTGAATATTTATATACTCGGAAATGCGGATGTAGTGTAGGAAGAAAGAAAATTAGGAAGAACCCAAAACGAAAAAAATCGAAAGAATTGAAATTGGTAATTTTTCGTATAGTACAGTGTTCATTACAAATCCAAGGAGAGGACGAGCCGGGCATAGGTCTACGAAGTCAAATGCACGGCGAGCTAATACACGTGTAAACCACACTGACCAGCGAGCGACGGATAACGAAAACAGTCATATTGTCATGTCCGAAGTGCCATCTATCTATCTATATCTATATCTATATCTATCTATATATATAAAAAAGGAGCTTATGTTTGTAAGGCCGCAATAGACTCCTAAACTACTCATCCGATTAGCATGAAAATTTGTGAATAGAAGTTTTTTGGTACGGTGCGTGTTTGTGGGCTATCAATTTTGATCTACCTTGAACACCAGAGGGCGCTGTAGTACAAATTTTTAACAAAACTGCCTAAAACTCATAAACTGCTAATGCGATTAGAATGTAAAGTGGTATACAGTGAGTTTCATGTACGTTGAGTGTTCTGCTGCTATCGTTTTTGACCTAAATTGAACACCAGAGGGCGCTTTAGTACAAATTTTTTACGAAACCACCTAAAACTCCCAAACCGCTCATGCGATTAGAATAAAAATTGGTATATAGTAGTTTTCAGGTACGATGAGCTTTTCAGCACTATCTCTTTTGACCCACCTTGGACACCAGATGGTGCTGTAGTACAAATTTTTTACAAAATCGCATATTTTTAGTTGTTTTCTTAGGTTACCTGTGAAAATATTTACAAAATATAAAATATTTCTTAAATTTAGTAAAATTAAAAAATTACCGTTATTTTGACATCAAAAACATGAACATATCATGAAAACTATGAAAAATTTTACTACAACGATATATTTAATGCAACATCGTTGCTTAATAATGAGCAAAAAACAATCAGAAATTTAATTTTGTGACTTTCGATTCAAATATCTCCGCTGCATTTGTATACATTTTGTTAAATTTTTTTTTTGTCTTAAAGCTTCATCAAAGTACTATGAAAACCTTATTGCAAAAATATAAGAGGGTGTGGCTCCGCCCATACAGTTAAAATTTGTATTATCGAATAGCTTTGAAAGCAAAAGTAGCAATACTTACATACAAACTCAAAATGGAGTTACTATTTGGCAGTGGAAAATAACAGTGGTGTCAAACTATGAGTCTAAGAAAAGTTTTGAATACACCTATTATGTTCCCATATAGTTGCAGGGTGCAGCAACGCGCGCCGGGAAAAGCTATCTTCTATATATATAAAAAAGGAGCTTATGTTTGTAAGGCCGCAATAGACTCCTAAACTACTCATCCGATTAGCATGCAAATTTGTGTATAGAAGTTTTTTGGTACGGTGCGTGTTTGTGGGCTATCAATTTTGATCCACCTTGAACACCAGAGGGCGCTGTAGTACAAATTTTTTACAAAACTGCCTAAAACTCATAAACTGCTAATGCGATTAGAATGAAAAGTGGTATAAGTGAATTTCATGAACGTTGAGTGTTCTGCTGCTATTGTTTTTGACCTATATTGAACACCAGAGGGCGCTTTAGTACAAATTTTTTACGAAACCACCTAAAACTCCCAAACCGCTCATGCGATTAGAATAAAAATTGGTATATAGTAGTTTTCAGGTACGATGAGCTTTTCAGCACTATCTCTTTTGACCCACTTTGGACACCAGATGGTGCTGTAGTACAAATTTTTTACAAAATCGCATATTTTTAGTTGTTTTCTTAGGTTACATGTGAAAATATTTACAAAATATAAAATATTTCTTAAATTTAGTAAAATTAAAAAATTACCGTTATTTTGACATCAAAAACATGAACATATCTTGAAAACTATGAAAAATTTTACTACAACGATATATTTAATGCAACATCGTTGCTTTATAATGAGAAAAAAAACAATCAGAAATTTAATTTTGTGACTTTCGATTCAAATATCTCCGCTGCATTTGTATACATTTTGTTAAATTTTTTTTTGTCTTAAAGCTTCATCAAAGTACTATGAAAACCTTATTGCAAAAATATAAGAGGGTGTGGCTCCGTCCACACAGTTAAAATTTGTATTATCGAATAGCTTTGAAAGCAAAAGTAGCAATACTTACATACAAACTCAAAATGGAGTTACTATTTAAAAATAAAAATAAATAACTGGCCATTTCAGCCCTTGAAAGGACTTTGACCTAGCTTCTTATGATCAATTGTGTTGTGTGTGTTATTAAGTTTGTACACAATTGACCGAGAAATGGACCTACAGGCTTAACGCCGACTCCGAACGGCGATGAACGGAATGTTCTTATTCTCAAGAAGCTTTACATGGCATTTTGATTACTCTCTGAGGTTTGCCATTGTCTCCAGAGAGGTGGCGGCCGTACAGAAAAATTATTTTAATTCAAATAATTTTCTGTCGCTGCTGGGGTTCGAACCTGGGTCTCCACAGGTTCTTTGACATAGCGGCCACGCACTTTAACCAACTACGCCACGGACGCCACGGTGTTACTATTTGGCAGTGGAAAATAACAGTGGTGTCAAACTATGAGTCTAAGAAAAGTTTTGAATACACCTATTATGTTCCCATATAGTTGCAGGGTGCAACAACGCGCGCCGGGAAAAGCTATCTTCTATCTTCTATATATATAAAAAAGGAGCTTATGTTTGTAAGGCCGCAATAGACTCCTAAACTACTCATCCGATTAGCATGAAAATTTGTGTATAGAAGGTTTTTGGTACGGTGCGTGTTTGTGGGCTATCAATTTCGATCCACCTTGAACACCAGAGGGCGCTGTAGTACAAATTTTTTGCAAAACTGCCTAAAACTCATAAACTGCTAATGCGATTAGAATGAAAAGTGGTATATAGTAGGTTTCATATACGTTGAGTGTTGTGCTTCTATCGTTTTTGACCTATATTGAACACCAGAGGGCGCTATAGTACAAATTTTTTACAAAACCACCTAAAACTCCCAAATTGCTCATGCGATTAGAATAAAAATTGGTATATAGTAGTTTTCAGGTACGATGAGTTTTTTAGTAGTATCTTCTTTGAACCACCTTGGACACCAGATGGTGCTGTAGTACAAATTTTTTACAAAATCGCATATTTTTAGTTGTTTTCTTAGGTTACATACACAAATATTTACAAAATATAAAATATTTCTTAAATTTAGTAAAACTTAAGAAATTTCCGTTATTTTGACATCAAAAACATGAACATATCTTGAAAACTATGAAAAATTTTACTACAACGATATATTTAATGCAACATCGTTGCTCAAAAATGATAAAAAAAGAATCAGAAATTTAATTTTGCGACTTTCGAGTCAAATATCTCCGCTGCTTTTGTTTACATTTTGTTAAATTATTTTTTCGTCTTAAAGCTTCATCAAAGTACTATGAAAATCTTATTGCAAAAATACCGTAAGTTGAGTATATATATTTTTAATATTTTTTTCAAAAAAGGTCTGAAATTTTGGAGTTTTCCTCACAAAAAGGCTCAAAATTTGTTTTTGTTGTAAAAATAATTTAAATTCAAATTCGTAACTTTTCAACTCTATTCAAAAATTATAACATTTATAAGCAAAAGTTATTTCAATTTTACGCAAAAATTAAAAACCATTTTTGTGATTAAAAAAACAAGGCCTACCCCTTGATTTTTTTGAAGAAATTTTTTTTTCCATTATTGTGGTTTCATATTTTTGAAAAAATATACAAGCTAAAAAATTAATTTATTGGAAAAAATTATCTTAGTATCTCTTACCAATCAAAAGTTATAGTGAATAATCTTTATCCAAAATATATATACAAAAAGCAAAACGCTGTCTGTGTGATGGCTGGAAACTTCAAAATTACTGAGCCGATAGAGCTGAAATTTTTGGCAGAACATTTTTTTCAAGTACGAGATGGCTTAAATTTTTGTCACACCCCCTTTTACCGCCCACAAATCAATAAAAATGCTATATTTCCTACGGTTTTCGTCGATTGGGCTACATTTTGGTAATTTAGTCTGTATGCTTACTGTCGGCAACTGTACTAAAACTGGGTAGTGTCCATCTACTAGAAAACTGGGATGAGCATTATATAAGAGGCTGTGGCTCCGCCCATACAGTTAAAATTTGTATTATCAAATAGCTTTGAAAGTAAAAGTAGCAATACTTACATATAAACTCAAAATGGAGTTACTATTTGGTGATCTCCTGCTACTGGGAAACTGTAACGGGCAGTGGAAAATAACAGTGGTGTCAAACTATGAGTCTAAGAAAAGTTTTGAATACACATATTATGTTCCCATATAGTTGCAGGGTGCAGCAACGCGCGCCGGGAAAAGGCTAGTAATAAATAAATTCTTCCATTTTTTTTTTATCGACACTATGTTCAGTTAATTTGGAAAATTCACAGAGGATTCTTTTTTAAATCTAAGAAAATAACCTTCTGATCATACACGAGTTTGCAACCCATTGATCATTTATGTTTCATAAATGAGTCATTACTGATAATTTTTATTAACAATATAGAAGTAAAATATTAGGTAAACTGATTGCTTCTGTTTATAAATAATCTTAAATTTGAAACATTTAAGCTTTTGAAACATATATTATGGTTTTTTTTTTCGTTGTTTGTAAGTAAGTTCTCTAATATATCATAAAATATACTTACACTAAAACTTTTTATGAATTCTATTTATTAGCACTTTATGCGTTAATTGATTTAAAAAATTGTTATAAGCATAAGCATAAGCATAAATCTACCGTATCACATAGGAAACAAGTTCAATCCCCATAGGAAGAAATTCTATCATTATCATTATCATTATCATTATCATTATCATTATCATTATCATTATCATTATCATTATCATTATCATTATCATTATCATTATCATTATCATTATCATTATCATTATCATTATCATTATCATTATCATTATCATTATCATTATCATTATCATTATCATTATCATTATCATTATCATTATCATTATCATTATCATTATCATTATCATTATCATTATCATTATCATTATCATTATCATTATCATTATCATTATCATTATCATTATCATTATCATTATCATTATCATTATCATTATCATTATCATTATCATTATCATTATCATTATCATTATCATTATCATTATCATTATCATTATCATTATCATTATCATTATCATTATCATTATCATTATCATTATCATTATCATTATCATTATCATTATCATTATCATTATCATTATCATTATCATTATCATTATCATTATCATTATCATTATCATTATCATTATCATTATCATTATCATTATCATTACCGATCATGTTATGTGATGTAAGCAATCCAATGTAAGCAATCATATAAGAAATTCCACAAATAAGCTCTTTTGCCTTAATCACTTAATTTATATTGGCAGTAGATTTTATTTGATTTTATCAATGAACACATAAAAATGGTGTCAGAAAAATCGGTTGCATTAAAATATATGTCTCTAGAAGTAGTTTTAGTAAAAAAAAACATACATTACAAAACAAAAATCTAGAAGATAACAGATCGGAAAAGATTACATAACAAAAGCCATGAAAATATGTGGTTACCCACATATTAAGCGATCTCAAAGCGAATGCAACCCTTCCATAACAAAAAATGTCAAACGCACGACCGAGTAGAAATTATTCCTACTCACTTCGTTAGATCGTACTTTGATCGTACTTTACCCCTTCGAATGATATCTACGATCAAAGTACGACCAAAGTTTGAGGTCGAATTGCGAATTGCTGCATAAGAACACTTGAGTTCCTACATTAGCTGTCAACATACGACCGACCTAACGAATTATTGTGATTTAGGTATGAGAGCCTGGACAGAACCAAAAATCGTTGCTGCCGCCGATCTTTGTTGTTGGAAAATACATGCAAAATGTAGAAAAAACGCAGCTCTTTTTCCGCAACGATTAATCGCACAGTTAGAATCTACTCTATTTCTTCTCTTGCGACCGACGATTCTCTCTCTGAGTGCCATTAGTGTTGCTATATTTTTGCTGAGAATTGGTTATGTTTCATGAAATTTGCTTAGTTTTTTGTTATCTTCTGACATTTCTTGTTTGTGTGTGTTGTATTCACACAATTGAAGAGACCAATACATTGAAATGAAATAGAAAGAATAAATAAAAACATGCTAAATAAAAGCAACTTTGAATCGTCAGTCGCAATCGATTCATTCTGGACGTGTTCTCTGCGATCGACGACCAGAGAGGATCGTCGGTCGCAACGATATTTGATTCTGTTCGGGCCTTTAGTCTGCGGTTGACGGATAGTCTACCCCTGCACATCGAGGGAACTCTAATTTATAACGTACTTTACGAGCTATTGCTACATGTGTTATTTTCAACGTAGGACTTAAAAACGAGCATTAAGAATAAAATTAAATTTTCAATGTTCATTTTTTATGTTGATTTTAAAAAATATCTTAGCTTTTAATTTAAACCAAGCTTCTGTTAAAATACAAAATGAATTTCTAAAAAAAAAACATAAAGCAATATATACAAAATTTCTATGAAAACTTATACCCTTTCTTGCAAAGAGATTGTTCATCAAATCAATGACATTTGTACACTAAGGGAAATAACGCATATTAACATTATCCACGCCTGAGTATATATTACATTTAAATATTTACGTGGATAAATCAAATATTTTCCTTACAACTCGTTTTTTTCCGTATTTAAATTTTATTTATGCCACACACTATAAAAAATACGCGCATATTCCATACAACTGCCAAGCAGCCGCTAAGCAGCAGCAGCATCGCACTCTGTTCTTGTGCGATGCTGCTGCAGTTTCTTCGCACCAGCAGTTGCAGGTCTTATAGTTCTCATTTAGTAAATGTTTCAAGGGTAATATAGCATGGATATTTGGCAAATATAATTTGTGAGTTCGATGGTGAGTGCGATGCATGATGAATTCATGTAAGGTGGAGTGACAACTCGGTATTTTCTCAAGAATGTCACTCCACTCTACATGATTTAATCATGCATCGCACTCATCAGCGCACTCACAAATCATATTTTCACAAAAAGAAAATGGGAAATATTCAAATAAATTGTTTTTCAATATTTTTATATAAATTTTACTTAAATGCGATAGTTTTATTTTCAAATAGTAAATATTTGAAAGATATTCAAATATATTCGTGCATAATTTTAATATGTTTTTTATTAATTCTGTTTAAATATTTTAATATTTTATTTAATTAAAAAAGTATTTAAATAAATTTTAAATATTTACGTAGTCGATTTAAGTAAATGCGTTATGGTGCAAAAATTACTCGCTTTTTGGATAAATTAAAAAAGTTTTTGGATAAATTTAATATTTTTTCCCTTAGTGTATATATTAGAGTGGCCCTTAATTTTTTTTTTTAGAAATTGAACATGTGCGGTGCTCTCGTTTATTTCTTATCATATCAAAAGTATATTGTGAAAATTTCAAGAAAAAATATTAATATTTAGATGTGCCGCAAAGCTTCATTCAAAATATGCCTTTATATTAGAAAAAACTGTTTTTTTCCAACAATAATTAAAATTAAGACAATTTAATGTTCTTTTCTAGTCTACCCAACATAATATCGTATTTAACATAACATTATCTCACAAACGATCTATCATCCGTTGAAATTGGCTACAAAGTGAGAAAACTACAACTATTTTGTCGAGCGAAAAAAAAAATTTAATTTTTTTCGAAAATTATTTTAACTAACGTTCTACAATTATGTTTTACCGATCAACTTATTACATTTAAAACAAAAAATATATGTAATTGAATCTTTTAAAAGTGAAAACACTGGTTACCTTCTAACATATATGTCCTTCAAGTATTTTTTTTTAAAATAAAAACAGTGAAATTATCTTTGAATTCAAGTGCAAGTCTAACTATAGAAGAATGCAAATTAATTAAACACTTGTACTTTCTGTGTTTTTAAAAAAGTTTATTATTTTGTATTCACTTCACTTAAACACTCTATGAACTCAAGTGGCTGAGCTGGACTAAAAACCTATCTGTAATTTATTTAAAGGCTTTTAATATAAACAAAACTTGGATGGCTTGATCGCTTTATTATAAACAAAAGTATTTCATCACAAGTTTATTATTTTTTATTCACTGCTTTTATTCATTGCTTTATTATAAACAAAAGTATTTCATGACAAGATGAAATATTGCATCAGCCAGAATATTTGCTGACTTAACAAATTTTAAGCTTAAAAAAAGAATCTTAAGACAAAACCATTCTTGAATCTTTAAGATACAATTTTGTTTACATTTACAATTTACTTATTGAATAAAAGGTGATCTTAACTTGCATAGATTTTTGGAAAAAGGCAAGCATACCTGCGAGTTCCCCCATCGATGTGTTCAAAAGTTGTTAGATTTGCACAGATGTTCGAAAAATTTACAAAGAAGTCAGAAATGCACAACAGAAAAAACTTTATTCTGCGATGAATTGGACAATCTATTTGATATTTCACACAGGGACGTTCTGCACCTAATCCGAATAGAGGAAGACAGCCAGTTCTTACTACTCCAGAGAGAAAATGGAAGACCCGGTTGCATGATTGACGTTGATGACGTCTGAAGAGCATGGCAGAAGCTCAAACCTAATCGGGAAAAAAAAGAAAAACATAGGAAGCGCAAACTCGAGGAGAAGAAGCGGGAAAGAAGTATGATTTGTATAATAATTAAAAATTGGTTTAGCTTTGTTATTTGAGATCTTACGAGTATTATAATGTAGAAAGAGCACAGGAAAAATATCATATGAATTACAGTTTCCATGAGTATTAGTACTACCCAGATAGACAAATGTACCTTTTCTCCTCCTTTTGTGTTGTTCGACGAAACAACACAAATTAAAGTTGACATGGCTAAAAAAATCCAGGAAGATGACCAGTTTGAAAGTGACAGCAGAAAGAAAGTATTTTTATCCAAAGAAGATATACAAACATTTATTAATAAAAATATCGTCGACTTTTTATCACCACCATCGATGAAACTTTCCCAACGTTTCAAAATTGGAACAGATTTTCTTTAAGTACATTCGGAAGATTGGAAATCTCAAAATGACTACACTGATGTTCTGAAAATCATTACATCTCTAATAGTACTGAACGACACAGTTTAACATGCGGTTAAATTAATTACTGATTTTAATAGCCTCCTAACTAAAAACACTAACTAACGGGATTATCTTCTAAAAGTATATATGTATTTCTGATTGTTTGATTGAGAATTTAAAGATTTTACTTTCTTAAATGTAGATTATTCGGGACTTTCGTAAGAAATATTCAGGATACAGTCGTGAAATTTTATTTCGGCCCTACGAGCAATAACTAAAGTAAAAACAATTATGAATAATAAACGGTGTTAAATTTAAATAAAAAAAAAAAAAAATAAAAAAAAAACAAATCTATTGATTAAGATTTTATTTTTTGTTGTTATTGTTGTGTTAGGAACGTACAAACTTTATACAATTTATAATTGGAAACATAAACCTTTTTCAAAATAATTAATTTTACATATGTATTTTCGAAAAAAGTATTTTTTTAAAATAGTTTTTTTGCTCCACAAAAAATTTTGAGTTTCCGCATTTTTTACCCGATTTCGACACATAATATCTCCTTGGAAAAAAAATGATTACATTAATTTCATTTGTTTTCGGAAAAAAAAAATTTCTTAAAAACAATAAAAATGTTGTAATTTTCTTATTAGTCAACCGTTTTCGACGAATGATAGCACGTTGGAAAAATAAATTATATGCCTAATGCGATATTATGTTTCGTTGATTAAAAAATTACACAAAATTGTCTTAATTTTAATTATTGTTGAAAAAAAAAACAATTTTTTCCTATATGAATGTGTATTTCGAATGAAGTTTCGTTTTGCGGCACGTCTAAATATTAATATTTTTTCCTGAAATTTTCAGAATATAATTTTGGCATGATAAGAAACAAACGAGGGCACCGCACATATTCAATTTATAAAAAAAAAAATTGCGCATACAGTTAAGGGCCACCCTAGTATATATACATAAAACTCTAATGGCAATCAATGCAATAATTGTATCTGCTTTTGAGAAAAACCATTAAACTAGTTTTTAAATAATGCCTTATTTTATTTTATATTCTTTTTAATTACAAAATTATTACATTTTTTATAGTGCTGTCAGAGATCAATCACTTGAATCATTTCTTTATTAATTTCTTCACTCTACTTATTATACATTCAGTACGATACAGTCGGCTAATAGCTCCAATACCAAGCTAATATGCTTAATGCATAATGACTTCTATTTGGTTGGTATATTAAAAGCTAAAACGTTACCAGAGCATATATTTATAGCACAGACAGCAAGCATTTTAGTTGACTCCACAATAAAAACCAAGAGTCATCCTACGATTTGCCACAGAACAGTTCTTACATCCTATGGTTAGGATGCTTCAGTAAAATTGAAATTTGAAGGGTGGTGCTCCAGACATACTCGTACATATAAAATAATATTTTTAGTATTTTTGCCTTGTGTGAGCAAGTTGAGTGTTTCGTTGTTTGCGATTTTTTTTCCTTTTTTTTCCTTTGTGTGTTATGTTTGATGCATATTAAGTTGGCAACGGATGTAGCAAATGTCTTTTATGATATCTGCGCTGTTTTATTTTTGCGCCAAAGACAAGCAATTTGTTTACAAACATTAGGACAGAAATTCGCATAAAAATGTTTACATGTCTCCGTATTTTGTAGACTTTGGTACGAGTACATAGTATATATTGTATATTCTCGTATTTCAGTAGCTATGAATTTTTATTGCTGTATTTTTGATACACATCC